>JAESUZ010002673.1:0-357809 GCA_017311185.1 Proteles cristata cristata
TTAAGTCCTGCAATTTATAGAGTTAATGGCAGGTAAATGTTGTAACTGGTCTTTTCTAGAGCTGTCGAGTTTTGGTTGTGGTGAGTAGCATAGCATAGGAGCGGTTCTTGCATAATCTTAAGGAGTCAGAGATACGGAAGATCACGGTACGTCTCAAGTTGGGGGGAAGCTTCAGAAAAGAAGGGTCGGTGGTCTGTCATTAAGGATTTAATCGAGCAGTTGTGTGCAGAACATTCTTACTAGGCGTTGTTATTCTGGTGGCCTGGGTTCATTTGTTTATAAACAGTGTTACCAGACTTGAACTTCCGTGTAATGTCAGCAAATGGGAACATATAATAATAGCAAATATCGTGATGTAAATCTGTTTTCCTTCGTTATAAATGAAGTGGGTATGAATACCACTTATGGAACATAAAGCTGAGCTGACCTCTGAATTGAGAATGATTTTCAGGTCAGGTAAATTGTGTTGATTTCTGTTGAGAAGTTCGCTGTTTTCCTGGCTGGTTATGTTTAGGATGTAATCATTCACCTTGAAGACGCCTAGGAGAGCGATGAAAATTTGATCTGCATTTACACTGGAGTTAGATACTATGCAGTTGCGCCAAATCTCCCCGACCCATTAGCCGGTTCAGGGTGTGCCCCCCTCCACCCCCCCGTCTGATAGCTGACGCGGGAGGGCTGGCAGGGCCTGAACCCATCGGTGGGCTTCTGGTTAGCGTCCCCGCGTGTGGGAGTCCTGGCAGGTGCGGGCATGCTGTCAGCGCTGGACCCTCCGCGCCTCGGCTGTGAATGGACGGAAGCTTTCCCCGACGTTTCCAGTCAGTCCTGCCTCGGGGGGACTCCGGCAGCCCGAGCCGCCCAGGGGCTTTGTCTGCGCGGCTCAGTGTCTGCTTGAGGCTTGGTTCTGGCAGCAACACAAATGTGAGCCTTCACGCAGCGTTTTGGTGTGTGTGATTGACCCAATTGTGTTATAATTTAACTTAGAAAGTAAATGTACTGGTTAAGGGGAAACAGCCCATGGAGAAAATCTCCTCCTGATTCCAGTTGATTCTAGAACGAAGGGATAATTTGAAGTTTCATACTTGTAAGTTTACAGGTGTGTGTCATGAATGAAATCACTTAAAGGAACTGTGACTGGAAAATAGCCAAAATTTCCATATGCTTGCTCAAAAAAATTTGGTGTTAAATTACATTGTGTGGCCTACCCAACAGTGTGTGCATTTTGTTGCACTTGTTTGCATGGTCTTGTTTTTAGGTTCATTTACACACAGTGCACTTTGTGTGCATGTGTGTGTTACGGAAATGCAGTTGCCCTACGACATTTAGTTTCAGGTATACAACGTAGTGATAGAGCATTAACGCACATTTGCGGATGTTAGGAGGAGATCGCCACAATAAATCTAGCTACCGTCTGTCACCATTCAGAGCGGTTACGTGTGAGTCACTGAAGCCCCCGCGTTGCACACGGTATCTCCAGGCCTTGTTTATCTGGTAAGTGGAGATTTGTACCCTTCACTCTCCCTGCCTGCCTTTGCCCTCCTCCCACCCCCCTCCCCTCTGACAACCACCCGATCAGTTTCTGTATCTCTGAGTTTATTTCTAGACTTGTTGTCACTGGTGGTGTTTGTTATATTTGTCTTTCTCTGACTTACTTAGCATAGTACCCTCTGGGTCTGTCCATGTTGTTGTAAAGGCTAAGTTTCGTTTTTTTGTCTTTTTTTTAGTGGCTGAGTAGTGATCCATGGTGTGTGTACACCACATGTTCATTCGTTCATACACTGACGACCACAGGTTACTTCCTTATCTGGGCTGTAGTAAATGACCCTACGGTGAACAGAGGGTGTCTATATCTTTTTGAATTAGTGTCTTCGTTTCCTTTGGATCAATCCCCGGAAGTGGAATTGCTGGATTGTGTGGTAGGTAGCTGTGTTTTACAGTTCTTGAGGAGCCTCCATACTATTTTCCACAGTGGCTGTACCAGTTTGCTTTCCCATCGATAGTGCACGAGGGTTCCCTCTTTTCCACATCCTCACCAGCAGTTGTTACTGCTTGTCTTTTTGATGATAGCCACTCTGACAGGTGTGAGGCGATTGATACCTTCTCAGGGTTTTGATTTGCATTTTCCTGATGAGTAGTGACGTTGAGCATCTTTTCACGCACTTGTTGGCCATCTGTATGTCTCCTTTTGAAAAATGTC
This sequence comes from Proteles cristata cristata, assembly GCA_017311185.1. NCBI lineage: Eukaryota > Metazoa > Chordata > Mammalia > Carnivora > Hyaenidae > Proteles > Proteles cristata. The sequence goes on from JAESUZ010002673.1 coordinate 2,198, forward strand.
CATTCACAGTTTCTGCCCATTTAAAAAAATGTTTACTTATTTATTTTGAGAGAGAGAGAGTGAGTGAGTGCACACAAGTAGGAAGAGGCAGAGAGAGAGGAGAGAGAAAAAATCCTAAGCAGGGTCTGCACTGTCAGTGCAGAGCCTCATACGGGGCTTGAACTCACAAACCCTGAGATCATGAGCTGAGCCGAAATTAAGAGTTGGATGCTTAGCTGACTGAGCCCCTCAGGCACCCCCGCAAATCACTGCCTGTTTTTTAATTGATTTTTTTCCCCCATTGCATTGTGTGAATTCTTTCTTCCGGTAAAGGTGGTATGTGGTTTGCAAGTATTTCCCCCCATTCCGCACATTTCCCCTTTTTTTCTCCAGTGGTTTCCTTTGCTCTGTCGAATCTTTTTAACTTGATGAAGTTTTACTCATTTATTTTTGCTTTTGTTGCCCTTGTCTGAAGAAACAAATCCAAAAAGACACTGCTCAGACCAGCATCCAAGAACTTACTGAGTTTTCTTATTGGAGTTTTACAGTCTCCCATCTTGCGGATAAGGTTTTTTTCAATCCATTTTGAGTTTATTTTTGTATATAGTAGAAGAAAGTGGTGTAGTTTTAGTTTCTGGTGTGTAGCTCTCCAGTTTTCCCAGCACCGTTTGCTGAAGAGACTGTCTTTCTCGCATTGCGTATTCTTTTTCCTTTGTTGAAGGTTAATTGACCGTATAAATGTGGGTGTACTTATCAGTTCTGCTCCACTGATCTGTGTGTCTGATTTTGGGCCGGAACCACCCTGTTTTGGTTACTGCAGCTTTACAGGGATGGTTTGAAATCAGGGAGCAGGACTCCCAGCTTTGGTCCTCCCTAGACTGCTGTGACTGCTTGGGGTCTTCTGGGCTTCCACACAGACTTGAGAGTTACTGCAGTTCTCTGAAAACACCTTTGCTGTTTTGGTAGGGATCGCGTGGAGCCCGCAGACCGCTTTGGGTAATATGGACGCCCTGACAGTGTTCTTGCCGTGGGTGGGAACCTAACCGCTGGAAGAATATTCTTCCCTCCAGTGGGCGTGGCATATCTTTTCATTCGCGTTTGTCTTCCATTTCCTTCATCAGTGTCTATAGTTGTAAGTGTATAGCTCTTTCTCCTCCTTGGCTAAATGTATACCTAGGTATTTTATTAATTTTGATGCAGTTGCGCATGGAATTGCTTTCTTTTTTTTTTAATGTTTTTTTTATTTATTTCTAGGGGAGAGAGAGAGAGAGCATGAGCAGGGGAGGGTCAGAGAGAGAGGGAGTCACAGGCTGAAACAGGCTCCAGGCTCTGAGCTGGCAGTCAGCACAGAGCCCGACGCGGGGCTCGAACTCACAAACCATGAGACCATGACTTGAGCCGAAGTTGGACATTTTTTTTTTAAATGTTTTATTTATTTCTAGGAGAGAGAGAGAGAGAGAGACAGCGTGAGCAGGGGAGGGTCAGAGAGAGGGAGTCACAGACTGAAACAGGCTCCAGGCTCTGAGCTGGCAGTCAGCACAGAGCCCGACGCGGGGCCTGAACCCATGAACCGCGAGATCATGACCTAAGCGAAAGTCGGGCACTTAACCACAACTAAGCCACCCAGGCGCCCCTGGAATTGCTTTCTTAATCTCCGTTTCTGAGGTTCATTACTGGTGCATAGAAATGCAACAGATGTTTGTATATTTGTGTCCTGCAGTTTTACCAGATGCATTTATTCCAGCAGGGCCCCGTGGAGCGGTGGGTAACAGTGGGCACAGTGAGCATCCTTGCTTTGTTCCTGACCTCAGAGGGAAAACTTGAAGCTTTTCACAGTGAAGTTGACGAGTTGTGGGCATGTTCTGTGCGGCCTGTTACACTGAAGTATGTTCCGTCTAGGTACGCTTTGTTGAGAGTTGCTTTTTGATTTTTTTTTGTTTTTATAATGTTTATTTACTTTTGAGAGACAGACAGACAGAACGTGAGCAGGGGAGAGGCAGATAGAGGGAAACGCAGAATCTGAAGCAGCTCCAGGCTCTGAGCTGTCAGCACAGAGCCCGACGCGGGGCTCGAACCCACGAACTGCGAGATCATGACCTGAGCCAAAGTCGGACGCTCAACTGACTGAGCCACCAAGGCGCCCCGAGAGTTGCTTTTTAAATGTCACGGCATTATCGTTAAGGTGAACCGTATGGAACGTATGTGAGTAATAATTAATAGCAGGACGAGAGGAATAAACTGGAATTGTCTGCATTAACTCTACGTGTGAATGACATGAGTTTGCTTAAACGTTTTTCAGTTCCTGAAGTTTCAAACTTCCTTAAGTTCGCTGTTGCTGCTAGTGCCCAACTGACGTGGGCAGAATGGACAAGACCATTTTTATAGACTGTCAGATATTGTCCTTGAGTTTTCAAAGCCATCCTCCACTTTGGGAGCCCAGGAGCACACCACCAGGGGGCAGCCCCTCCGCCGCCCGCGGTGACAGCAGCGTGACTGGTGGTCTCCGAGAAAGAAGTCTTGACTTGCTTTCTCAAACTTCATCTGAGAGTTTCACTGTTTTTGTAGTAAGAGGGTTTGACTCCTGAAACGAAGCATGAAAAATGGCTCCTTTGTTGGTCGTGTTTGGGTGTTTGTTGGTTAAGAGCAGCCCCGCCGGCTTCTTCTGTTCAGAATTGTAGCTTATTGTTCTCCGTTGCTTGATTCCGTACATGTTTTGCTAATAGATGATTAGATTTTTGCTTTTTCCGAATTTAATCTATTGTTCCTTGCAGGTATGTACTTTCTGTTTACTCGTTGGCTAAGAGTGGTACTTTCCGTGGTGACCTCCTTATTATTTTCATTTCCTGATTTTCACAAGAGAACCAATAAAACTTTGGTCTTAAGATTTCTTTTTGTGTTATCACTGTTCTCATTCACAGCTGTTACCATGCACAGTGTCGGTGCTGAGGCTTCAGATTGTCTGTTTGTCCTGTTGCTTTGAATCTAGTTCCGTGTGTTGAGAAAATGACGTGGGAACAAAAACACAGACCCCGTCGGATTCGGTCAAATATTTAAGTGCCGTTGTAGTCTTTTTTTTTTTTTTTTAATGTTTTATTTTATTTCTAGGAGAGAGACAGACAGCGTGAGCAGGGGAGGGTCAGAGAGAGAGGGAGTCACAGACTGAAACAGGCTTCAGGCTCTGAGCTGGCAGTCAGCACAGAGCCCGACGCAAGGCTCGAACCCACGAACCGCGAGATCATGACCTAAGCGAAAGTCGGACGCTTAACCGACTAAGCCACCCAGGTGCCCCAATGCCGTTGTAGTCTTAACACGAGTTAACTTCTGTGCACATGTTTAGCATAAAGCCAGTGTGTTGGGAGGGTGTCTTTCAAATATGTCATTTTTGGGTGGCTAGTGGTATCATCTGATAAACTTCTGAGTGCGGCAGACTCTAGACCAGTGCTTCTGACATATACCATGATTTTACCCGAGCTGTCTAATGAGTCTTTAGGTTACGTGACATTTTCACTTTAATGAATTTTTGTGTTGGCCAAAACGTGATTCTGGGGGTGATCATTTCTGAGGGACATGAGTAATAAAAGAGTACTTTCTGAGGGTTTTTGTTTGAGCCTAAGGATTTTCACTTTTACTGCTGACTCTTCTTTGCAGGATCCTTTAAAATAGTTTGTACGTTCCGATACATTAGGGTTCGTCTGTCTTGTTCTTTGGATGTGTCTTTTACCTACGCGTGGGCTTTTGCCGTCGTGCGTTGACCATTTAGGAAATAATTAGGTCGCCGACTTACTGTGGATTTTCTGAGTGTTGACATACCTCTTTAAGCAATATCAAAGCATCACATTTGTGAATACTACTGCGGATCAGAAAAATCTGGAGCTCCTCCCAGAGCTCAGAGTTTAAATGGCAGCCCTTGCAGGGCCAGGCTTGCCCGTTGGTGGGTGAGGAGGCGCCCGCCCGTCGCGCAGGCCCCCTTAGTCGCGGCTCGTCAGTCAGTGTTGCAAGTGAAAGTGCGAGTCCTTGGGAAAATGGGCTCCGCCTGCTCGTGATGTGAGCAGGTCACAGGTGCTCTTTCTGGAGAGCTCCGTGACATGCCACTTCAGGGTGCGGCCCGTGGAGTTTTTCCCCGGCGTGGGGCACAGGTTATTGAACAAACATGTACTCGAGAGTCCGATGTTCATAAAGTTAGTCATTTCTTTGTGTTTTATCAAAGACCCTCTTCAGGGCACCCGCACTCCTGTTTTTATGTGTGAATTCATTGCCGTGACAGATTCATTGACTTGTACAGTTGGACGCTGCTGCCTTGATTTGAGCTCACAGGCCACCAGCCCGCCCCATGGTGACCTCTGAGTGTTAGCACAGATCCTGACGCAATGACTGCGGCTGATGCTAAATACCGTACTCGTGTGACCAAGTTTTGACCTCATGATTGACTTGAAAGAGTCTGGGGGAAGTCCAGGGACTCGTAGTCTATGGTTTGTGAGCTCCTGCCCTGCAATACTTAGTGCTGGGTCTTCAGGATTTTGGCTTGTATATGTGAATTTTGGTTTGTATTTGAAGATAGATGTTAAAGGCTTCATGGTAAATATTCATGGTATTTTCCAACTGTGGCTCTAAAATTAACACACATCTCATTTAAAATGTGAACGTAGCTTAGTGTGATGGAAGGGTAGATTTCAACATGGTTTTTTTCTACATGTTGTTATATATTTGATTGTTTTCTATGTACCTATTTTAATTTTTACTTGTCAGTAGTAAGATGCAAGAAGTTACGTGTTTGTTACTGAAGAATACCGTCCCACGACTGAGCTACAGGCCACTCCCACTCACAGGTCACTTCCTAGTTCAGAGAACAGTGTGCTAATGTATCCAAGTTTTGTGGTGGGCAGATGGGTTGTTCAGTGTGGGCTCATGTCTTCTGCCCCTTGTCTGCCCCGTCTTTCTCTCCTTCCCACGTGTAAAGTCTGAATTTTGCCAGCCATTGACTCTGTAAGGATGTCTCTTTACTACTGTTTTCCCTTGGTTTTTGTGTATTTCCTGAGATACAGATCAGCTTACAAGCACAGACACAGTATTCATATTCTAAACCTGCTGTACACAATCCAGTATTTTCACGCTTCAAAGTAATATGTAAACATACGACTTTTAAAAATGCATGTGGTAAAAACAGTATTAGGATATTGAATTTATGTTTAAGATTACCAACATTGAAGATTAATTTATTTACTCGGCAACTTGTTTTGCAACAGATATATTGTGTTACTAACTTAAGGCTAGTGTAGATTCCCTTTGAGTTTTGGTGATCATTTCCTTTTTATAAATAGCATTACTAAATTATTTTGCTGATGATTATTTTTGGGCATTACTTAATGTATTAGTATACATATTGTTTTCATTTATCAGGGTAATAAAATACAGCTAAGAAATCTTACTTGCTGAATAAGCAAATTTGTAAATAATTCCTTTGTAGATCAACTAAGCTTCTGCTTATTCAAGATAGGGAGCTGCCCAGGGTACCATGGACAGTGTTTTCACATTGAATGTTTAGGGCCTCAAATATTTAACAATATGTTTTTAATTTCAAGTTTGGCAGAGGTGGCCTTGTTGAGTTCTTGGTATATAGCTAATGTGTTTTTATACTAAATTTGCTGATTTTAGTTTTTTAAAATTATTTTCTTATTACCTTCAGAAAATTGTTACCTTGGGAATAACAAGGACAGTAACTTAAGACCAGCCAATCTGTGAAAGCATTAGAAAACATTCATGATATTATTTTATGGTTTACTTTTAAGTATATTCTTGAAAACATAGTTTCCGAAGTAGTTTATACATTTACTTCACTGTAGTTAGATTATCTGTTTAAAAATATTTGTTTTTTATCGTGAAAGTAACGTGCACGTTTTAGAATATTTGGAAAATGCTTGAAGTGTGCTTGTTTGGTTATTATATGTGTTTATTATTTACATTTTTAGTCAGTACTGAATTCATATTTCTTAGCCGGCCATATAGCTGTCAGGAATCCAGGTTTTAAAAGCTACCTAGGTTGTTCTGATCACTGTTAATACTTAACATTTTCTAGGGGCACTTGGGGGGCTCAGTTGGTTAAGCATCCAACTCTCGCTGTCTGCTCAGGTCATGATCTAATGGTTTGTGGGATCGAGCCCCCTGTCAGGCTCTGTGCTGACAGCATGGCGCCTGCCTGGGAGTCTCGCTCTCCCTCCCTCTCTCTCTCTCAAAAATAAGTAAACCTAAAAAAATGTTTAATGCTTAATGTTTTGAGAATACATATCATCTATGTACCTGATACCAAACGCTCTTGTTTGGTTCTGACAGAGGTCCCATGAGGGGCCTTTTGCTCACCTCTTGTAAGTGGATGCCTGGTGGGTCTACAGACGGATCGGTTAGAAATTCACTTGTTCAGAAAATAAGATTTCTTGTCTGTATCTTAGTAAAACAATATATTTATTAATGAATGCTTTCTGTGTGTTATCTTTAGTTCTTAAAGCAGTCCTGTGAGGTGGGCACTTTTGCTGTTCTTATTTTTGGGTGAAGAGACCAAGGCCCAGGGAGATGAAGTCACTTGTTCAAGGGTGTGCAGCTAGTGAGCTGAGGAGCAGTGCTGTGAACCCTGGTGTTCTGACTCGAACCCTCTACTGTGTTTGTAGAAATCAGAAATTTAAGATCACTGCAGGGAAAGCAGTGTTTGGAAGTCGTATAGGAAAGTAATTTATAAATAGGATCATTTAGGGGTGCCTGGCTGGCTCATTCAGAAGAGTTTGTGACTCTTGATCTTGGGGTTGTGGGTTTGAGCCCTACGTTGGGAGTAGAGATTACGTAAAAGTCAAATATTAAAAAAATAAAAATAGGATAATTTAGTTTGATTTTCAGAAAAAAAATCACAAGTGTAGCATAAGGAAACCCTTTCTTTTATTTATGTCCTAATGTGTCGTATGTAGGTATGTACCTTTATATGTTGTATACAGGAGTGTGTTGACTTTCTAAAGCTCTGTCATGTTACCTTGGAGACTCAGGACTGTCCCGGAGCCGGCGCGATGCGGGACCTGTCTGCCGTCCTGGCCGCGGACTTGGAGATGCGCCTGCCGAGCGGCAGCCAGAGACTCGAGTATGAGCGAGGGGTGTGAGGGGACTTGGATGGCTTCACTGGTAGCTGCCCCAAGCCTGAGAGAGAGAAAGGCAAGGCTTCCCCACGGTGTGGCACTGCTGTGTTCACACCCCGTCTGACGGCCTGGCCGGGGTTCGGAGTTGGCGGTCGGTCCCTTTCTCTCTCGACTCGCTTTCCTCTCCGAGCCGTCTTCCTTGACTTTGCCTTGGTGTTGCCTCAGCCCTTCCTGGGTCCGGGTGTGAAAGTAGACAACAAATGAGCCTTGTTTGTGGTCATCACTGTTGGGGCTTGGTTAATTTAATTTCTCAAAGCTTTGTTTACATAGTAACTAGTAGCTGTCCCCAGGTAATTTTGGAATTTCGGTGGTTTTCTAGAGGTAATTCATTGATGGTGCTAACCGTTGTAACTCATGTGTATTGAGCAAGTATTTGTCACTCTCAACCTAGAAGATAAAGTGGCGGGCACAGGGACAGCGCAGCAGACCTCAGACTGCACAGTTAGTTCACTTGTCTGGTTACGAGCCTGTTCTCTTGTGTGGAGGACATTTAGATGGGAAGCGAAGTGTGCGTTTGTGAATCAGGTTCTGAATGATTGATTGTAAGTTGTATGATTTACACACACGTTATACACGTATGTATAATTTGTACATGTTAGCATATAATTTTGTGACCGCGGACTAAGCGTCCAGACGAGTGTTGTCAGAGGGTGAGGCCCCTGCCCCGTCAGTTCCCTGGCTTGTGTGCCAGCATAAACGTAACTTACCTGAAAAAGTTGTTGTTTGTCTAACCAAGTGAACTTGTTTGTGGTTTGCACTGCTTCTGAACAAGTTTCAAGGGCTTCAGAAATGTTTACATTTTATTTTATTTTATTTTTTGAAGTTTACTTATTGTGAGGGAGAGAGAGCACTGGTGTGGTGCGAGCAGGGGAGGAGCAGAGAGAGCAGGAGAGACGGGCCTCCCAAGCAGGCCCCGCGCTGCCAGTGCAGGCAGTGCAGAGCGACACTGGGCCTGAACCTACGAACCGTGAGATCATGGCCTGAGCCACGGTCAAGAGCGGGACACTTAGCTGACTGAGCCACCCAGGCACCCCAGGAATGTTTACATTTTATTAGTGTAATGACATTTTTAGACCTCGTATCTTTAGCATGTAATACAGATGCATGTAGTTGCTATCACTAGCTTGATTGCTGAGAACTGTTGCAGAGTAGTAACAAAATTGTTTGCTTTCTGTGAACTTCTGACTGTGAGCAAAAATTTTGGAAATAGTTATGCACCTATATCACTGGCCAAAGGACATGAAAAATTGCTTTTGTGGTGTGTTTGTTGTTTTCTGGCTTTTTAAAAAAAAGTTTTATTTACTTCTTTTCTTTTTCAGGGGGAGAGCGTGCTAGTGAGGGAGAGGGGCACAGGGAGGGGAAGAGAGAGAATCCTAAGCAGAGGAGCCCGATGCCGGGCTCGATCCCACAACCGTGGGGGACCTGAGCCGAAATCAAGAGTCTGATGCTTAACCAGCTGAGCCACCCAGGTGCCCCTGTTTTCATTTGTTGTTTGGTGCAGCTTAGTCTTGTTAAAGGTATGGACGTTTAGACAGCTCTTTTGGATTTATCTTAGGCTAATATGGACGGCACTTCCTCAAGTCAGCATTTATTGAGTGCCTGCTGTATTTTGGCCCTGTCGGAGACCGGGCCTGCAGACGTAAGGCGCCGAAGCAGTCCACCGTCCAAGGAGTTGTGGTGCCGCCACAGCGCACCGCGGGCTGCGCTTTGCGGCCCAGATGGAGTCCTGCCTTTCCCGCTCAGTAAATGTGTTCCTCTCTGTCCCCGTTTCCAAGGTCACTCACGGAGGAGTCAGCTCCTGTGGGCCAGTCAGTGTAAGTGCTGAGCACGCGGAACCGTGTGGGCGCGCGGTTCTCAGGTAGCTCCGTTCCTGGCATGGAAGGGGGGCCGAGGAAAGATGGCAGTAGTGTGGCGGGTGCGCTCTTTGCATGGTGGGGACCAGGGACGTGTTTCTAGACTCTCAAGATGAGTCTTTAGATGATAGAGACTTTTCTGGAATTTTCTATGTGGGTAAGGGGGAGAGCGTTATTCATCCAGCAGACACTTATCATCGGGGACCTACTGTAAGTGCGAGGCGCCTGCTCGTCAGGAGAACCTTCGCGGGGGTGGGGGCGCGCAGCAAGCAGTGTGGTGAGCGGCGCTGGTCCGGAAGGCGCGGCGGCCACCTCCCCAGGCGGCCGCCGGCAGGGTTTCCCCGAGCCCGTCTTAGGCAGTGTTCATTCTCGATTCTGAGGAATTCGTAGGCTGTAGATGGAGAGAAAAGGTAGCAAACCTACTTTAAAAGACTTCGGTCCGAAACACCAGTACCCGGTCTGATGGAATCAGCACCCTGCTCTGTCCTCCAGGAGGCTTGCAGGTCACGCTTGTGTTCCCAGCACCGGGCTTGACCACGCGGCTGGCTTTGGCCAGTGACACACGCCACTCCGAGCCCAAGCTTTGAGTCCCGTTCCACAGCTCTGTCATTGCTTTTCCCTGAATTCATATGTCCCAGGCTGGGGCTAGCGCTTGAACTTTGGTACCAGAATGAAGAATGAAGACTAGGGCAACCCCCCCGCCCCCCCGCGCTACCCACACGCTGATCCGTTATCACAACGGAGGCGGGAAGCGTTGTTGTTGTAAGCCGCCGAGACGGCGTGTTCATTTGTTTTCCCAGCGTGACGTGGTGGCTGAAATACTGTGTGCATTTGTGCGTGCGTCCCCGTGTCTGCAGCTGGGGAGCCAGGTACGGACTCCGGGAGCTGGAGGTGTTCACCAGGGCCACTGTGTCCCGCGCCTTGTTAGCCCCGCTCAGCAAGACCGCCCTGGTAGCAGGGCCTGTGGCGTGGAGGGAGGGCGAGCGTGGGGGCAGGAGGCCTGCAGGTTACCTGGCCCTTGTTTCCCTGTGAGATACAGGCCTGAACTAAGGCTGCACAGCTCACAGGGAAGGAGGGAAGGAGAGTTCAGGGCGAAACGCCGGGACGAGGAGATTGAGAGAAAAGAAAGTCCAGGCTAATATCCGGGCCGAACCTGGCTACCTACACAGATGGCAGTACCCTTCACCAGAGTTAAAAAAATTTTTTTTTATGTGTGGTCGATTAGCTCTGAGCCGGAAAGCAGTTGTCTTTGAGAGCGTTTGACTTTGAGATGCTTGTGAATTTCCAGGTAGAAGTTTCCTGCCCGGAACCTAAAGGGCTGAAGCGCTGTGTCGGCCGGGGCAGGGGACAGGGGACGAGCGTGGTGGCGGCGGTGGTGGGAGGGAGGGCACCCGGCAGAGATGGTACTGTCGCGGACAGTTGGGAGAGCAGACCGCGGAGGAGGCAGGGGGTGAAGCCTGGGGAAGAGCATCCCTGGAAGGCTGGCTGTACGGAGGGAAGTGTGGCGGGGGGAAGGGTCCCAGAGAGCACTGCCCGCTGAGCCTTCTCCAGGCTCAGTGAGTCCCTCCCCTCCGGGTTTGCAGCCCGACTGCCCTACTGAACTGCTTTTCTCGAGACAGCCGCTTCCCTAGCTGCCAAAGCCAGTTGCCCATTGTAGGGCCACAGAAAGGCTTTCGTCGTCTTCTCTGGGATGTAGTCTATTTCTGTTCTTTTCTTACTTCCCTTGGTTGACTCCATTCTGCTCTTCTCTCTTGGCAGTGTAAGTGTTTTAATGTCGGAGTCCATCCTCTAAACGTTTTCAATTAAGAAAGGCCTGTATTAAGTATGGGGCCATTCGGAGACCAAGGGGCCAAATGATACTGACGAGCTGACATAATGTACGTACTTATTTAAAGTTTTGTCGAGTTGGAGCTACGCATGCTCATTTAGACACTAAAAACTTCTGCCTGTGTTCCTGGGAATTAATGGAGGGTCTGATTTCCTGCTGGCTGTTGCCTACATGTCCTCTCCCCTCTCCTTTCCCTGCCCCAGGAGGGGCTGCAGATGCTGGGCTGCTTCGCACCGTGTTGGTGTGTGATGGCTGTCATCACAGAGTCTGGAGTGTGTGTTTTCTAGGCCGGCAGTCGAGGGGATGGCTTGCCTGTGCCAAAATCCAGTATTGCTTTCGAGTTTTAGGCTGGCAGTCAGTTGGTGAAAATTCCTCAGGAAGTGCTGACTTGAGCTGGTTTTCATTCCTGCACTTTGATCATCTTTGGCTTGTTGATCATCTTCGGGAATGTTTTCACACACATGGACATTTCACATCTACCGTTATCTGTAAGTAAAGGTCTAAAAAACAAAGTAAAAACTGTGTTTGAGTTTGGTGGCCAGTCTTCGAGAGGAATTGAGGAAACGGAGTAGATAATGAGGGTAGCACAGGAGCGGAAAGGAAAGCGCGACCGGGGGGCCCGCGGCTCGGCGCTGCCCCGGACACGTCTGTGAGGAACACCGGTCCCCTCATCACAGGCTCTGATCCATCTTCTCGCTTCCAGCCCGTTCTGTGCCCAGGACCAGAACCAAACTCCTGCCCCTCCAGGACGCCAGGTTGCCACCGGCTTGCATTCGCGGCCCCTGCTGCGGGGAGGCCCGCCTGCCGCCCAGGACGCGGCCGACTTCCGCCGGGAGCTGGGCGGGGTGGGGCCGCGCTTCCCTCCCGGGGCTGAGGACGGAGGCGCCCGCACCCCGGCACGCCGTCACGCGCTCGGGCCCTTGGGAGCCCGTGACGCACGGATGGGTTCTCTGCTGCCACTTTAGTGTCCATCCTGAAACGCGAAGAGAAGTCTTAGAACGTTTGCATTGCCTGTTACCCTGAGGGGCTGAACCCTTGGCTTCACCGGAAGCCCGCCCGCCCGGCTTTCGCCGGCCCTCGCGCCACCCCGCCCTCGTTGCGTGACCCGCCGGGATCCTGACACGTCCTCTTTGTTTTTTTTTTTAATGTTTTTTATTTATTTGTGTGTGAGACAGAGAGACACTGTGAGCAGGGGAGGATCAGAGAGAGGGAGACACAGAATCGGAGGCAGCTCCAGGCTCTGAGCTGTCAGCGCAGAGCCCGACGCGGGGCTCGAACCCACGAACTGCGAAATCATGACCCGAGCGGAAGCCGGACGCTTAACCGACTGAGCCCCCCAGGCGCCCCCTGACGCGTCCTCCGAGAGCTCGCTCTTCACCCGGCCTCCGGGACCGGCTGCTTTCCGTCGCTGAGTGACGGGGTCTGAGGCCGGCCCCTCCTCTCTTCCCCACACTTTCCTGCCCAGGGAAATTTTCCCTCCCCCGCTTTGGAGTCCTGGACGCCCTGCTCACGTCCCCAGGCGTGGTCATGGCCGCGGAATCACGTGCCCAGCACTGAGCTCTGCCCGCCCGCCGACCTCTCGCATCTGCTCCAGGGCTTCTCCAGCCGCGCAGCGCCCAGCAGGTCGCTGTATCGGTGGCTCACGCCCGCGCCTGGCAGTCGCTCTGGATCCCTTTCTTCTCCGCGAGCTCGTCGTGGTTCGGTGCCGGATTCCGGCTGCTCTGCGTGCAGAACGTGTTCCTAATCTAGCGCTTCTTGGTGCCTCTGCTTCTCGCTGCTGGCCCAGCCCCAAGTTGTCCTCCTCTCTCTAGATTCTTCCAGTGACCGCTTACCTAGTCTTTTCTCTTCTTTTGTCCCCTATCACCTGCCCTCCTGCAGCCTGTTTTCCTCTACGGAGATACACTTCTAAGCCGTAAGTTAAAAATGTCGTTGTTCTGCTTAAACTCTCATGTGGCTTTACATGACTCCAGTGGACCTCGGCCACAAAGCCCAGCACGGTGCCATCTCCCCCTTCCCATTCCACGCCCGCCATCGTGGTCCTCTTGTTCCTCAGACTTGCCAGCTGGGCTGCTGTCTGGGGGGGGACTTGCCCCCTCTCCCCGGTGCTCTTTGCCCGGGGTTGGGGCTTGTTCAGACGCCGCCTCCCGGCGGGGCCCGGGGCGCCTGTGCCCCTGCGAGCCTTCCTGTGTGCCACCGTCTGGCCTTACTTTGTGTCCGCGCCCCCCGGATCCTGACTTCCTGACGACAGGGACCGCTTTAGTTTGCTCCTCATTCCTCATTCCTTCCCCCCTTGCCTGGAATTCAGAAGAGGGGGAGAAGGGGATGATGATGATGGCTGTGATTTAACTGGAAATAAAATGCTCTCTCCCCTGGGCTCAGTTTCTTCTCTGAGTCTTCCTTGGCTACTAAATTCAAGTTCTCATTTCTTTTTAAAAAATTTAAGTTGTCATTCCTGCGTTCCTGGATGCTTACACTTACTTATTTATGGAATGTGTCATTTTTACATTTTAAATACAATTCAAAAGCAGGACTGTGAAATGAGCTTTATCTTTGAACTGATTCATGTCCCAGCTTTGGAAAATTCTGAACTGTGGTGTTGGTTTTTGTTTTTCTCTCCCTTGTGGACAATTCTCTCCCTTTCCCTTCCTTCCATTCCTTGAGATTTATCGCTGGAAAGATGGGGGGAACCTTTGCATTAAGGAACTCCGACTAGTTCCAAGTAGACCCAGGGTCCCACACGGCCGCCTCCTGGGACCCGGCTGTGCCTGTGGGAGCAGCCCCTCCGGAAACACGGCTTCTCCCTGGGCAGCAGGCGTCCTGAGGCTTGAGCTGAGGCTGTGTACGCGCCTCACAGCGACTTCGGCGCTGCAGCCTGTTATTTCACTTCCGGGATCAACAGGGATGTTTTATTCTTCTTCTTCGAGGTGAATTGAGGCTCAGACATGTTAAGGAGCTAATAGAGACGCAGCCAAAGGGCTTCTCTGCCTTTCCTTCTCGCTCCTGCCTTTCCAGAGATAACTACTAACTGGAAGTTGTGGGTGACAGTTCACTTACTCTGACTGTTCTGTAGTATTCTACTGTCCGCATGAGCCACGGTTTATTTATCTCTACTCCCACCTAGAGATGATTAGTTGTTTATATTTTTCTATTGTTATAAATGTAGATTTAATGAACACCCTTGTTAATGTGTCCTTCTGTGCTAACGAACATTTTTAGCATGGATGCCTTCTCATTTCTTGGTCATGGCCGATGCAGAGATTCTAATTTACCAGGCCTGTCAGATTGATCTTTGACATGGTTTTATCCATTTTTATTCCAGATTTTGGAATTTCCTACATTTGCTGTATATTCAGTTTTTTGTTTTGTTTTGTTTTGTATTTTTACAACCTGGAATATATGAAATAATCAATGCTTGTTGTAAGCTGATTTCAGTGAATGGGTCTGTTTTCTTATGTTTACAGTCATTCTGATTTTCTCTTTGAATTGCCTCTTAATATATTTTATGTATTTTTCCAGTGAGCTATTTGTCTCTTTCATGTTGCCTCCTAGAAATTCTTCGACAAATCTCATTCCTAATTTTTCATACTTTATATATCTTAGAAATACGTTTATGTTTATGGTTTCTCATGTTTTATGGTGTCGTCTGCACATAGATTTTAAAACTTTTGAAATGTGGTTCAGTTTATCTCTTTTTTCTAAGTTTTATACTTTTTCTTGTTTGATGTATATATCCTGTGTTTTCTTTTGAAAGTTTTACAGTTTGGCTTTTTACATTTAGAGATTTGGCCCACTGGAGTCTAGCTAATGTGGTGCTAGACAGGCAGGCAGCTGGTGCCCAGGGCCAGTATTTTAGGAGTCCACCCCGTACACCTGTTTTCTGGCCTGCCTTCTTGGATTTTTCTTTGTTATGAACTCAACAGTGTATTTAAGAGGAAGCATGTTCTGTATTACTTATCATAAAATGTCATGCTTCCTGAATGTTCCGTCTCCCGTATTGCTAGAACTGGGAATTGCACAGGCCGATTTTTCTACAATAGGGTAAGAGTCAGTGTGGCTTCCTGGTTGAAAAGGCGTGGCCCTTGTTTCAAAATCGCCTAAGTACAAATTCCGGCCACTAGTATTAGCTGTCCCATTGTGGTCAAGGGACTTGGTCTGTGACTCAGGTCCTCATTTGGAAGACAGGGAAGTAATAGTACTGAGGCCTCAGTGCACGTAGAGCACTTAGCACTGTGTTGGGCACAAGGTCTGCGCTTCCATTCAGGACTCATGAAAATGTCTAGGATGAGTACCTAGAGATGTTAGCTCTTGCATGTGTGTTGTGTTTCCATCATTATTTGTGTTTCGTTTCCTCTTTCCCTTTTTTGTTTTGTGTGCTGTAGCAGAGCACCTTCCTGGCTCATCTCGGGATAGAAATGTAGCTCTGTCTGCTCATCTTCATATCAGGTGATGTTATTTGTGGGAGAGAGGAGGTTTGCTGTATGTTTTAGGTTTGCTTTGTGTTCCATGTCTTAAATTGAAAACAAATTACTGCTGTTTCTTACTGTGTGTGCAGTGACATCTAGACACAGTAATATCATCTTCAAAAGTCTTCTTAAGTGAGAGTTTGTGAAAAGTACGACTTTATGTATAAAAACACAATCACTGGTTTTTAGGTTTTCATTTCACGGAACCTAACACCATGTGTGGTTTTTTTTTTTTTTTAATCTTTTGTTTTTGAGTTCATGCCTATGACATTCCACTGATTACCTGAAGAATGTATTCCGGAATGTACTTTTTTTTAAGTCTGTGTATGCATGTGTGTTAGCCTGCGGTGTTTGTTAAACGGTGTGGGTGCAGGACTCTGGAATAAGAGGTGACGGTGTTCTAGTGAGCAGAGTGTTTCAGTAACATTAAATGAGAATCTCCTCAGTGGTTGCTTCTCTCTGTGATAATTGTCTTTTGCACTTACGTTAAGAAAACTTCTCAGCTGAGCTGTGAACTGTTACCAGAGTTACTGTGTCCCTACATAGAGGTTCTATGCTCCTTTTCTAAATTAGTGCTGTTAAAAATCCTCCTTAAAAAAAAAAAAAGTGTTTTCCAAGGTCCCTGTGCTGACTTATGCCCCTTACCTTTTTGGTTTTCTCTTGCCTGGTACTGAGTGACATTCCAATCTGCTGGGGTCATTCGGTAATGCAAAGAGCCAAACAGGAAGTAAAGTCAGGAGGTGCTGGTTGTCACCAAATATGCAATTCAAGATTGTTCATGATTCCAAGGGAGAGAATGTCAAATATGTGCACCAAAACAAAGTATTTTATTTGTTTGTAAAATCCCAGCTACAGAACAGTAATAGTCCATGACCCTGCTGTTGCACCCTCTATCCAAAAATTATTTTGTTTCTAGTTTGTTCTTTTCACCTCTGTCCCAGCCCCCTCTGGAGTATCTTGTGTAATATGTGAAAGGCTTTAAGATACAGACGACTCAAACTAACAGCCTGTGTTTTAAAGTTGTATTGCACCTGTGTTTGCTAATGCAGTAAGTTGCATGAAGTTTGTTTTTTAAATCAAAATAGATTGAATAGTGTGAATTCAATTTTTAGTCCACCTTGCTGCTATAGTGAAAAGATAAAGATGGAAGCGTTTTGATTATAAGAGTCTTTTTTGAATCAGTCACCAGAGTATTTATTTTACTTTGATGTGAAAGTTACCGTAAATGCTGCAAATGATAATCTACCAATTTGTATATACAGTTTGTATGGCGCCTTACCCCTGTTCAAATTTAGAAACTCCTTTTTAATATTTCACATACTTAAAAAACAATTTCCATACAGATTTAAGTACAGATTTAAGAAGTGGGATATTAAAACAAGTTTTCTTATTTTATATTCTTGGATTTTCTTTTTGATACCATAATATCCAGGCAGAGTTCAGGAACATAGTTATTTTGAGTAAGAAGATGTTACGAAATTTTCATGAATGTTGATTTCGTTATAGTCAGATGGTTGGAAGTGATTTGGACTTTTGGATATTGAATTTCAAAAACAATTGTAAAGTGTCATTTTTTTGGTATAAAGCTTAATATTTTGCATTTTCCCAGTACTTTTTAAAAATGTGTGATCAGTTTTTTGTTTTTGTTTGTTTTTTGGTTTTCTGCTAGAGATGGGATTGTGTTCCTCTCAAACTAGTTCTCATTTGAGTATGAGCACTTGAGAATGTGTACACGGTGAGTGACCTGGACTGGCAGCTGCCTTTATGTACCATAAATGTGCAGCAGCCACGGAAGCCTGTGAAGAGTAGACTCCCGGTTTTGCAGACGGGAAACGAGAGAACTCCAGCATCGGGCCCCAGAGCCACATGAGCACTAGGTGAAAATGCTGGCGTTTTAACCAGTATGTAGCCATTTCCAAGGCCCTGCCTCACTTTGTCTCTTTCCTCCGTGCACTTGCTGGTTGCTTAGCCTAAGCAGCAGATGCTTGGCCTCTGATATTAATTCATTATCTATTTATGGAATCAGATGCCTTGAAGTTTTTCTAGAGCATCTGTATCTTTACAAAAATACGTTTATTTTTTATTTAATAATTAGTTTAATTGTAATTTATTTTCATATTAAGTAATTTAATAAAATCTAATAGATGAGACTGATTTTATATCCATCCACCAGAATTAAGAATTTTCAACATTTGTTGTTCTTAATTTGTTGGTGGTGGTTGTTTTAGCTTGAACTATTTTAGAGAAAATCCAGAAAGCTGACGTGTTGTTTTTCCTCTGCTTCAGTGTGCGTCTCAGCCTAGCTGTAATGCAGTAATACCGTCAGCAACGTCACCCATACTCCTCCCTGTTATCTAATATCTAGCCCATAGTCACATTTCCTGTCTCTCTTAAAGATGTGTTTTTACAGTTAATTTATCTGAATCAGGATTCGAACAAAGCCTACGTGTTATATTTAGTTACCTGATGTCTGTTTTAATGTAGAGCATTCTCATCCCTCTCCAGCCTGCCTTTTATTTCATGTCACAGACTTGCTGGAAAAAAACAGCTTAATTTCCCTGTACACTATCCCCATTCTGGACTTGCCTTTTTGTTTCCAGGGATAGGGATGGTATTTGACGTGTTCCCATAGCTCGAAAGCCCTGCTTGGCTTCAGGCCCAACCTCTGGATCAGAGTGCTTGGTGACTGGTGCCCGTGGAGGTTCCATAGGTGGCCTCACACAGGGTGCCCAGCAGGAGGTGAACGTGTGTGAGCCTGAATTTCCCACCAACCTTCACAGGCTGCTTTTATCATTGTAGGTCTTCGCCTCATCAGCTGATTACAGAATGCTGATTTTCTACTTCTGTCATTTCACTTTGATTGGCTGAAATTTTTCTTTAAAAAATAGAAACAAATATTCTGTATCTGAGTTAAGGAAAGCAGGACAGTTTGTGAGTTCTTTCACTTCAGTTGCTTATTTTCAGGCCAAGAAGTTGGTGCCCTAGTTACTTGCACTGGTGACAGTGATTTTTATTTTGTTTTTGTTTCTGACTTTGTTTTTATCATTATGAATGCGAGGATTTTTTTTCATTTTTTTTAAGAAACAAGCTTTTTATTTTAATTCCAGTATAGTTAACATACAGTGTTACATTAGTTCAGGTGTACAATATAGTGAGTCGGCAGTTCTATACATCACTCAGTGCTTTTTAAAAATGTTTTAAATGTTCAATTTTTTTCGAGAGAGACAGCATGAGCGGGGGAGGGGCAGAGAGAGCGGAGACAGAAGCTGAAGCAGCTCCAGGCTCTGAGCCCGATGCGGGGCTCGAACCCACAAACTGTGAGTTTTGACTGAGCCACCCAGGCGCCCCTCGTTGCTTATCTTAGTAACTTTTTTTTCCTTTAAGGTAATCTCTGCACCAGTTCAGGGCTCGACCTCACAGCCTTGAGACCCAGAGTCGCGTGCTCCACTGACCGAGGCAGCCAGGCGCCTTGGCCTGTGTACCCCCTCCCGCCACGCACCTTTCCTCTGTTTCCAGCACTGTGTTCTCTGTAGTCAGGAGTTGGATTCCTGCTTTCTCTCTCGCCTGCCTTCCTCCCACCGGCTCAGGTCACTCGGCATCGGACCCCGAGGCAGCGCCCACGGTGCCGCACGGCCGGAGTTCAGTCCGCGGCGGCCCGCGGGGTCCTGCGGGGTCCTGCTCGTCGCCGCCCTTCAGGTTCCCCCGGTTTGGCGGCACACCTGTGGGGTGGCTAGAAGGGTTTTTCGAATGAGCCAGTTCATTTCCAGAGCTTCCTTTTTCTGGCATAACAAGGGGTCCCAACCTCTTCCCGTCAGTTTTCTGACTTCTCTGTGGAACCAGCTCTTTCTCCAAGGAGCCCTGACCCCTTTTAGTGGAGAGTAATTTTGGAGATCACAGCCCAAGTGCCAGAAATGCTTATTATTTAAAAGTTTTTTAAATGTTTACTTAGTTTTGAGAGATACAGACAGAGTGTGAGCAGGGGATGGGCGGAGAGAGAGGGAGACGCAGACTCCGAAGCAGCTCCAGGCTGCGAGCTGTCAGCACAGAGCCCGACGCGGGGCTCGAACCCACGAACCGCGAGATCATGACCTAAGCGAAAGTCGGACGCTTAACCGACTAAGCCACCCAGGCGCCCCTTATTGTCGTATTTTGAAGTCATTTTGTCATCAGTGAGGTGGTTCATCCTTTTTTATAGTCGAGTCATATTTATCTCTTTTCTGAGCTGTCTGGTGAGTGTCCAGGGTTGGTTGTTTTTGGTTTTTTGCACATTCCTCAGTGAGTTACTGGTGTTTTTCTTTTCAAGTTTTAGGAACTCTATTATTTTCTGTCTTGTGGGGACCAACGAATGGTTTATTCTCACAGGACAAGGCCCCCACCTTGGTAGCAGCAGAGGCGACCCCTCGCAGCCCCGGCCCCTCCTCTGGGCACGGCCCCTGCAGGCTGGCCGGCTCGGGAGCTGTAGTGACCGTCAGGGTGGCAGCCTCGGGAGCAGCTTGCGGCCTGGAGTGGGTGTCAGGCTGGCCAACTCCAGTCTCTCTGGGGATGGCGCTTGAGGGCGGCCGCATAGGGGGCATCTGGAGTGGTTTGGTCGGCCGTGAAGACGCTCCTGGAAATGTCATCCGGGAGCCCGTGGATGCCAGGTGACGGTGCTGCAGCCTGGACCCTGGGTCCCACGTAGAGAGCAGGGTGGACGCGCCCGCGGGGCCCGGGTCCAGCTGGAGACCAGCACTCTGCTTTTTGGCAGAGTGAGGAGTGTAGACACCCCCGCCGCCAGGACACATTATATATTAGAAAGCTGTGCTCCTGCCGATGGCTCAAGAGGTTTTCCCCCATGTGTCACTTGTCTTTAGGGCTAACACGTTGTATGGTTTTTTGTCCTCCAAATGGAAGTTTATGTTGTCAGATTTGTTAATGTTTGTTTAGTTGCT
The DNA here is from genome assembly GCA_017311185.1 of Proteles cristata cristata. Classification (NCBI taxonomy): domain Eukaryota; kingdom Metazoa; phylum Chordata; class Mammalia; order Carnivora; family Hyaenidae; genus Proteles; species Proteles cristata. The sequence continues at coordinate 22,421 of JAESUZ010002673.1, forward strand.
ATATATCTTTAATATATAATTTTTAAAATACGGATTTCTATAAAGATGTTTGTTTATTACACAGTAAAAATTTTAAAAGGCCACACGTGACCTGGATGTGTGGACACTGTAGAAAGGTTGACCTTACAGCTGCTCATAGAGATGTTCTCTGTGACTGTGGGCAGACTGTGTGGGAAACTGGGGGGTCTGGAAGCTGTGGAATCCCGTTCAGAGGAACCAGCACGGCTCAGTAGATGGAGTGATGGCATTTTGTGTGTGTGAATGTGTGTGAAAGAGGGAGTGGGGTTCCCAAGTGTGTAGATGAGGAAATGCATTTTTTAAAATTTTATTTTAATGTTTTATTTATTTTTGAGAGAGAGAGAGACACAGCATGAGCAGGGGAGGGTCGGAGAGAGAGGAAGACACAGAATCCGAAGACAGGCTCCAGGCTCTGAGCTGTCAGCACAGAGCCCGATGTGGGGCTCGAACTTACAAACCGTGAGATCATGACCTGAGCTGAAGTCAGATGCTTAACCGACTGAGCCACCCAGGCGCCCCCAGATCAGGAAGTGTATTAGCCATAACATATCTGGACTTTATCAGGGAACTCGGCAACGTCTTTCATTCAATTCTATTCTTGTGTTTTCGGGTTGGGTCTAGGTAGGATTAGATGAATGAGGAACCAGTTGTGCTCAAAGGGTGTTTGTTTAACAGATTAGCACCAAGCTGAAGAAATGTTATTAGTTGGTAACTAATATGCAGATGACTCAAGAATTTAAATTTTACTGGAACCTTGTGTGAGTCAGCAATATTAGGTGGAGGCCAAAAAGCTAATGTAATCTTAGATCGCATTAATTACAGGTGTAGTATTAGAGATCACAGTGTCCTTACAGGTGACCAGGGCTACACACGTGGAGTTCTGTGATCACTTCTGGACAGAGTGTCAGGCGGGGGGGATAGAACACCAGTGTGTTCAAGAGAGAAGCGAACCAGTGGTAAGTGGGTGTGGAATTCTGTCACAGGAAAGAGAACAGTTGGAGGAACTAGAATGCTTGCTCTACGTCTACGTAGGGACAGTTTTGTCCCTGCTGGGTGGGTGCTTCTGACATCGGCGTGTGCAGGCCAGGGACCCGGGAACATCCCAGGCACCCTCCATGCTCAGCACCGTTCCTACAGTGGTTATCTGGTCCAAAATGTCATAGAGCCGAGGTCAGGGAACCCTTTCTCAGACTAACGCAGTTTGACTGTATCCCCTAGTAAGGAAGTAATTGCATTTTGCTCTGTAGCCCTGGGCACTCGCAAGTGTAACTGGCATTAAAATTTCACGCCTGCCCCATTTCCCCAACCTGGAGCACATGTCCTGGTAGAAGTCTGTTACACTGTATGCGTGTCGCTAATCAGCAGAGGAGGGGGGAATGATCCTTCATAAGCCACGGTTTGAGTATAGGCCTAAATAATACCAGAGAATAAAATTACGCCCAACTAGTAAAGCTACGTGAGATGAATTTTGCTTTTGTCCAAGACAGCACTTTCCTGCTGTTGAGCTAGAGAGAGTGCGTGCTGCATGACTAGTGAGCTCACTGGTGCATTCACTGGGGTTGTTGCAGGGCTTTTTTTTTTTTAGGGGTTTTTTTTTTTTGAGAGAGAGAGAGAAAGAGAGAGATAGAGCATGAGTAGAGAGGGGCAGAGAAAGAGAAGGAGACACAGAATCCGAAGCAGGCTCTAGGCTCTGAGCTGTCAGCACAGAGCCCGACATGGGGCTAGAACTCAGGACCTGAGATCATGACCTGAGCTGAAGTTGGACGCTTAACCGACTGAGCCACCCAGGTGCCCTGTTACAGGGCTTCTTAACGTACGATCTGTGAATAGATATCATGGGGTATTTGAACTTGGATGAGAAGATAATTACATCTTTATTTTCAGTAAATAAATTTTTATGAAGTTCTAACTGAAATTCAGCTTTTTCTTCACTTAGGACCTTTCTATTCATGTCTACTTAAAAATTAGACTTATATGAATCAACTCTAGAACCTATTTAATATGCTAATAAAGAAGCACTTTTTACTATGTTACGGTTTTTAAAAATCATTATAATAATTGAGTTTTAAGGTAATTTTTTCTCTGTAATCTTCTGTATTTTGATACATTTATAGTTTTTTTTCCATAGTTTATTGTCAAGTTGGTTTCCAGTACATTTACAGTTTTTATTCTGAGAACAAATGATGGACTTTACTAGACTTCCAAAGGCTCTTTGACAAAATTGGTTATAACCTCTGCACTAGATAAGTGGCTTTTAGGGCTGTTTTGTATATCAGTTGTTCAAATGTACTTAAAGATTACAATAGAAACATAGATATAATCTTTGCTCATGAATATGAGAATTGCTCTTTTGTCATATGGGTTTAATATATTCTTTAATTGACCCTTTTTCAGATTTCCAGTATGTGATGTGTGGTAGCTATTCAAATAGAGACTTACACATTTTATGAGGACTGTGGGGAAACGTTCACGTTTTGATCCCCCCTGACTCCCATATGCTGACTCAGGAGCTGGGTAGATTTCTAGCAGCAAACACAGACTGAACTTGCCCTGGACGCTGACAGAGGTGGGGCTCACAGATGTTCACTGGATGCTGTTGGCAGGTATAACTGAGGCTTTAAAAAAATATGTTGGCTTATTGGTTTTCACGGCTGGCTGTGTGTTCTGGCAGAGAATTGTTTTATTTTTAATATTTACAAGTGTTTGTGTGCTGGATGAGTTTTTGTTAGGACTTTACACAAGGGGAGATGCGGGGGCAGGTGTTTCAGTCCAGAAGACTTGCTTTTCATCTGGAAGATGACTATTCCCGCATTTCAGTAAACTTTATCTTTTTTTTTTTTAATTCATTTATTTTGAGAGAGAGAGAGTGAAAGGGGGACATAGAATCTGAAGTAGGCTGTGCTGACAGCAGAGAGCCCGACGCGGGGCTCAAACTCTCGAACTACGAGATCAGGACCTGAGCTGAAGTTGGACGCTTAACCTACTGAGCCACCAAGCGCCCCTACACTTGGTCGTTCCTCACTTTGTGAGCCAGCATCAAGATGTTAGAAGTGAAGTAGTTGGTTCACACTGAACAGATGTACTGTGTGATGTGTTAGAGATCAGGCCTTATTTTCAGACAAAAAAAAAAAAAATTAATGGAATCGTTTTATTATCGAAATCAAATACATAGATGTAGGAGAAGCGGAAACTCAGTTTTCCTGGATGAGGATCGCTGGGGCAGAGCAGTCGCTGTCACGGGACTGTATCCAGTTTACGTTCCGGCCCAGAGTGACCATGTCCTGTGGAAGTCCCTTCTCACAGAAGGGGACACAGACTCTGGAATGTTGAGCCACCTCATGGTAGAGATGGGATTTGAATTCAGCCAAAGTGAAGAGAGGAAACTCTTAATTTGTGCTCTGTGGTTATCTGAAAAGTGCTTCAGTGTAAAACAAACCTAAATGGGCTTAATTTTTACAGAAACCTCTTGAGGTTTGGGAGATCAGCCATTTACTGATCTATACTATAATTCTATTAGATTGTTTTTTTAAGTAGGCTCCACACCCAGCATGGGGCTCGAACTCACAACCCCGAGATTAAGCATTGCATGCTCCACTGCCTGAGCTGGCCAGGCGCCCCTAATTGGTGCAGTTAGCGGGAAGGGCAGGGAAAAGACCCTTTTGGAATAAATGCCGTGGGAAGAGTGTGAGCCCGGTGAGGACATTTTACATTTTACAGCTGTTACTTAGTTTAAGCTTTCCAGGGTATTAGTTGTTTTGTGAAAGTTTTAGATAATGAAACGCATATAGTTTTAAAGAGTATTCTTAAAGTACTAGTGTTTAAGAAACAGTGTTTATACAAGATTCCAAAAGCCCATGTTGGTTCTGGCTAGCTTGAGCAAAAGGAGATTTGGGTTGCCCTGGTGCGTTTTTACTGGTTTGGAGAAGAAGGCCGATTGATGATCAGTTAACTAATGATACTGATAAAATATTTAAAGGCAAATCTCCACCTTCAATCCTTGGTTCTTTGCATTAGCTCTCTAGAAGTTTCTAAGAACCATCTCCAGTTTCCTAGACTTTTTGTTGGCAGTGGTTTTTTGGGTCTCTTGTTTCTGATAAATATTAATCGGAGTTGGCATTAAATCCACCTGAAGTAGTGTTTCATTTTCCCTGTAATAATCCTCGGGGGTAATATTTCTCAGGCAGAGGTTTATGCAAGGGTAAATATACACCTTTAGGAAAGAAAGAAACTTGCTTTTCTGTCGGGAAAAATAATTAAAGAAAGGAAACAGGTGATAGGCTGCATCTGCCTTTCGCGCATGCGGTCGTGGGGGGGCCGCCGGAGCTGCTGTGCCGCCCGCGCCGGACGGAGGTCTCTTCCTCGAAACTTGCCGCCAGCGAGTGGCGCTTCTGGAGGCACGCGGGGACCGCAGCCGTGTCGTTTCGTTTTAAATATTGTCTCGGTAGTTTGCACCAGGACTTGTTCTTTTAAGGAAACGTTTGTCTTTGTAAAGTTATGACTGTACTGGCTGCAGCGTTATCAGAGTGTAAGCCCAGGGGTCGAGGCTTCGTGGCCGCTTCTTGCACATTTAAAGTTCTGTTCCAGGGTTCTTAGCAGTGGAGCGCAGGCAAACCAAAGCTGGAAGAATCGGATATTGCTGGTGGAAGTTCGGACTCAGATTTGTTATTTTTGTGTGTGAAGCATCGCATTAGAGACGGAGGGAGGGCCTAGAACAGTGAGCGAGGCCCCTCGGGGAGGCTGCCGCCTCGTGGGAGCGCGGGCTGCTGGTGCTTTATGCAGTTTGCTCCTCGAGACAAGCTGCTCATTTTCACTTATAATTGAGGGAGTTTGAGCTCCCACGTGTCAGGCAGGCCACTCAGAGATGCAGCTCTGCAGCTGAGGCCAGCTTCCCCGCGCCCTGCTGCGAACGCCCGGGGCCCGGGGCCGCTGGGCGGGAGGAGGCAGGCACCTGCGCGGCCGAACCGTGCTCGCCTGGCAGGGTTCTTTCCCTTCACTGACGCTCCTGGGAGGCCTCCCGCACCCGCTGTAAAGAAGGGGAGCCGGTCCCGTCACTCTCTGCAGGGACGAGGGGACTGCTGGACCCAGGGGGCTGCAGGGCTCGGGTTTGAAAGTTCGAGCGCCGGGGGCAGCTCGCGCTGGCCGCGTCTCCGCCCTCCCCTTGGCGGGCTGCGTGGTTGCAGTGTGAACACACTCCCCCTCTGTGCACCTGCTTTCCCAGCCCCTTGAGAAGAATACCTAATTCATGTTTGAGGAACTAAATGCTGAGCTCTTAGCATCTGGCGCATGGTTGCCCTTAACGTATGTTAGTTACTGTTATTTGTTTGGTCATACATGCAGAATTTTAGGTTCAAGGACTCCATTTCAGTCTTCTCGGGTCTGAAAATTCTGTGGACCTAGTCACACAAGCCAAACTTGTATTTAGCTGAATAGTTGAACACAATGATGATTTCTTAATTTATTAAGGATGTATTCTAGTAGCTATACTTGGGTATTCTGTGTGATGTTAAGGTGACTGGGAAAACTAAATATTTATATAACTTTTTTCTTTTCTTTTTTTCTTAGCCTGTGCACCTGTGCGAAGGGGAGGGCTAGAGGGAGATGGAGAGTGAGAATCACAGGCAGGCTCCGCGCAGGGTGTGGACGTGGGGCCCCATCTCACAAGCCATCTCACGGACCGTGAGATCATGACCTGGGCCGAAGTCCAGAGTCAGAGGCTTAACTGACTGAGCCCCCCAGGCGCCCCTCAGAGTTCATATTTATTAGCACTTTTCCAGTGCACATGACATTAAAAGTAGTTTTAGAGGCTGCTTTATTTAGGCTTGGGAGAGCCTGGAAATTTGTTTCTTTAAAAACATCACCGGAGATATTAGTTCTCTGTTATTTGTTGGATCTCTACCCTTGGGTTTACTCCTTTTTTTACGTTTGTTTCAGCGTTTATGTGAGGTCAGTAGCTGAACCGTGTTATAATGGAGATTTGTCTTGATGGTGCCCTTTCTTACCTACAGACAGTAGTAATCTCTGCGTGAGGGGTTTCCGGAGGGTGACGGAGGGGTCTCCTCCTCTCCGTGCTGGGGGTGTTCAGTTCGTTCTTGGTTGTTCCCTGTGTTCTTGCCAAGCTGGGCGTTCTTCCCAAATCTTTCATTTCTGGCAGTTAGGACTTACTCGCTGACAGTTCACCGGAGAAGGTGGTGCCTTCCCGTCTTCGGAATCCGTAGCCACATCTGACGGCTTTAGTCTCGTCATGGGCGACGGAAGGCAGTCCTGTCAGCAGAGTGACTGGGTGGGAGGGGAGTTTGCCTGACTGGTGTCGCTTCGTCTACGAGGCAGGAGCCGGCGGAGGATCCGGAGTGGTTTTGCCGGCTCCTGTGGGAGGCTGTGTGTGTAACGTAACGACGATCTCAGAGTGGTGGCGACAGGAGCCCCAGAACCCGGGGTAAGCTCGGGCTCCGTGGGGACGGCCGGCACCTGTACAGCTGCATACAGACAGCCATCGTGTTCTCTGAGCTCTGAGGAGGTGGTGGACAGGGAGGGCTGACCCGGAAGTGGGAGCACTGCCTTGAGGAGGGCTGGTGGAGGGGGGCAGGGAGCTGAGGAGAGCGGGCGGCCCGGCGCCGGCAGGTGCTCAGACAGCACCCCCGGGGAACCGAGCGAGCGCCTGGCGAGGTCGCCGTCGCTGGTGCCGAGACTTGCAGGCGGACTGGCGGTTCGGTGCCTGACGAGGGTTTGGGGACTGCCGGAGTAACACATGGAGGTGCACGTTTAAGGAGGACGCCACTCGGCTTTCTCTGCTGCTTCTCCCCGCCTCAACAAAGAAGCCGTTTATGTCACTTGGAGACCAGAACAGGACTGGTAGAGCTCCCGTTTTGCCAACTCCTAAAGCTGTTTGCAGTCTGACTCCCATACTCATGGCCTTACCTCAAGCCAGGATCTGTGGTTCCATGGTGGTGGTGGTGGTTTTTAACACACATGCTCACTGTCTCTGGTTTCCCCCTGGAGAAGTGACTACTGCCTGGTGTTCGGACGCGGTCTGAGCAAGCACAGTAAAGCTACACGGCTATAAATATGTCTTACTGTCTTTTCTGTTTTAATTTTCCTGCAGTTTGTACGGTTAACCACATTCTAATATCTTGTAATAATTGTAATTATTCAGTCATGGTTATTAGTGAAGAATCAGTGGGTAGATTGGAGGAAGTACAGAAAAGCTTACTCGTGATGGATTTTGAGCTCATAGAAAAGCCATCACCAGGAGTGACATGATCTGACTTTAGCAGAGTTTTGGGTGGATTCTAGACGTATTTTGAAGGTGGGATGACTTGATGTGCTGGTGTGGAGGCTGAGGAGAGGGAGGAGTCGGCAGTGGGGCTGAGGGCAGGGAGAGCGGATGAGGAAGTGTGCTTTTCCTGGGTTCGGGGAAATGATGGGGTACACAGGAGCCATGCACCTTAGCCCTTTGGCTCCCCTGGTAAAGTGTCCCCCACAGAACAAAAACCAGACCCCCTCTGATGTAGTGGTACAGCCTGCGGGATGTGAACCACTGAGTCTTACGGTTACAGCAGGAGGCCTGGAAGCTGAGTCTCCCCTGAATAAACTGCATTGTAATTAACTTGAACGGGAAGAGAGGGGGTCACGGGAGGGGGCGCCCTGTGGTCGCACGCGCTTCGGCTGTCTTACGGTGGTGTTCCTCTGCTTGTAAGACCATCGTATTTATCCCCAGAGGTCAGCGTTTGGGAAAAATTAAATGGTGTTCGTTGATTTGGGCAAGTGGTTCATATGAAAATTAGTTTCAGTTGTATTCTGCAAGAGTTAGGAGTTTCCATATACTCACATTCGTGTGAGAATTGGAGCTGCCATTTCCCTCGTGGTTTTAGAGCAGTTTCTTCATTTTTAGGCTTTAGAATTTCAGGGCTGGAAAGGACGTCAGTGACTGGTAGGCATGGACTTTGGGGGTCATTGGATCTTTTTTCACCTGTGGATTTGCCACATAACTGTTTGGGCAAGATCCTTAAACTTTTTGTTTTAATGACCAAATCTTGAAAATAGGGTTTAGTAATGAATCTGCCAACCCGTGTCATAGAAAGACACGGCAGAGTAGTGTGTGTCGGGGTGCACCTGACACGGGCAGGAGACTCATTAGCCCCAGCTGTTACCAGCTGCTGCACAGCATCGTCCTGTACGCGAGGCAGGGACAGTGCAGGCTGTAGGTGACTTGTCCCGAGTCCCGTGATTCAGTCTGAAGATTAAACCGTGACTCTCAGTTTCTGTCTCGTGTGTTTGCAGTAATGAAACGTTTTTTAAAGGTGGTGAATGACCTTTTCTATTTATTATTGTTATAAAAATTGAATCTTTTTAGAATGTTGTTTTTCCTTTCTATTTTCCTTTAGGATTTGGAGTTTCATGGCGTAATGAGATTTTATTTTCAAGATAAAGCTGCTGGAAACTTTGCAACAAAATGCATTCGGGTCTCCAGTACGGCCACCACGCAAGACGTGATCGAGACGCTGGCAGAGAAGTTCCGCCCTGACATGCGGATGCTGTCGTCCCCCAAGTACTCCCTCTACGAAGTGCACGTCAGCGGAGGTCGGTGTGCACCCCGTGCCGCTGGCGGGGGCCTCCCCGTGTACCCGGCTTCCGGGCCACTCGTGTGTGCAGAGTGCGTCTGTCACAGCAGTGCTTTGCCGCGGGGCGGGGGGGTGGGGGGGGAGCCTTGGTGCTTCCGAGAAATGTTTGGACAGGTCCCCGCGCTTGCATCCGGTGGAGTCAGGATGAATGTGTTACTTTCACACGTGCTTCGTCCTCCAGAGCTAAGGAGTGTGACCCTTTGTGGCTACGGTGGGCCAACAGGTGTGGCCCCGTGTCCGCACCGGCCGCACAGTAGGCTACTTGCTTTTGGAGCAATAGTTCATGCAGCTTTTATGTGTAGATTATTTTCCTACAATTCATTTAAACCAGTCAAAATATGAGTATGAATCCTCAGTCTTACAAAAATGAGTATTTTTATAATGTGAGCCAGTATATTTTCCTTACTCTTTGGGAATAATTAGGGTGTCTTGAGGAAACTTTCTTAGGTAGTTAGTAATTTCTCGTGTTTTTTTTTTTTTTTTTCTAAGAGAGAGAGAGAGAGAGAGACAGCGTGAGTAGGGGAGGGTCAGAGAGAGAGGGAGACACAGACTGAAATAAGCTCCAGGCTCTGAGCTGGCAGTCGGCACAGAGCCCGACGCGGGGCTCGAACCCACAAACTGCGAGATCATGACCCAAGCGAAAGTTGGACGCTCAACTGACTAAGCCACCCAGGCGCCCCATAATTTCTCGTTTTAATGTTTGAAATTTTTGAAAATATCCTATATATCTATATCAGATGGCATTGTATGTTGGAGTGCTTAGAAATTTAGAAATTTGGGGCACCTAGGTGGCTGCTAGGTGTCCAACTTGGTTTTGGCTCAGGTCATGATCTCACAGTTCGTGGGTTAGAGCCCAGTGTGGACTCTCAGCTGACAGTGTGGAGCCTTCCTGGGATTGCCTCCCCCTCCCCCTCTCCCCCTCCCCCCTCACCGGTTCACGTGTGTGCTTGTTCCCTCTCTTCAAAAATAAACATTAGAGAGGTAGAAATTTATACATTTTGTAATGAGTGGTTTGGAAATGTTGAGTCACCTATAAAAGACCTGCGTTCTGTGTCTCTCTCTCTGCCCCTCTCCTCCTCCTGCTCCATCTCACTGTCTCAATAAATGTAAACAATTTTTTGTCCTTAAAATGCAAATCGCAGTTAATGCAACATGATTCCATATATAGCACAGACCCAATTTAAATACCTGTTAAGTTCCATCCAGAAATACTCTTTGAACATAAGTTATTTGTCTTGACTTAAGAATTGATGCTTTCTTTGCGTATTTGAAATAGGGTAAGAATTTTTTGTACTGTGTGGAATTCAGGTGTGACATTCCGCCCCCTCCCCAAGAGTGAGATCTAGGTCGTATTTATTACTCTTTTAACATTATGAGGAGATCCCACCACGTAAATAATACCAAAGCTAGATTTGACGGTAGAGGATAGCCTTTATTTTGGATGGTTTTTCTGAGGTGGAGTTTTTTCTGTAGCTCACAATCACTATAACTAGGTTGTTGAGAAGAAAACTCAACTTTTTCTTTGACATTGTCTTTAATTAAAAGTGAACCGTGTTACGGTAAGGAGGTGAAAGCCCAGCGAAGGTGTCAGGGAAGAAGGCGGTGCCCATACCCGAGGTGAGCCGCTGGGGCGGTGTGGCTCTGGCCGTCCACACCCCTGCGTTCTCAGCAGGGGCCCTACCCGCGCGCGCCCCGGATGCGAGGAGACCCGGTGTGTGTGTCCCCGGCTTCCAGGTCCTGGAGCCCCGAGTGCCTCGGTGACGGGTCAACGGCATGTCTGGGCCAAAGTTCGTTTTGTTGTTAGATGCAGACAAGTTAATAAGTGTTTATGCTCTAAGGACATGATACATGTGTGAAAATATAGCGCACAAGAAACGAAGGGGAACCTATAGTAGTCATTCCGTTTTTTAATGGCAGTTCCTGGGCCTCCCGTGCCCTGCCGGCCCCGGGCGGGAAGCGGTGTCCCCGATCGCCTCCCAGGCGGGCCTGGGGCTCTGCCACGTGAGGCCGACGCCACGCTGGCGGGAGGGACCCGGGAGGCCCCTCGTGCTCGCTGTGCCCGCGGGCGGCCCCGGGACAAAGGGACTCCCCAGCCGGTGCGCAAGCTTGCGGCCCCGGCCACCCAGGGAAGCTCCGCCGGACCCGCTGTGTGTGTACGCGGGGGGTTCCCTGTGTGAAATCCATTGGAAGAATAAAAAAGATTCTGCTGATAAAAAAAAGCAGGAGAACCAGTGAGGCAGAAGGGTCTGTTAGGTCCTGCATGGACCCTGACTGCACTTCCGTTTCGTAGTTAGCCGCACACACTGCAGAGTGCTCACCCTTGATCTTGTTTTACTTTCACGATTTAGATCTGACTTTTTTTTTTTTTTTTAATGTTTTGTTTATTTCTGAGAGAGAGAGAGCGTGAACAGGGGAGGGGCAGAGAGAGAGGGAGACACAGAATCTGTAGCAGGCTCTATGCTCTGAGCTGTCAGCACAGAGCCTGACACGGGGCTCGAACCCACAAACCGTGAGATCATGACCTGAGCTGAAGTTGGACTCTTAACCGACTGAGCCCCCCAGGCGCCGCTAGACTCGAGTGTTCTTAAAAATAATCCTCTAAAAAATATGCTAGGAAGGATTTTTTTTTAAATGTTTATTTTTGACACACAGGGTGTAAGCAAGGGAGGGGCAGAGAGAGAGGGAGACGCAGGGTCCAAAGCAGGCTCCGTGCTGCCAGCGCAGAGCTGGATGCGGGCCTCCAACTCACCAACCCTAAGATCATGGCCTGAGCTGAAGTCTGATGCTTAACCATCTGAGCCACCCAGGTGCCCCTGAAGGATCTGGGGCTAATACAAGTTTTGCAACAAGAAGACCTTGGTAATTTTGGTTTGTATCAGCAGTTACACACTTCTTGATCCAGTTTCTCATTTATTGCTCTGGTTTTCAGCTCTTATTTTTTCAGTTCATAAAATAATAAATTAGAACGTATTATTTCTGGGTTTTTATTAACATTACTGTTTACATAGAGTACTCACTAAAAGTCTTTATCAGTCTATTTATGGTTTAAATTTGTCCCATTAACTCCTGCTAACTTGGCCATAGTACTTGTTCAGTGGGTCTCTGTATCCTGTGTTTCTAACAGCCTCATCGTATGTGGGCGCCCGGTAGGTGGTCGGTAGGTGGTCTAGGTGAGGGGGGCTGGGGAGCCCCTCTGTGGGCCCCAGGGCTTGTTAGAATTCCAGCAAGCGAGAAGGAACACACTGAATGTAACACACTGTCCGAGCCAAGAGGCGGGTTGGTGGTTCCCGTAGGATTAGACGGAGGCGGCGGGGCGAGCGCAGCTGTCACTCACCCGCGGCCCCGGGTCGGCGGGACTTCGTGTTCTGTTGCCGTTGTTCTCTTACCCTCCCGCTGCGTGGGAGATGGTTTGGTTTACAGCATGAGGCTTCTAACAGAGACCTCTCTCTATTTCTTTTGGCTTGTCTCCATTTCTCTTATTTTTCTAGTTGGATTCTAAACGTTGTAAGGAAATTATCCCTGGTCCGTGTTTGGCGTAGGGCACGTGGTAATATTAGAGTCGCATGAAAATAGTAGGTGTTTAAAACTCTTACTCGCCATTTTAATTACGTTTCAGCCTGATAGTAAATACTGGGGTAAAAAGGGATTTTGTGTTGATAAAATTAAACGTGTATCAGAATGTTTTATTAGCTAGTGCCTTTAAGTAACCATGACTTAATTTTTTTTTTATTTCATTATTTGAAGAAGAAAGAAGATTGGATATAGATGAGAAACCTCTGGTTGTGCAGTTGAATTGGAATAAAGATGATCGAGAGGGCAGGTTCGTTCTTAAGAATGAGAACGATGCCCCTCCACCCAAGGTACGCCGTGTCCCCGGCCCGTGCCGCCAGTGTCCCCGGCCCGCGGTGGGCGAAACACACATGTCGCGTGAATGTGATAAGGCTTCGCTTTCCTTTTTGCCTCTCTTCCTAAATGACCTTTTGACCCTTCCTGCAGAAAAAATTTTAAACAGAACCCTGCTTCTCTGTTTCACTGAATAATCCTAATACTGCGCTTTACTTTTCCAAAGAAGCATTACGTACTGTTTTTTATTAAGAGATTTAATGACCAGGTAACCAGTGCCAGGCTTTTTTTTTTTTTTTTTACCAAATTATAAAGTTCTAATAAGCATCAGAAGGGTAAGTAAAGTTTTAATAACCCATTTATGTATGAGTTTTCAGATATAATTTTCAGTGCCCTGAAAAGCTTTTCCATATTGTATGTAAGTTTTCTTGGTTGATGTAATTGAGTGATTCTAGACAGATGTCTGGAGTTCCTAAGCTGCTGGTCTTCTGTCGGGCAATGTCAGCCTGTCTGATATGAACTACGAACTGTGGATAAAATTAGAAAATAACTATAATTTCGGTTAAATCAAGTGGTAGCAAATGCAGAGGCCAAGAACACTTTGAGAAAACTCCTCAACAGATTGGGACATGCGTGTCGGTACTCACTTTTGGAAATGAGGGTTCCGTGCTGCTTGTGTGACGCTGCTGCTCTGTGCTGAGGAGTGTGCATGGCCTTGCCTGGCCTCTGCCCTGGTGCTTGTTGCGTTTGTAACAAACACTTATAAAATAATAACGGACATCTGTCTCCTCTCTTCTCTCCTCTCTGGTCTGTGTTTTATTTCATCTTGGCGCTGTGAGTTGAGCTGAGTGCCCAGCTGTGGGCCAGAGGTGCTCATTCTCGTATCAGAGCCCTTGTTGGGGGTCGGGCGGTGTGGGCACAGCTGGCGGTGAGGATGGCAGTGAGGTGGCAAAGGGCAGTTAGTCCCCAGCTCAGGCACCCTTCTGATTAGTCGGGATCCTTTATGGTCCACTTATTATGTAAAAACTTTTGTCTCTGTGTCATCTGCTAGGCCAAGTTGTAAATTAAAAGTAAGCAAGCAAATAAAAAAGATCTGGAAAAGAAAGTACAAGTTTTTGCACAAACAGTACTTACAGTTTTGCTTCAAAAAAGCCACTTTCTTAGGGCTACTCTTGTATTTGTTTTCAAGTTAGAGAAATCATCTGTGAAGCAGAGGATGATTTAAACACTCAGTTATTTTCGTATTTTCATTAGGTTCCTTTTTTTTAGAGTAACTTAAAATTATGTCGACTTTTATTTATTGAAAATCAGGTTTCACGAGTCCCACTCTGGCTTTCTTTACTGGGCTTGGTTTTCCATTTGCTTGCTCACATATTTTGAATTGAGGTAAAATATACATGTGGTGAAATGCACAGATCTTGAATGTGTAATTCACTGAGTATTGGTAAATACACGCCTGCAGGCGTCAGCCCCGTCAGGATGGAGAACATCTCCATGCCCCAGACCTTTCCCTGGCCGGGAGCTGCGTGTTGGCCGCGACAGGCGAGAAGTCAGCTAGGCCGTAGAGCGCTGTCTGTGACCCTGTGTAACACCGCCGTAGTGACGATGTTACTTTTATCAGAAGGCTCAGAGCAACGGACCTGAGAAGCAGGAGAAAGAAGGTGTTATCCAGAACTTCAAGAGAACCCTATCTAAGAAAGAAAAGAAGGAGAAAAAGAAGAGAGAGAAAGAGGCCGTGCGGCAGGCATCTGAGAAAGATGATAGGCCCTTCCAAGGGGATGACGTGTAAGTACTTCGGAAACGTGTCTGTTTGTCTCTGCCCTAATTTGCTTGTGCTTTTAACGAAGCAGACCTCGCTCCTTACCAGGTACGCTGCGGGAAGGGCGGCTGTCTGCTGAGAAGTGAGCTTGGGTGTACTCGGCTCTTCTGTTTGAGGGAAGCTGCTGTAGTGCTGAAGTGATAGGTGCTCGTTGCAGAAAGTCAGAACATAGAGATTTGTCAGAAGGGGACAGAGGCCGCCTGCCCTCCCGGGCGCCCAGAGGGAGCTGTGGGTTTCCTGCTACACAAATGGTGCACTTCACATGGTTTTTAAACAGAATCCGAGGCTTTTGAAACTAGAGCTTTCCACGTGACATTTTCCACTAAGGTGTATCACATGAGCACATAGGTATATGTTCACGAGTATGTATTTTCACAAAAGTGTAAAGTAATTTAAATGATCATGTAGTAATCCTACACTTTCCCCTCCAGTCTATCTCCCCATTCCCCTTTTATGTACTTGTAGGTAGTTCACCGAGCTGTTTGGTACTACAAGTAATACTGCTGTGACTGTCCCTGCTCAGGGAACAGCTCGGGGAACTCGACCCTGGGAAGCACTCGGGAGGAACGGCTTGGGCAGCCCGGGACACGGACGGGGCCAGGCCGTCCCCGGAAGCGTCTCCCACAGCCCACGGGCCTCCTCGCTTCCTCGTGCTCTCTCCCTTCGCAGAGCACAGCACCGCCACAGAGCCCAGGTCCCGTTCCCTTTAACAGCGCAGACGTCTTTCCGCACATCCGTTCACTGCCCGCTGCCTTCTGTTGTCCTCACTACTCCAAGTCTGTCTTTGCTGTTTGGTTGATACGAAGTATCCTGTATATGTCGAGGATTATTAACTGTTTGCTAGTTAACGCTGTTGAGAGTGGAACTGAACCCACTTTGGGTTGCACCGCAGTGGGTTTAGATAGTAATCTGTGATTAGGCGAGGCCTGTGGAAGGACCTCACATGAGCTCCCGAGCACAGCACCACATACACAGCAGGGCTCTTCAGCATAGTTACACCGGGCGTAGAAATTGCGTAAGTAGATTGCTCATACATGAAAAATATCAAAGAAAAGGAGAGTTTGAAAATTATGCTACGGTTTGTCCTATTTATCAGTTTCGTTTATGGAGTGACATATTGTTTGTGTTAAGAAAATGAGGTGCTAAAGGGCACCTTGAGTGGCTCAGTCGGTTAAGCATCCGACTCTTGATTTCTGCTCAGGTCAGGATCTTATGGTCATGGGATTGAGCCCCGCGGTGGGCTCTGCTTTTAGCCTGGAACGTGCTTAGAATTCTGTCTTCCTCTTGCTCTGCTCCTCCCCTCTTGTGCGCTCGTGAACACGTGCGCACTCTCTCCCTCTCAAATTTAGAAAGAAAATGAGCTACTTAAAATGATTTAAGTTCAACTTGGTTGAATCAAAGCTTGATTGTTTTTTAATTAAGTGATTTTTATGATGGAAAATGGCATCTTAGACTGTATTTATCAAAATTGAATCCTTTATCAGCCTTAACCTTAATATGCAGTTTTCAAAACCCCCTCTGGACAGCTGATTCCTTGTTGTAGGAGCTGCTGGGGCAATTTTCTTGTGAACATTTGCCTTCAAGAAAGTGAATGTTGGTAAATCTTTAAGTTGTTCAAAAATCCTGCTATTTGAGGGGCGCCTGGGTGGCTCAGTTGGTTAAGTGTCCGACATCAGCTCGGGTCATGGTCTCACAGTTTGTGGGTTTGAGCCCCATGTCAGGCTCTGTGCTGACAGCTCAGAGCCTGGAGCCTGTTTCAGATTCTGTGTCTCTCTCTCTATCTGACCCTCCCCTGCTCTCTCTCTCTCTCTCTCTCTCTCTCTCTCTCAGAACTAAATAAGACATTAACAAATTTTAAAAAAATCCTGCTATTTGAGCTCAAGATTTACTATAATTTTAAGAGATTTTTACTAAAAGTAAAAATTCAGTTCTTTATTGGGGTTGGAATGTTTATCACTCATTTGGTCTATTTTTAGGAAAACACAGGTGGAAATTCCAGACGTGTATAATTTGTACATTTTTCTTTTAGCCTGATTAGTGAATACACAGTCACTAAATTATATAAACTTGCTATAAGATTTTGATGATACATTTCCCCTCCGCGTATTAGCTCGTACGGAGAGGGACTGGACCATCCGCAGTCCTGACGGGCGCCAGGCACCTGGTACGTGCAGACCGGTCCCTGCCGCGGGGACAGCCGGAGGGCGCCTGCCGCGGGGACCCTGCGTCATTGCCGTGGAGCTGTTCGCAAGACAACATTGAGAAACCACTGTTGGCGCCCCTTTTTCTTACAGCGAGAATTCCCGGCTGGCCGCCGAGGTTTACAAGGACATGCCTGAGACCAGCTTTACGCGCACCATCTCCAACCCCGAGGTGGTCATGAAGCGCCGGAGGCAGCAGAAGCTGGAGAGGCGGATGCAGGAGTTCCGCAGCTCCGACGGGCGGCCGGACTCAGGTGCGCGCGGGGGGCGCCTCGGGGGGCGCGCGGGAGGGGGCGTCCGCTGTGTGTGTGCGCGCGCGCGCGTGCACTGCCGGGTTGGTGCGCCTCGTTCCCCCACGGGTGTGCTTAGTTACGCGGTTCTCCCCAGCACAGCTCTTCTTTTACGGGTTTGGATTCTGGAAAAGCTCACGTAGATGCAGGCGAGAGAGGGAACGGTTGGGGCCCTCGGGCACACTGCCTGCGCGCGCGCTAGCCGCCCCCGTCGCCCCCGCATCCAGTGCTCCTTCTCCCAAACTGTGCTGCTGCGAGGCGGACCCCGGACTTGGCAGTATTTCGTCTTATGTTCCGCTGTATTTTCCTAAAGGTAAAGATTCCTGAGAAGTAAAAAGAAACGGCAGTACTGTTACCACATACGAGAGAGTGATAGTCATTCCTTGATATCCTCAAGTATCTAGTCACTGTTGGCAGTTTCCTGAGTCAGGACCGGGTAGCACCTGCGTGGCGCACCGGGGGGGTGTGGTCTTTGTCCCACCGTCCCCTCTCCCCTCTCCCCCTCCCTCCTGCTCGGCATCCTTGTTTTGAAAACCTGGGTTGTTTGTCTCATAGGTTTTGCGGACCACATCCTGTGGTGTTCCCTTTCTTCCCCTGACTTTCTCAGTTTCCTTGATTAGGTGAAGAGGAAAGGTTAGGTTCTGGGGCAGAAGAGAGCGGGGCGGAAACCCTTACCTTACCCGCGTCCACAGGTGAGCAGTGCTTTGTGAGTTTTTTAATGAATTCATGGAGTTAAAATTTCTCCGTGTTTTTCCATCTGTTGCAGTGACTGTCCTTACTGACTCGTCAGTTGTCACTTAGAGACAGCGAGGGTCTCTTCCACCTGGTGCCTGAGGCTTTGACATGTCCTCAGTGGTCTTGGGGAGTCGCCCTCTGTGAACGAGGCTCGCCTCGTGAATTTGTTCCCGCAGACTGGGGAGCGGCTGTTCCTCTTAACGAATCCCTGTTCTGTCTGGCGGCTAGCAGGCCTCCTTGGTACCGGCTAGTGTTTGCTTTCCAGACTGTTTAAGTGGACAGAGCTAGCAAATACTTTCAGTGCTTGCTTTTACTACTCTGATTTCAGAAAATCTGTATTTTCTCTAATGATAAAAATTTTTCCCAGCTAACACCAATAACACAATTATTTGTTTTTCCCTATAATAAACAGTAACATCAAAATACAAATAATGCTGTTATTAGCAACAGTATGATACTGAAAAAATTTGAGGCTTCTTGGGAAACTTGCTTGTGAGTATATCCTCTAAGGAGATACTCCTGTCAGATAACTGTATTTTGGGTAAATACCTAGTAGTGTGATTGCTAGATCGTAGGGAAGTTCTATTTTTAACTTTTTTTTTTAAATGTTTGTTTATTTTTGAGGGGGGAAGGGCAGAAAGAGAGGGAGACACAATCTGAAGCAGCTCCAGGCTCTGAGCTGTAGCACAAAGCCCATCATGGGGCTCAAACCCACAAACTGTGAGATCATGACCTGAGCTGAAGTCAGATTCCTAACTGACTGAGCCACCCAGGCGCCCCATACTTACATTTTTAAAAATTTTTATTTATTTTTGAAAAAGAGACAGAGAATGTTTGGGGGAGGGGCAGAGAGAGAGGGAGACTAAGAATCCTTCGCAGGCCCCAGGCTCTGAGATGTCAGCACAAAGCCCCATACGGGGCTTGAACTCATGAACTGTGAGATCATGCCCTGAGCCTAAGTCAGATGCTTAACGAGGAGCCTTTGTTTTCAGCTTTTTAAGGAACCTCCAAACTGTTTCCCAGAGTGGTTGCACCAGTTTGCTTTCCCATCAGCAGTGAGTGCATAAGGGTTCCTTTTTCTCCCCATCTTTGCCAACACCTGTTCTTTCTTGTGTTATTAAATGTGGCCATTCTGACAGGTGTGAGGTGGTATCTCATCGTGGTTTTGGTTTGTATTTCCCTGATGATGAGTGATGTTGAGCGTCTTCTCATGTTCTGTTAGCCATCTGAATATCTTCTTTGAAAAATAAAAATACAGATATTTGAAGGGGCACATGCCCCCCCGCCCACCATTGCTTACAGCAGTTCTATCGACAACAGCCAAACTATGGAAAGAGCCCAAATGTCCACTGACTGACGAATGGGTAAAGAAGATGTGGTATAAGTATACAATAGAATATTACTTGGTGATCAAAAAGAATGAAATCTTGCCATTTATAACAAAAGGATGGAGCTAGAGAGTATTCTGCTAAGCAAAGTAAGTCAGAGAAAGACAATCATGTGATTTCACTTATATGTGAAATTTAAGAAACAAAACAGATGAACATACGGGAAGGGGAGAAAAGAGAGAGAGGCAAACCGTAGGAGACGCTTAAGGACAAAACAGGGGAGTGGGTGGAGGATGGACTGGGTAGGGGATGGGCCCTGGGTGCTGCGGGTCAGTGAGGGAGCACTGACTTCTACCTCTGCGGCCATTTTTACCATACATGTTAACTGACTAGGATTTAAATAAAAATTGGAAAAGAAAAAAGTCACTTTGACATCAATTGATTCCTGTCCATACAGTTGTATACTCATATTGATGGATACTTAGATTTGTTTGTTTTATTTTACTTTTGGTTTTAGAGGTTTGCTTCTTAGAAAGTTAATGTACTTTAATAGTTTCTAAGGCGAGGGTACCAGCAAGGAGTACTTAGCCAAGTTCCGCTTCTGTCCCCGTCAGTCCCTTTAATTACGCATCAGCGTGCTGTATACTCCCCCTCCCGCTCCCCGCCCCCCGTTTTGTCCGTTTACCAGGACGTACTGGAGGTGTACTGTGTATTCCTAAGGCAAGTACAGATTGTAAAAAGGTAAACCACATGACTTGACTATTTGAGGTATAAATTGAATTTGCATATTTTAGGTTTTGACATAAAACTTTTATTTGTAATTAACCTATAATTGTATTCAACAAGGAAGATACTTGTTAAAACTTACAAGTTAGTTTTACTTGTTAAAAAGGATAGCATCGTCATTTTGAGTTTCAAGGAAACCATTGTATTAGAGGGACTATATCATCGATCCAGCCTTTTCTGAGAATGTCCAGTCTAATGTAACTGTCCCCTCTGCATCTCTTGCACGCTGTCACCTCTCTGGACTTAACAAGGCGCTGTTGCAGTGTTGCATCCTATACACCTGTTCGCTGACTTACTATTTAGGGTTTTGAATGTTGAGACGGGAGGCGTTTCTCTAACTGTAGACCCTTCTCTTTGATCCAAGCCTGAATCCAAGGGTTTTAGTCCCTACTCAGAGCATTTTTGTAACTGGATCTAGTATACAAATGCGGCAGCAGGTTAGCTCTGTCAAGGGAGAGCTGTGTTTACGCTTGCGTTCCTGCGAGCGATCTTCTCCATCTTACTTGTGTCTCCCGTCTCCATCATGAGGTGGTCCGTGGACCATGGTTCTCATCACTGGATCCTGCCCCCATGACGAACTGCTGATGATTCCCTTTCTTCGGGCCGAGCGTTATTTAAATGTCACGTTCCTCACGGCCACAGCCATGACAGAAGCTGGCCCTGCCACTTTGCCACCTAGCATCCTGTGTGTACTCTAACCCCTAGTGCCCTACCGCTGAGTCTTAGTTCTGAATTTCACGGGAATTGTAGTATCTGTGATTCACAACTCTAGAAGAGTGAGGTACTTCCTGGTTCTATGAAAAATAGATTACTTTTGAGACTATCTGTATCCTGTCTTGTTTGAGAGGTTTGAAATAACTTCTAAATATATGCACTAAGGGGGAAAAAAAGGAAGAGGAAAATGAAGAGGAGGGAGAGAAAATTCAAAGATGAAGAAGACGGGTAGTGAAAATTTGGAAGAAGATGAGGGGGACGCTCAGGTGACTCCATGTGCTGACCTGAAGTGTCATTGGCTTTCCAGACCCGAAGGGACCACATATGCCAGAGGAAGGAATTTGACATTAGTGGAATGGTCATTTCCTCAGTGATTCCTTGAGGAATATTCAGGTGTCCTCAGGGATGTGTTCGTCGTGGTAGAGGCAGCTACGAGTGTCAGTTTTCGTGGATAACTTAATAAAGTCTTTTTATAAAAAAATCTTTTAATGTGGGTTGGGATGTAACATTGACATGTAGCGTTACAGGAAGCTCTTTGCATGTCACTTCAGGCTCTGCCCACAGAGACCCGCATTTGTTTCCCTTTGCTGTCGGAAAGACTTGATGGAGAAATTTGATGTGATCTGTTAATAAGCTGCTGCAGAGTCTCAAGGTGTGGATTCCGAGGGCTTTTAACGTAGCCTTGGCTTCAGATCTGGCGTGCTTACTGCGGGAGCTGAGTAGAGGACGGGTCTGAGGGGGCCACCGCCCACGTGGGGGACGGGCCTCTGAGCGGGGCCACTGAGAAGGGGCGCACGACGTTCCTAGGAGTTGCAGGTATCAGGAGCCAGTATGGACTGGATTTTACTTGGGAGGGAGGCTTTCTGGATTACACCCATTTTCCTGAGGTGGGTGCTGCTGGTCTGCAATGAGGGAACATTCGGGAGCGGAAGACAGGTTATGTTGAGGTGCTGGTGTGATCAGGGGGCTGTTTTGGGGCTGGTAGGTCAGTGTCTCCTGACCAGGTACTGGTCAGCAGTGTCAGGCGGAGGGAGAGATGTGGGAGTAATCTGTGGCTGCCAGGCGGTATCTCACTGGGCCCGGGTGAGATTCTGTAAAAAGTATACAGGTAGTGGGAAAACTGGAGGCAGCCATTGTTAGGAGTAGGCAGTGAAAACAGGAAAGCAAAGCAAAAATCTCCCAAGAATTAGGAGGAAAACTAGCAGAACATCTAAAAAGTAGAGCTTAGAGGGATGGGGACAGAAGGAATATTTTTCTATATAGACTCCCAGGAGACCCTAAAATCCTAAATTTTGTTAGCAGAATAGCTGTTTGTGGTTAATGTTAAGGAAATCAAGTATATTAAGTTCAGCTATTTTTTCTGTCTTTAATAAACGACTTAGAAAAATATGTTCTCAGGACGCCTGGGTGGCTTAATCGGTTAAGCATCTGGCTCAGGTTATGATCTCACAGTTCATGGGATCGAGCCCCCACATCGGGCTCTGCACTGACAGTGTGGAACCTGCTTGGGATATTCTTTCTCTCTCTCTCTCTCTCTCTGCCTCTCCCTGCGAGTATGCACATGCTGTCAGAATAAACTTTTTAAAAAAGCAAAGAAAAATGAATTCTCGTAGCCGGTTTCAGTTATTGGTTTAGCTGTCACATTGGTAGAAGCCATGGGAGGATGTGGTCACATGCAGGGGAGCGTTCTGAAAGTGACCGCAAGGTCTGCTGCTTACCTGCCTTGTCAGCCTGACAGTCCCCCCACCCCCCAGTTCTGATAACTGAGCTCCCATCACAGCCTTTAGGAAGCCCCGCCCCTGGGCTCTGTAAAGCACCTGTGCACTCAGGCGCACTCACTCCCTGGTGTCCCCCTGAGGCGCTGGCCCGGAAGTGCCCTGTGTGTCTCAGGTAACTGATGTGTGGCACAGGGTTCTAGCACCAGTGACGGCCACGGATTTCTTATTGCAACACTATCGGCGACAGTGTGGGGCTTCTCTGGAAGGCCGTCCTCACGGCCAGTGTTGGGCGTGCCCGCCGTCACCCGGGTCCCGCATTTGGGGTCCTGAGGAAGTACCGGCCTCCATGTGCTCATCCCCGTCCTGCCTTCCTCGGAGGCTGAAACGTGCACTGATGTGAGTGGGTTTCGATCCGTGGTAGGGAGCCGCCGCGCTCTCGTCCCTCAGCGAGGAGGCTGCTGTGTGTCTGTGGGACGAAGATGCCGCGGTGTTAGGCTTACGGGTCGGAAGCCGTCCAAGTTAGCCCATCTCCGCGCTCCTCACACTAAACCCACGTCCGGTGTGGACAGATAAATGGACACCGAAAGTAACCCGCCACACGGGTAGGAGTGTTCTGGCCGCTCGTCCCGGCGAGGCCCTTAGAGGAAGCACCGCTGCAAACCACGTTCTCCGTGCAGCTGCACTGACGTCCACAGTGGCCTGGGCAGCCCCCGCCCGCAGTGTGTGCAGACGGCAGGGGGCTTTCCCCGCCGCGGGCTGGAGCGTTGGGGCTGCTCAGCACCCGTCTCGCCACAGCACCTGCCGCTGTGTTCGCAAGGTCACGTTTCTGACCGCCCCGCAGGGGAGGACGCGCCGCCGCCTCTCGGCTTGCGGAACGGACTGTCTGGCCTGCTCCTCGGTCGTCTGGAGTGTGCGGTATGGACACCTCCACCTGCAGAACGGTTCTTACTCGTTTGCATCCGCGTTTTCCTTGTAAATGACCTCAAACGCGGATTTGCCAGTGGTACAACGAAGTCCAAAGGGGGCGCACCCTGGGCGGCTGGCTCCGTGCTGGAGTGGCCTCCGTCTGCAGCCGCACCTCACCCCGAAGCCCGGTCTCTCGGGAAAGCACCAGTGGCGTTGTGCCTGCCTCCGGACACGGCCCGGGCACACGTTTGCACCCTCATGCACATGCGTAACTAAGGCCTTCCATTGGCTCCCACCTCAGCTAGAGTAAAATCCAGACCCTCGTGATCGTGGTTTGCAGAGTTCCTCGTGGTGTGGCCTCGGCCAGTCTGACTGCATTTCCCTGTCTTCCCTTGGGTTCATCCCTGGCCAGTGAGCCTGTCAGACCCGTGCCAGCTGAAGGCCTTAGCATCTGGTCACCCCCGCCAAGAGAGCTTTTCAGATGGCGGTGAGGCCACTGCTGCTGGTCATTCAGGGCTCGTGGCAGGTGTCCATCTTCATAGAAGGCTTGACAGTCCCACGAGCTTAGGAAGCTCTTAGTCACTGCCTTTCTCACAACCATGCTTGTATCTTTCACAACATGTGCTGCCATCTGTGTTTTTCTCATCGCCTCAGGCCACATCCCACACCTAGAGTGTAAGCTGTTTGAAGGTCAGGGCGCTGGCCTGTTCATGGTGCGTCGTCGGCATCGGAACACGGGTCTGTGTCTGAGTTCACACGTGCTACGTGGTTGACAGGCAGCACTGTGGGAACACCGCACAGTGCCTTCTTTTCTCATCCCGGAGCCATAGTGGGAATGGGTTCGTCGTTATAAGAGCTATTGGGGCTTGAAGAGAGGACAGAAACATTTTTGTCACACGGGACCAGTCACTGCGCAGTGTTACTGGATCAGCAGGTTACTGTTAATGTCTGTTGTCTAACAGGAAATGAATACAGAAATCTGAACACAAGATTTCATCTTTTTACTCATTACAACTGGAATTTCGTTCCCTTTTTTTTTTTTTTTTAAATGGTCATCAGTGTTAGCCATCTTGGTTACTGGGATAAAATAAAGTAGTGCTCAAAGATGTCTGAATGTTTTTTTTTTAAGGTGGAACACTGAGAATTTACGCAGACAGTTTAAAACCAAACATTCCCTACAAGACCATCCTGCTGTCCACTACGGACCCTGCTGACTTCGCTGTAGCCGAGGCTCTAGAGAAATACGGGCTGGAGAAGGAGAACCCCAAAGATTACTGCATCGCCCGGGTATGTACCCAGCTGACCTTACCAGTGTCACACGTGCCAGAACTTCACACTCAAGTGGGAAGATACTCTTTAAATGAAGAGCTAATTTTCCTCACACTGTATCATTTAAAATGTAATCAATGGGAACCCTGTGTTAAATATATATAAGAAAATTCTGCGTCTCGTTACAGAAGTAGTATATGTTCTTATTATAAAATGTAGAAAGGTGAATTGAAGAAAGAATCACCCATAGTTTTAATACCAAAAGATAACCACAATCAATGTTTTTATATACACGTAACTTTAGTGCTTATTTTGTGTACATAGGTGATTTCATATTTTTTAATGATGTTTTCTTAGGGTATTCACTAGGATACATCATGAAAATCCAACTCAAGTAGACTCCAGCTTGCAGTTCTAACTAGCATTTGGTTGGTGTGTGTAGTAGCCAGCCAACCATAATTTCTTGGAGATAAAGCCTGCATTTTTCACCCTGGTACTCAGGAAAGACAAGGAGATGTTACACCGCATGGCTGAGTGGCTGACACTAAGTGAAGTCAAGCAGGTTTTCTCTCTGAGACAGACTACTTGGAAAATTCTTAACACTTAAGTCAGTCACAAAGAAATGTAGACTTCTTTATTACCAGTATTTGTCTGTCAAGATCTCATTGGCAGTGGATTTTTAAAAGAAATCTCTTTCTTCCCCTATCTTAGCAATTGATTACTACATAAAAAATGTGTATTACTTGTTTTAGCTTCCCCTGCCCCAGGAGGACTGTGGAGTAAGCGGAGGCAGTAAAACCACACGTGTTTAGAGTCAGCAGTGTCCCCAGTACTGACACACCCAACACCAGCAACGTCGCCTCCACCTCCGAAAGTGCCTTCCTCCGTCCCCTTCCCTGGGAGGGGCGGAAAGTGCCTCCACTCCGCCCCGGATGGTGCTTGCCATCACGATCAGTTAGTTAAAGGTCCTAGACTTTTATACAAGTAGCGTCATGTGGCCTGCGATCCTTTCGCCCGCTTCCCTCCGTCGGCACGAGGAGCCCAGAGGTCCGCTGCGCGCCTGTGTGTGTCCGTGCTCGCTTCCTGTCTGTTGCTGGGTGGTATTTCGTTATGTGGCTCTTTCACCCACCTATCTGTTGTTTGGGCGGTTACGGTCGGGGTGCTGTGAGTGTATGTGTGCAGGCCACCTCACAGACATGTTCTTTTAAGCAAACACTAGGTGGTAGGTGCGTGTGTAACTCTTTAGGAAGCTTTGAAACTGTTTTCCAGACAATTAGATCGTGTTACATCTGCACCAGAAGTATTTGCAAGCTGTGGTTGCTTTACTTCCTCGCTCATGTTTGATTTGGTCAGCTGTTTTAAGAATCAGCTGTTCTGGGGCCGTTAGGTGTCCAACTTCAGCTCAGGTCATGATCTCAGGGTTAGTGGGTTCGAGCTCCGTGTCGGGCTCTGTGCTGACAGTTCGGAGCCTGGAGTCTGCTTCGGATTCTATGTCTCTCTCTCTCTCAAATAAATAAGCACTTAAAAAAAAATGAAAAAAGAACTGGCCACTCTGATCGGGTATAGTGGGATCTGTGCAGCAAGCGTTTTTAATTTTCCTCTTGATAGATCTGTGTTAGTCCTTTGTAGGATACATGTGTTGTGAGTATTTTTTCCCAGTCTGTGGCTTGATTTGCCTTTTCATTTTTTTATTGCTGCCCTTTAGAGAATACATTTTTTTAAAGCATTCTGTTGTTTTTGTGTTCTCTTTAAGAATTTACCTCTTTTAGGGGCACCTGGGTGGCTTAGTTGGTTGAGCGTCCGACTTTCGCTCAGGTCATGATCTCACGGTTCGTGGGTTCGAGCCCCGCGTCGGGCTCTGTGCTGACTGCCGGCTCAGAGCCTGCAGCCTGTTTCAGTCTGTGACTCCCTTTCTCTCTGACCCTCCCCTGCTCACGCTGTTTCTCTCTCTCCTAGAAATAAATAAAAATATTAAAAAAAATTAAAAAAAAAAAGAATTTACCTCTTTTAGAGTTGCACTTTCCTCCTATGTCATCTTACAGAAGTTTTATATTTTAGTTTTCACATTTTTGGTCCCCGTTTTCCATTTCAGGTTAATGTTTGTGTTGGTGTGAGATTAGGGTCAGTGTTCATTTTTCCCCCTGCAGATAGCTGGTCAATCCAGCAACATTTGTTAAAAGGGCTTTCTTTTAACCAGATGAGTGCTTTAACACCTTTACTGAAAATCAGTTGAGCATATGTGTATGTGGTTCTGTTTCTTGAGTCTGTTTTGTTAATCTGTAGGTCTTTTATCTTTTTGTGAGCACCACGTGAGTGCGGAGGGTCAGAGAGAGAAGGAGACACAGAATTTGAAGTAGGCTCCAGGCTCTGAGCTGTTAGCACAGAGCCCAATGCAGGGCTTAAACCCATGAACTGTCAGATCGTGATTTTAGCCAAAGTTGGATGCTTAACAGACTGAGCCAGCCAGGGGCTCCTGTTTTTGCTTTTAAAAATTGCTTCAATTATTCTATATTATTTGTGTTTCTGAATAAGTTTCAGAATTAGCTTGTCAGTTTCTGCACAGAACCCACTGGGTTGTGACTGGGTTTGCATGGATGCTATAGATAAGTCAGGACAGCCCATCCTCAGTCTCCAAGCTTCCAGGCTGTGGACCGAGTGTACCTTAGTGTATGTGATCTCTACCCTCCCGGTGGTATTTTGTAGCGCTCAGAGTAGAGGTCCATGACTTCTTTTATTAGCTATAGATGGAATTAAATAGAATTAAATAAAAGAGCTTGTTGAATATTATGCCTTTTAACTTTTGTTTGAAAAGCTAGGAAGTTACATTCAGTTGGGAAAACTCCTTGGTAGATTTTGTAATTTTATAAATACAGTTGAATTGTCAGCTGAAAATAGATGAGAGAACAGATTTTTTTTTTCCCCATTAAAATGATAGTAAAGAAATAAAAACCTGTGTAAGTGCTGAAGAACAAAGAGAATGAGAAGAGAGATGGCAAAGATCAGGTTGTGAGTGAATTTCTGGAGAAGTAGATGACGGGTGTCCTGCTCGCCGGGCCAGAGGAGGCCTGCAGAGAGAACCTACCGACCAGGAAGGAGCTCGCCAGTGCCCACGTCACGAGCCCACACAGACTCAGGAGTGAATAGCTCCTGAGTCCACATTGAAAGCTAAGCTAAATCAAATTGGTTGAAAGCTTTCAGAAGCAGTAGACGCCACCAGATTTCCTTCCCTGTCCAACTAGTGTGTCACCTGTCCCGTCTGAAGGCTGTGGTCGAGCCGATGGGGAGGAGACCTTGTGTCTGGGTGTGACGGGCACAACAGGGCGCAGCAGGGGTCTTACTGAAAGCGGGGCGGCGGGGGGGGTGGGGGGGGTGGAGTGGAAGGCTCTGCCTGGGATGCTGACAGCCAGACTTCAGAAACCCTCCCAGAAGGCATTCTCCGGGCCACTGAGAAAGAGGTGTATGGAAAGTGACCTGTGGAAGTGCTGGTCCCGTCGCCTCACCCAGAGTCCTCCTGGCGATAATCATCGTACGTATGTACGTACGTACAGCTCTCACTTGGAGCTCTCTTGTGACTCACTGTTGAATGTGAACAGATGGCCAAGCTTCGACAGACACGGAAACACCTTTAAGATGAAAGACCAGCACAAACAGGCAAAAGAACCTGGTTTTATTTCATGGATAAGACAGAAAGCGGAAGGAAGTGTTCAGAAACCAAGAGACTCAGAGGGATACGGAAGACAGTGCATTGTAAACAAGACCAAAAAGGCCTGTAACAGGGACACTCAGAGACCTTGGAAGTTTGAAATGTAAGTAAATAAGGGATAGGAGAAAAATATTGATAGAAGGGTAAAAGATGAAGTTAAGAAAGTACACCAGAGAGTAGAACAAAAGAAAAGAAGAGAAGATCAGCAAGTTAGATCAGCAGCGTGGAGCACCTAATGCTTACCTACAGGAGGGCAGCAAGAGAAAGCAAGAGGGCACAGAGAGAGAAGTTCCCAGAGAAGCGCACTAGAATAGCTCCCAGAACCAAAGGGTTTGAGTTTCTGCTCTGGAAGGCCCACTGAATCATGGTACAGTTACTTTGAAAAAGATCCAAACCAGGGCATATTATTTTGAAATTGTAAAAAACTAGAGAAAAGAGAATAAGGATTCCAAAGAAAAAGATTCAGGTCACATATATAAAGGACTGGGGGTTGAGATTAATGCCAGTCATTTCGGTAGCAGAGTCGTGGAGTCTGGAGTACATGAAGCAGTGTGTTCTGATTCAGAGTGAATTTGTTTCCAGTTCAAATTATCAAATGGCAGGGGCCCCTGGGTGGCTCAGTTGGTTGAGCGTCCGACTTTGGCTCGGATCATGATCTCATAGTTCATGAGCTCAAGCCCCGTGTCGGCCTCTGTGCTGACAGCTCAGAGCCTGGAGCTGCTTCGGATTCTGTGTCTCCCTCTCTCTCCGACCCTTCCCTGCTCACACGGCTCCCCCTCCCCCCGAAATAGAACATTAAAAAAAAAAAAAACACATTGTCAAATGGTAGGCACATGGGATAAAGACATTTCAAAACCCACAAGGAAATATTTACCACCCATTCACCCTTTCTCAAAAAGATACTACAGGATGTTCTTCAGCAAAATGATGGATGGAGGGGACCGAGGAAGGGAAAGATCCAGGCTTCTGGAATAGAGTCCAGCATGGGAGGTCAGCCCAGGGGTGGTGAAGAAGGAGGGTCTGGAAGGTGACTGTGCGGCCATCCTATAGTGCAGCCACTTCAGAGTGGACATTGTGTGTGAGACTGAGAATCGTGTTTATGAATGAGGGGACAAGTGTTGGTTACAGTATCTGAAACAAGTGGCTGGTAAATCCCAAGTGTGTTTCTGTGAGGACTTGTTTGCATTCGCATGTGTAACGGCAGGTAGTGAGAAGCAAGCTGACACCCATGCTGAAGAGACGCCCGTACTGTCAAATCCCTGTGGCTGTGAAACATGGTGAATTAAACACATACATTTTATAAAACACCCTTTTTTTAGAAAGACAATCACCATAAAATAAAACAGCGCAAGCCCCTGCGTGTGCATCCCTGACCACACAGAGAGTAGCGCCTAGGAAGGGGACGCTCCAGGGTCCCAATTACCTACCCGAGGGGAGGGGCCAGCAGAAGACTTGTGATTCAGATACGAGTCTCTTACATGGGGTAGGTGTGTGAGGATCCTTGCTAAAAGCATGGCGGTAAGAATAGTTCTCTCTCAGTGGGATTCTTATGCTTTTCTGTATTTCACCTTTTTACAGTGAACCTGCATGATGCGGCGCAGGGAAAACACCCCAAAGCTCGTCTCGGCTCTCCGTGGGTGGGGGAGATAGGTGATCACGAGTGTTTGGTTTTGATGTGCTCTTTCATTCCTTTGGTCTTACTAGGGAAGAGTAAGAAACAGGAGCGGTGAAGTCGAAGGAGAAGCTGTGCTTCCAGACACGCGGAAGTGTATTTTATACTGGGTTTCTGGTTATTAGGGTTCCTAGATAAAGGAACAGTATTGTGAACTGAAATTCCACCTTACTTTGGGGAGGGGATTCCAGGGTCAGATTGGGAGAGCAGGTAACCAGGGTAGTCGTTCATTCCCTGAACACTGAAGGGAAAAGGACATTCTGGTGCACTTTCCTCCTGGCAGGAAGTAGGAGGTAGAGAGAACCCTGTGGCACCCTGTGCAGGTGCTGGGCCTGTGAGCCCCCTGCTCTGCTGGGGACGGGGAACGCGTGGCGAGCGCTGCCGAGGCCGCGGGAGGTGCACGTACGCCCCGAGAGGAGTTGGGCCCGTGGATGGATAGGGCTGGGTTCAGGTACGTGTTCCTTATACTTTGGGGCGGCAGCGGCCGTAAGCTGCGTTCTGCTCAGAATAAGATCAGTCGGTAGGTAGTGTGAGTAAGGTCTGCGCTGCCGCCCAGAGACCTGCCCCTGCTAGTCTGCGGTCACCCAGGGCAGGGACTCTACCTGGTGCCTGGCGGCGTGCCCCGTGCTCGGCATGGCTCAGGTGTTGGCCAGGGCACCGTGAGCCTGTTCAGTACTACTCAGTTGTGCATGACGGTGCATTTGACAGAATATGCGGTAATGAACTCTATCATTTTTTTTTTCCTTTTCATTCATTTCTGCCATACGTGTAAGGGCACCTTCATCAGGGTCATGAGGTTATAAAAGCCTACTTTTGTGCTCACAGTGACAGGCCTTTTTGAGGTCATTTGAATTTCCTTTAAGGGTCTCCTGCTTTGGGTTTTCTCTTCCATTCTGTCCTTGCAAGTCCTCCTTCCCAGGCAGGACTAATCCAGAGGCGATTATGGTTTTCATCCTGTCTGCTTTCTTCTTTGCTTGCCCTCCCGCCAATTTTGTAATGTGTAGCTCTTCCATACTCATCTTTATTTTAGCTGTTTAATTAGTTATTCAGTATGTATTTAAGTTCCTCTTCCTTGTTAGATACTCTGCTGGGATACAAAAACAAGAGGGGTCTTTAAAGGAACTTACAGAGAAGCCAAGAATGAGAAATACAAACAGGAGTGTTGAAATGAGAGCAGCAATCAGGGAAGGCTTTCTGGAGGAGCTGTAGTTGAGCTAGACACGGCCACTGGGTCACTGGTCTTTAGGCCTAAGAACTCATGGAATATGGGATTCATGGCCTAATCTGAGAGCATTGATTAGTTCCACACGGCCAGATCTGCCAGCGTGTGTGACACAGACCGGGATGCAAAAGAGTGAAGGTCAGGCCCTGAATTGTGTGTCCTAAGCCCAAGGTGCTAAAACAGTGTGAGAAAAGATTAATTACTTTAGCAAGAGGGTGTGTTGTAAATGCATTTGTCTTTTTAAGGTAATTTGCAGCCGTGTGTAGAGATTCCAGGGTTCTGTAGAAGAGTCTAATCCATTTGGTGTGTGAGGACGAGGCTGTATTTGGATGGTAGGCCCTGTGGACACAACTCTGTTGCAGTCCTGGGAGTTGAAAATGATGTTCAGATGCCACTGGCTTGGCTTTTCGTATTTTCTATAGTCGTGTTTTGACGCGCTAGTACTAAATTAGAACGAAGGAAGGGCAGACCGGGCAGGTGTGTGAGATCACTGGGCCTCCGCCCCCTACATTTTGGTTCTGTATTACTGGGGTTTTCTCAAGTGATTCATGAAACTGATTGGCTAGCATAAAAACAAAGTAAAAAGTAATACAGCATGATGTATTTTAACAGTGTCGTGAATGCAGTATTTTAAAACAGACGCTTAAAAACATCTGTTGCGTGAATAGCCCTGTGGTATATCTAAATGATTGGGTTAAATTTAGTCATAAAGAGATTATCTGCAAGAAAAAGAAAGCTATTCTGTTTTGTTGTTATGTGACGATTATCCTCAGAGAGCTCACCTTAGATGAAACTACTTTGTAAAAACAATTCTTGGATAATGTGCAGGTGGGTTAGGGACCAGGGCGATTGAGCCACAGTAGGGTGATATCTCCGTAGGAAATTGCTCAGAGTTTGACCAGTACATACAGTCCTTCCATAGAGGAGTTTGTTTAAAACAAACAAACAAACAAAAAACCTCAACTGGTCCTTTTTGGGGCCAGAGAGGCAAGTGAGTGGGTGTGGCGCTCCGCCGCCTCTGTGGGCGATCCAAGGGCTGCTGGTAAGGCCTGGTCAGCTTCGTTCTACCGTGACTTTTATTTACAGGGAGCCCTTTTTTTCTGACTCCTGGTGTGGTCACAGTGAAGTATTTGTTCTCTCAGGTCATGCTTCCTCCGGGAGCCCAGCACTCGGATGAAAAAGGTGCTAAAGAAATCATCCTTGATGATGATGAGTGTCCTTTACAGATCTTCAGGGAATGGCCAGGTGACAAAGGTAAAGGACAATTTTATTTGTTAAAGAATCGTTTCTATGGCCCATTAAACTTCTCCCTGTTACGTTAGTTGTGTGACACTGTTGGGGCGGCACTGTCAGGATGCAGGAGAGTGGGTGTGGCTGTCCATGCCCTTCCTAGACTTGCTGAACGGCTCCTCTGGTCCCTTGTCCTGAGGGCCACACTCAGCCCATGTGCAGCTGGGGACGTGGGCCTGGAGCGGCTGTCATGCAGTGGTAGGAGGACCTTGTCTGAGGTCAGCACAGTGTTGAGTGGAGGAACGCGCTCCCCTAAGCGGTGGAGTCCTGTGCCTGCTGAGCGGGCGGGCGGATCGGCTCCAGCGGGGACAGTGCCCCACAGCCCCCAGAGGTCGTCTGTGATTCAGGCATTTCACGTAGTAGCCAGACTCTTCACTGTTCGGACAATTTCCCTGCATTGTCTCAGAGCAGAGATGGTTGAAAGCTATGTTTTTGATGAAGTCTCATTTTCTTGTTCTCAGTTTCACACGATAAGCTAACTGCGTTCAGTGGAGGGCCTTTGTGTAATAAAGACAAACATTTATTGCCAATTCATCCAATCAGTGCTTGAATGTACGTTGGTGATTTAAAAAGTACACTTGCTGAGTACTTTCTCTAGACCATTGAAAGTTACATTGTGTTATAAAGTTGAATTGCTTTTCGATTCTGAGTTAATTCAATTGAATTACATAAAGATCAGATCCACTGAAAATATATTTGTGTATGCATGGGGTGTGTGTACGTGTGTGTGTGTGTGCACGTGTGTGTTTAAGTATACTTACTGTAGGATTAGTTACCAGCATAAACATTCATTTATTAAACTGATGCTCTGGTATTTTCCAAGCATGTAATATGCTTGGGTAGTCATTGATTTTTAAAAATCTTTGCAAATTGCTACTAGAATTTTTCAGATTACGAGTGACTAATGTTTCTTCTACTGAGTATAAGTATATATGCATTGGGTAAATCTTCTTTCAGTCTCTTCTTGAAGGATGTTATTAGATTATCTTTTGCTGGCAGATCTTAGGGACCTGACCATCAGTCACCCAGCCATCCTCACCGGTTTGAGTCTTGTTAATGATTTACAGTGTTCTGTTCTAGGGGTATTAGTCTTTCAGCTGAAGAGGAGGCCACCGGACTACATCCCAAAGAAGACGAAGAAGCACGGTGACGGGAAGCTGATGAAAGGGAAGGAAAGAGCCGAGGGCTCTGGCTATGGCTCAGCTCTTCCTCCCGAGAAGCTGCCCTACCTTGTGGAGCTGAGCCCAGGTGAGAGCTGCCATCAGCGACATTGCTCTGGCTCTAAATGTCTTACTTCTAGTGCATTTTACCTAAGTATCTTTTCCATTGCCTGGTAACCTTTTTTAGAGCATTTCTTTTCAAAAAAGTTACTCTTGTAAAATGACATTTATTAAAAAAGAAAACAACCCAGAACTTCGAGGTCATATAGGACATGTATATTTATGCATAAAAATAAAGTTCACATGGATCAAAATGAAGATTGAAAAACAAATTTTAAAACAGTGAATATCAAGTGTTTAAAAGAGAAGTTGAAATGATAACACTCCTTTAAAAATTGTTTTTCCAAGATAACCTTATAAAATAATCTCCTAAAAATGACAAACTGAAATGTACTCTTAGGGCACATTTCATGCAAGCAAGTACACGTGGGGTTAAGTATCCTGTTATTTAATGTCCAAACAGTGGACGGAAGATCTAAGTAATCCGTCTATGAGAGGACGGATATTTGGTTTTAGAACAGACTGAGTTTCTTCTCGTGTTAGTTCTCGGTTTCTTATTAGAGTGCTCCCCTTAAGCTAAAGCTGTTCTGAGTTAACCGTGAGGTGGAGAAGGGTGTGGACGGTCTTAGAGAAGTGTTTTATTCACATGCCTGATTGTAGTGTAATGTGCATGTATGTGATGTATGTAAATAACGTATATGACATCTTGATTGTCATTCAGCTAAACTATGTCATTTTTTAATCATTGGGTCCAAGCAGTAGAGTGTCACTCGTGTCTGCAGGGCTTTGCAGAACCGGGGATGCCACTCTTCTGCCCAGGACAGCTGTGAGCGAAAGCTCGGTTGGCAGTTACAGAGGAAGCTGCAAACCCTGCTGCTCCTGGAGGTCGTGTGTGGTTGCTCGGATGGGAATCCTCTCTTTCTCCTCTTTGGTTCTTTGGGGCATTTATTTGTGTTTACGAGACGTGGTCCTGCAGCCTGTGGCAAAGGCGGGCCCTGCGGATGCAGGAAGCGTGTTTGGGCCGATTCTCTAACTTCAGATCGGTGACGCTGAGCAGCAGGCAGTAGTTTTTATACTCAGTCACATTTGAGTGGTTGTCAAAGTGGATGAGCTGTTTGTGAGGGTGTGTCAGTGTTCCTGTGTCCCTCGGTTCTCGGGCTGAAAAGTTCACATAACCTCACTGTGGTTCGGAGCCACAGCCCGGTGTCACTGTGTGACCGGAGGGCGTGTGTGCATGGTGGCCGTCTGAGGCAGTGGTGGCCCCTGAGGGCCAGCCAGTGTGTTGGGACTTCAAAACTTCTAGGATCTTTGGGCTTTGGGCCTGTTCTTGGAAAGTGTGCATCGCGTGCTAGAAAGTAACGATTGCCTTCTCCGCATGGAACGCTGTGAGGACTTAGGAGTGGCAGCCTGCAGGGACTGAGAGTAGCCGACACTGGGCCATGTTCAGAGGACGGAGGAAGGGCGGCTTGCGTGGGCAGCAGAGCTAGGGCGCGCAAGCATTCGTCTGTGTGACAAGCATTTACTGGTCCTTAGCATGTGTCACGCCCTCCCTGGTCGGGGCCTCAGGAGGGGGCCGCCCCAAAACAGAGGAAGCCCACTGCCGACTCACGGTCCCGTGAAGACTGCTATTCTCGCTGCTCCTTTCCTATTTGCGGTCGCCTGTCCGCTGGGTAGCGGCCCTGCAGGTGCGGGACGAGGTAGGGCCTGGGGGAAGGCCGGCGCTGCCGACGGCAGCGTCTGTGCTGTGCTCACGGTCCCTCCTCCCGGCCGCTCTGCTGCCCTCAGTCACGTTGGTGAAGCTTCTGACCGAGGGAGAGAAGGGAGAGCGACGTGGGAGAGGCTGTCCCTGCCCTCAGGTGGCTCCCGTACGAGAGCGCATCATGACACCATGCGCCATGAGCCCCTGTGACTCCCTGTGGTCTGACCTCCCTCCCGAGTGCCTCGGGCTGCCTGGCAGGTAGCCGCCCTCACCCTCGTTCCACTAGAGCGTGTGATTCCCGTCGGCCACATGGGCCCCAAGGTGAATGAGCCTGTGGTGGCAGGTCTGGGAGACGGGCCGAGGCCCTCCTGGCCGAAGCCGTGCTCTGTCCACCGGGCCACGCTGTCTGCCGAAGTCACGTTACTATTAGCTGAGCACAGTCATCACGCTGAATGAGATGGATTTCTTTTCCATTTATGAGGAAATAGCGCTGCGAGATGCGGGTTTGCCCTGAACAGGTCAGTGCTGTATTTCCACTGGACATGTCACCAGCCAAGTACGAGGCCGCAGGTTGGGCTCAGGCTCAGGGGCGCTAGGTGGGAGACTTTGAGGGGTGGGCGTGCGCCCTGCTGTCTCTCCTGGCTTCTGGAGAGATGGAGGGGTGGTGAAAAGTCATTTTATTCTTTGATTTGGATTTGAATGTGTTCTTTTAACAGAAGGAGGCCGTCGCGGTGGGGGGCCGTCTTCTACACAATGAACTAACCTTTGCCCTCCTGCTGCTTGGTGACTCACCTGATGTCTGCTGTCTCCTTAACGGTGTGCATTGGTTTCTAACACACACGCTCCTGGAGCGCTGTTGTCTTGTCCTCACAGCCCCGGAAGCCACGGGCAAAATGTGCTTTTCATCCTTTGAAAGGTGTCCTCCTGCAGCTCACCCTCTCCCGTCTCTCTCCTCCTTCCCTCTTCACGTGCTCCGCATGGCCCCTGTCCTGCCGATGCTGCCTTCACCTGGGCCCCGTGCGTGTGTCTAGTCCCAGGGAGAAGGAGCCACTTTGCCTACTACGGCTATCACGCTGACGAAGGTAATGCTATGCTTCCTGCCGTGCTGGGACTAGAGCGCTCCCAGATCACCTGGCCGGATGTTCTGTGCATGGGTTTTTGAATTGATACAAATAACTTGCTTCTGAGAAATGTCCTGTCCTGTCACTTTATCCACATCAGTAAGTTCCGGATGCAGCACTCGCTGCACGGAGTAGGAGCTCATTCTACAGAAATGTCTGGTTCCTTTATTCAGGCTGAGTCTTGAGTGAGAAATTGGGTGGGAGGGACGAGAGTGAGGGTGGCGGGTACGCAGGAGGCCCGGAACCAGAGGCAGGTGCCCGGCTGTCCCACCCTGGCTGTGATGCCGGCGGGGAGGGCCTGTCCCGGTCGGTGGTGTGTGTCTGACAGCACTCGGGAGGCCGGAGGGGAGCAGGATGCGCCACAGGCTTACTCTGTGACCGGGTTTCAGGGGGTTCCCCACGACTCTGTTCTCCTGGTTGAACTCTGTGTCTTGTTAGCGAAGATGTAGTTTCTTACTTAGAATATGCTTCTCAAATTTGTGTGTCTCTGTCTTTGTCACGTTCCATCGTACAGCTAGTTTTTGGTTTTATGGGAATACTTTTTTTGTCTGTTTTTATATTTTGAATGTTATTTTTTTACATGTTAGTGTAACAATCTAAGGCTCTCCCATGCTGTATAAAGTTTGCCCACCTTTTAGCATCTTCTCTTTGTTGCATTTTCTCTCAGCTACAGACTTTCATTGAATATTACCCAAACTTGGAATTTTGGCTTTTGTTCTTTTTGAAAAACATATAAACAAGTGATATTTATCGCCTGTTTTGATACTTCTATATGCACAGAGTCTAAGAGCTGTTTTGTGTGTGTGTGTGTGTGTGTGTGTTTCCTGAAAAGGATTCTTTAATGTTTTCATGTGTTTGTTAATTTCATACTCTACCATTCGGGAGCACTAGGAAGGAGAACGCGCTTCCTTTCTTACCTGGTGCGTATCAAAAAAAAGAAATGCATGTACTCATCAAGTTTCACTAGAGTGTTTTTAGTTTTCCAGTTTTATTTAAGGAGAGCTAGTTTGTTTCTCCAAATACAGTTAGTGAAAATATGCTTGAAGCTCGTTTCAGTAAGCTTCAAAAATTTGATAGTTTTTTATCTATTACACTGATTCACTGAAGAGTAAGTTGTGGGGATGTGAATGTACATTCAGTTTCTCCCCACTCCTGGGACGCGGGAGGCACTCTGTCGGTCAACCTTCTTTAAATGAATGCATCCCTCTCCCTTTCCTAAGTGGTCTGACAAAAATGACATTTTGTCCCAGAAACTAACTTTCTGACGTTCACCCTGGGAAGCAAGCAGAGCCAGAAGTGGGGTTGGAGGTACAGAATTGTTGTAGAGAAAACACCCAGGTGCTCTTTAAAAGATGTTCTTATCCTATGTTTATAATAGTTTATTTTCTCTTAATATTCAGAATACTAAGAAAACTTTGGGTTATATCTCAAATTCAAATAAAAAAAAGCAAAAGCAGAGAAACAGGATGTAGAACAGTGTGAATAGTAATTTATGAGAAGCAGAGTTGACAGAATTCAGGACATCCAGGGACGTTTGAATCTGTGTGTGAGTGAGTCCCGATGATGGCTTATTTGACTAGATGTCATGTATTTCATTTGTCAACCCTAAGGAGTGTTCTGATGCTTGTCCAAGAAAAAAAAGAAGGAAAAATAATGTGTATTGAGTTGCTTAATTGTATATGCATCAAACAGATTTTATTTTTTTAAATTTTTTAATGTTTTTTATTTATTTCTGAGAGGAAGAGAGACAGCATGGGCAGGGGAGGAGCAGAGAGAGAGGGAGATGCAGAATCTGAAACAGGCTCCAGGCTCTGAGCTGGCTGTCAGCACAGAGCCCGACGTGGGGCTCGAACCCACAAACCGTGACCTCAGCTGAAGTCGGACACTTAACGGACTGAGCCACCCAGGCGCCCCTGAACAGATTTTAAAGATTGGCTTCCGGGTGGAGAATTGGGCCAGGAACTGAAGGGTACTTTTCATTGTATACTTTGTGTGCCTTTTGAATTTCAAACTACATGAATATTTTACATATTTCTAATTTTATATTAGGACATTAAAAGAAAAACCTGGTGGAGGCACTGTTGTTCGCAGGAGTCACTTAGATGTGTCTGTGCTCTCAGAGGTGCTCCAGGTGTGTCACGGCTGCGGAAGGAGGTGCTCGGGCGGAAGTGAGGTGTCTGTGGAGCACCCTGAGCAGGGGTGTTCAGGCAACACGTTTCTGTGTTCCTTAATGCTCAGGAGATGGTCCCTGTCCTTTTCTTAAGGAGAACGGAGTAAACAGTTCCAGAAAGAAAGATGTCTGTTATTTGACGATTACCTGCCTCCCCCGGCCCTTACTCCCCAACTCCAGCCAACCACCACTGCATCTAGTGAGTTCGGTCGCTGCCGTCTGGGTTATTCAAAATTTACCCCTGAAGGCTTTCTTTGTGTCTCCCATTACTGTGAAGTAGTGGGAACTGAGGAACTGGGAGGCTTCCCTCCGCCCCGTGTGTCCGGAGGCTTCCAGCACCAGGAGACGGGGAGGCAGGAGGGGCCAGGCGAGTCTGTGCGGCCCCGTTTCTTTATACCTGGAGCTCTGCTGATGTAGGAGACGCATCCTGTCCACTTCGTAGCTCACGAGCTACCCCGCAGAAACGTTCAGGATGCAGAAGGGTGTTAACGTCAGGTTTTTCTTTCACCCCCACACAGGTATTTTTCACGTTCTTGTGTTTTTTAACTTTGTATTGAAATCATTGTTCTTCTTCATCTCTTTGCTGCTTTTGTTTTCTTTGTAATTCGTTCATGTAATTTGTGTGACCATATTGCATTATGCTATTTTCTTCATTTTCTGTTACTAATTATTCGCTGTTAATAAGTTAAATCTTTGTTGAATGTATACTGTGGACCAGACACTGTACTGAATGCCAAGAGAAAGAGATTTTTTACAGAATCGAGCTGGAGCTGGGGCGGCAAGTAAATAGAAACAGTCAAGCACTAGGGAGAGCGGCGCGGGGAAGAAGTGGTCTGTGGTGCTGCAGAGGCGGACACATGGCACTTCCTGACCGGGAGTGTTTACTGGGGCTGCCTGTGCTGTTTAAAGCTAGCACAATCCCGAACATTCCTAGGGGAGCTTGGACTCAGCGGGTCTGGCAGGGAACTGCCCACGTCCAGGGAAAGCCCCGGATGGTTCCAATGCCTCATTTTGAGTCAGGACTTGGAGTGGGAGTTGAAATAACACTGTTTTAAAAAATGCTTCAGTTGCCACCGCACATGATGAGAATGTTCCAGCTGTGAAGCATCGCAGATGATGGACCAGTTTTTCCATTCGCATGAGGTGTCGTGCCTCTCAAGTACAGGTTACTGTCATCCAGGTCTGACAGGTTTCTGAAATATGCCAGTGCGGGGATGCTGTGTGCTCTAACAGTAATGACAGAACTTGTATTAACGGAACAGAGCTTCTGTTCTCACGGGGTCTTGCATGGGAGTTCAGGCCGCACCGCGGTGAAGAGACTTTTGCAGTG
This sequence comes from Proteles cristata cristata, assembly GCA_017311185.1. Lineage (NCBI taxonomy): Eukaryota > Metazoa > Chordata > Mammalia > Carnivora > Hyaenidae > Proteles > Proteles cristata. The sequence continues at coordinate 62,093 of JAESUZ010002673.1, forward strand.
AAACTCCGGGTATGCGCCCAGCATTTAACTCTGGGAGCTCTCGGGGCTTCACTCCTGGTGCTAGTGACCAGGGCTTGTAACTCGCAACCTAGTAGTGAGGCTGCGGGTCGTTCATGCGAAGTGGGCCAGGGGGCTCTGCTTGGCCTTTTAAGGACCTGGCGTAGCGCTTACCCTAACTAGGTTGAAGGCCACAGCCCGGAGGTGGGTCATGACTCACCGATCCTGCCAGGCACTTGTCCATGTATGTTCACGGCTCTGAAATCAGAAGAAATCTTTGGGTGACGTCCTGTGTTAGGTTGAGTACAGTAGGTGAGAAGTGAGTAAACAAGTGGGTGTAAATGACCAGAAGTCTTGGCGGTGGGTCTTCTCCCTTCTCCTCCCCTCACCGTCCCCATCCCCATCACAGAAATTCGTGCAGAGGGAAATTTAAAATTTCAGCAGTTCACAGAGGTATAAAATGATACCAAAAAAAAATAAATATATAAAAGTTTGCCTTTCTGTCTCCACCCCCCCCCCCCCAAGTCCCCGTGGAGCTAAGCATGTTTAATGGTAGTTCTTACTGGAGCTTAATGTCAGAAATGGACATTGGAATCTGGGGGGTTTCTTCAGAAGACCTGTGTGGGCCTCATCTCCAGAGATTTTGGTCCAGAAGGTCTGGGCGAGCTATGGGGTTGCACTTTGAAAACCTGTCAGGAACTCATCGGTACCCCGTCCATGTATGCGGTGCTATGTGCTACTTGTATGGCAGGTTTGCTGGGAGAATGATCTGGTTGAGGGGCAGGTCTGTATGTGTCAGTAATCTTCATCTGCTAATAGAATTGCTCTTCAGGATTGTTAACAAAAATCCAGGGCTGTATGGTGGAGAAATTTCTTTTTACGTGGTAAGAGAATGTTGGTTCTAGATGACGATGTTGGCACCTTAAGTCACATTAAACAGAAGATGATGTGTTTGTGCCTTAATTTGAACTGTCTGTATCTACTTAGGTAATCGCATGGTGAAATCCGGCCAGTTCTTTGATAAGAAATCCTGAGAACTGAGAACTGTCATTGATTCTAAGACAATCTTTTGTTTGCTTTCTTGGCCTGTTTGTTTCATGCAACATGACAAGAACGTTACGCTTTACGAATGAGGCTCTGTTCTCTTTCTTTTCGCAGATGGTTCTGACTCCAGAGATAAGCCCAAGCTTTACCGCCTTCAGTTGAGCGTTACTGAGGTCGGGACAGAGAAGTTCGAGGAGAACTCCATCCAGGTGCGCGGGGCCCGCAGCCCTGGCTCCCCCATAGCTCTCACACGCGGCGGCCAAGGGCTCGGTGGCAGGGCCTGCCACACGGCAGCAGCCGCAGGAAGGGACAGAAAGCAAAGTCTTCATCTTTTCACATAAAGAACTTGCGCGCTCTGGGTCACTTTCCTTTGCTGCAGCGCAAACGGAGAAGACTGTGGAATTCGGTCCACTCTCCACCTCTAGGAACCTGATGTGGTCGCTGGGCTCCTCTGAGGCGGTTTGCTTTTGTCCAGAAGGTGGTGAGAGCTTGGGTCTTTTTCAGGATTAGAGGGGGCAGGCAGCCTGGGCGAGAGTCCTGTCGCTGGGTCTGACGGCCGTAGGCGTGGGCGCTTCCTGAACGGTAGTTAAAATGTTGGCAGGATATGGTTCTCAGGTACTTAATGAAAAGAGCATAGCGTGTTCTTTAAAGAGGAAGGCCAGGTTCATTACCTGATTGAACTCAGCTGACTTCTGGCAGACCGCCCTTTCCCCTGTGCTGTCATTTCTGGATGGCAAATGATGGGTCAGGTCATTAGTGTCATTTTTTGCTCTAGCATCCCTTCCTTCAGCACAGCAGGAAGACAGATAAACAGAGTGTGTAATCCTAATGATCTGTACAGATTTATCCTTAATTATCTAATAAATGTTTCAGGTGACCATGTGCTTTTCAACTCAGTATATCTTAAGTTACTGGATGCTAAAATTAATGCGTTTACTTATTTTGACGCTATTTTGACTGTTTATTTTTGTACTGTTGGGAGGAAAGCCACTAAAAAGGACCAAAAGTTATGTTTTTAAATACCATGTCCTTTGTGATGGAAGTTGTTTTTTTTTTTTTTCCCCCAGCTGTTTGGATCAGGAATTCAGCCCCATCACTGTGACCTCACAAACATGGATGGGGTTGTCACTGTCACGCCGAGAAGCATGGACGCCGAGACGTACGTGGAGGGACAGCGCATCTCTGAGACCACCATGCTGCAGAGCGGGATGAAAGTGCAGTTTGGGGCGTCACACGTGTTCAAGTTTGTGGACCCCAGCCAGGACCACGCCCTGGCCAAGAGGCCTGTGGACGGAGGCCTGGCGGCCAAGGGCCCCCGACAGAAGCCTGGGTAATGACACGTCCACTGTGAGAGTTTGAGGGTGTCTAGGTATGAGTAGTGATCTGAATCAGGCTTACGTCATCACAGGTTGTTTTATTTTTAAAAATTCCAAGTGGGCTTTGTTCTTGTTGTCGTGGTCTGGCTTCAGAGGAGGGAAGAAGAAAGAGAAAGGTCCTGACTTTATCTTAAAATTGGAAGTTGTGGCTGGCTTTTATTTTCAGATATTTTCTTCTTGGCCAGTACTTTATTCTCTGGTGGAGAACTGTGGTATTCTGTGTAGCGATCCCGTGGAAAATTCCTGTTGAGGTGGTGTTTCTCTCCACGGCCGTGAGATGCACGACGAGCTCCTTAAGGAATCAGAAGAGTTTCAGCTCCACCTAGTGCCGTTCTGAGGACTTGCTGTGTGGGCCCGGCACCAGGAAACAAAAGTCCTTACTGCCCATCTAGCGAAAGCTTGTGAGTGGGGAGGGAGTGGGACTTCGCTCTGATACTGGTCATTTTTTATAAAGCACGCGCTGTCTGGCGACTCCGTTACCCGTTCCGCTGGTTGCTAGGGCACGGGCCTCGGAAAGTAGCTGCGTGGCCCTGCACTCCCGGTGCTGACGGCCACCAGAGGGCCTGCCGCAGGGGCTCTGCCCCAGGAGCCTGCCGGGAACAGCACCGGGGGCCCCGTCGGCGTTTCCTTCCTCTGCCCGCCTGTGCCCCCGCCCACTGCCCACCGCCTGCACTGGGGCCGGGGGCGAACCTCTGCTTGCTTGGTTTTGGCCTCTTGCCAGTTTCTCGGCTTTGTAAAGCCTCCCGCGATGGCGCCCGGGGGTTGTCCAGCCCCCCTGCGTCGTGGGGAGTCCCTGCTAAGGAAGAGGATCAGAGGCAGTGGGTCCAAGTGAAGATGTGACGTCTCTCTGTAGGCGGATCGGACGTGGCACGTGGCACGGGCTGGTCCTCTCACCTCTGGCTCCGTGTTTGCACAGAGGCCCCATCCCTCAATTTCAGTCCCCAAGGAAAATCAGCAAGTGCCTCGACTACTCCGGAAAGTCCGTTTCCGTCGGACGCCCTTCCAGCTTGAAGCTGAATGTGTGTCTAACCTCGTCCACCCACTTTGTGTCCGGGAGGACCTGGTTTTTATAATCCTTTTTTAAAGTTGTATTTATGTATCGGGCACGTCCGCATGTCTTGTGTCCTGTTGGGACGTGTGCGAGGCCTCATCCGTCAGCAGATAGTCCTGCTCCGATGGTTTCGTTCCGCTCCGTTTCGTTTCACTTCATTTTTTATTGTTATTTGTAGTGTCTTCCATTTTAATCCTCAGCTTTTCTTCAGCTCTGCTGCTTTCGCTCAGCACCAGACCGCGCTGCCGCCTGAGGCTCTTCTTGACCCTCATCCCAGAGACATGATCGTATGAAGTGGTTTCTTCCGGTGTGTTCTGTGTTGGTTTTCAGCAGTTCTCACAGTTACCCCCAGCCGTGCTTTATGCCTGAGTCTCAGCTCCTGGGTCCACTGGTGGCAGTGGTGACGGTCTGCACCCACTGCCAAGCGCAGGCGTGCCTCTTCAGGCGGCCTTTGGACCGCCGCCACCATGAGCCCTCCAGTGTTGCCCCCAGAGGTTTTCCGTGGCGAGATCACTCCCGCCGTTCTGCCGTAGTGCTCCCTGCTTTGGAGGCTGGCAGTTGGCTCCTCGTTATATCGCTGCCCAGAAGCAGGGATCATGTCAAGGACACGGCTTAGGTTTCCTCGACAGGAAGGTGCTGTGAAATTTTATGTTTGTTATTATTACATCTTTTCCTACAAACCTCATGAAACTGCCCACCGGTTGAGTATGCCAGTGCTTACCCGTATGTCCATAGATTAGAACGAACTGTCATTTCTTTATAAACATATAATTTTGTTCTATTGTCAAACTATTATACAAATTTCTAGATTGATAACCCAAGTTGTTTTTTTTTTTCTCTCCCCACAGACATCTGTATATATATATGTGTGTGTTAATTGAACTATAGTTGACGTATATTAGCTTCAGGGGCACAGTGTGCTGATGCAGTATTTGTGTACATTGCTAAGTGGTCACACGGTCCAGTTAGCATCCGTCACCAGATACATACATATTATTTCCACTTGTGATGAGAACTTGTAAGATTAACTCTCTTAGTAACTTTGAGATCTGCATCACGCCTCCAGGACTTTTATTTCATAACTGGAATTTTCTACATTGTGACCCATTTCACCCACCTCACACCCTCTGCCTTGGGCAACTACCAGCCTGTTCTCTGTGTCTATGAGCTTTTGTTTTGTTTTCTTTTTTTGAGATTCTACATGTAAGTGAGATGGACAGTATTTGTTTTTCTCCGTCTGGATTATTTCATTTAGCCCAGTGCTCTCAGGGTCCATCCCTATTGTGGCAAATGGCAGACTTCTTTCTTCTGGCTGAATAATACTCACGTGTGTGTGCGCGCCTGTGTACGCACGCCGTGACTATTCATTTATCTGCCAGAGGACACAGGCTGCTTTTATATCTTGGCTGTTGTAACTAACGCCGCCGTGAGCCTGGGCGTGCAGATACAGCTTTTCAAGTCCGTGCTTCCATTTTCTTCAGGTCCATACCCAGAGGTGGGATTGCTAGATCATACGTTACTTCTGTTTTAATTTTTGAGGAGCCTCCATACTGTTTTCCGCGTGGCTGCACAAGTCTGCATCCCCACCAGCAGTGCACGATGGCTCCGTCTTCCCCACATCCTCACCAGCACCTGTTGTTTCTCTTCTTCTCTAACACTTGGTACTGTTTTCAGTAATAGCCATTCTGACAGGCTGAGACGAAGTCTCATTGTGGTGATTTTTTTTCTGATGTTTATTTTTGAGAGAGACAGAGTGAGCAGGGGACGAGCAGAGAGAGAGGGAGACAGAGTCTGAAGCAGGCTCCAGGCTCCAAGCTGTCAGTACAGAGCCTGATGTGGGGCTCGAACCCACGAACTTTGAGATCATGACCGGAACTGAAGTCAGATACTTAGCCGAGCAACCCAGGGCGCCCCTCTTTGTTGTTTTAATTTGCATTTCCCTGATGGCTTAGTGTGGCGAGCATCTTTTTCATGCACTAATTGACGATCATCTGTATTTCTTTAGAAAAATATCTTCAGATTCTTTGCTCATGTTTTAATTGGATTGTTTTGGTTGTTTTTTATTGAGTTTTGTGATTTCCTTACATATGTCGATTATTAACCCCTTTATCAGATGTGTGGTTTGCAAATATTTTCTCCCATTCTGGATACTGCTCTTTCATTTTGTTGATGGTTTCCTTTGTTCTGCAGAAGCTTTTTTTTAACTTGCTGTGATCCTCTTTTGGTGCCAGATCCAAAAATCACCAGGACCAAGGAGCCAGACATGTTTACTTCTAGGAGTTTTCTAATGGTTTCAGGTCTCAGGTTCATTCTTTAATCCATTTTGAGGTAATTTTTGTGTTTAGGGTAAGATAATGGTTCCATCTCATTCCTTTGCATGTGGCTGCCCAGTTTTCCTAGTAAGCATTTATTGAAGAGACTCTTCATTCCCCATTGCATATTCTTGACATGTTTGTTGTAAATTAATTGACCGTATATATGTAGGTTTATTTCTTGGCTCTATTCTGTTATATTGATCTGTGCTTTTTTTGGTCAGAGTTTATGCTAGTATTATTTTTTGACTACTGTGGCTTTGTAGTGTAGTTTAAAATCACTGTGCATGATGCCTCCAGCTGTGTTCTTTTTTTCAAGATGGCTTTGGCTACTCGGAGTATTCTGTGGTGGTTCTATACCAGGTTTTTACTATGTTGTGTTTCTGTAAAAATATGCCATCAGAATGTTGATGAGGATTGCATTGAGTCTGTGTGTGGCTTTGGTTGGTATGTACATTTTAACAATATTTCTTCCAGTCCGTGAACATGGAATAACTTTCCATTTTCTTCTGTCTTCTTCAATTTATTTCATTAATGGCTTGTACTTTTCAACATACAGGTTTTCTACTTCAGTTAAATTTATTCCTAGGTATTTTATTCTTTTTGATGTAAATGTAAGTGAGATTATTCACTTATTTGCCTTTTTGGTGGTTCACTATTAGTGTATAGAAATGCAACTTATTTTTTTTTGTATTTTGTGGCCTCCAACTGTACTGAATTCATTTATTAAACACTTGTTTGATGGAGTGTTTAGGGTGTTCTGTAGATAATACCATGTAGTCTGCAAATAGTGACATTTTATTTCTACCTTTCCAGTATGGATGCCTCTTATTTCTTTTCTTGCCTAATTGCTGTGTCTAGTACTTCCAGAACTGTGTTAAAGTGGTGAGAGTGGGCATCCTTGTCTCGTTCCTGCTCTTAGGGGAAGAGCTTTTGGCTCTTCACCATCGAGTGTGCCGTTAGATGTGTTCATGGCAGGTATGGCCTTTCTTATGTACATTCCCTCTATTCCCGTATTGTTGGGAATTTTTGTCATAAATGATGTTAAATTTTGTCAGATGCTTTTTCTGCATCTATTGCGTTAATCATATTTTATCCTTTATTTTGTTAATATTGTGTATCATATTGACTGATTTGCAGGCATTAAGTCATTCTTGCATCCCTGGAATAAATCCCACTTGATCATGGTGTGATCCCTTTAATATACTGTTGAATTCAGTTTGCTAATTGTTGCAGGCTTTGAGTCTGGAGTTCTCTCTTGTCCAGCAAGAAAGCAGATGCAGAATTGAATATGAGAGAGGCTAATGTCCAGGAGGAGAAAAGAGCCCCGAGTAAGGGTCCTCACTTCATATTTATTAGGATCAGAAGGCTTTCAAATGTGATGGACGTGCAGAAAGAGACAGTGGAACAGTGATCATTAACTCGTGTGTGTGAGCGAGAGGAGGGTTCAAAGATGTGTGGTGTTGGGAGTTTGGATCAGTACAAAACAAAATCGCGGCACCAAGCAGATGACTTAACACCAAGCACCACGTCAGTTTCTTAACTTGTCCAGGGGCTAAGATAGAGCATGCCTCCTCAGGGTTAACAGGGCATTTTTCTCGCTAATTAGCTCTGGGCGTTTTCACCCTGCTGCAGGGGCTTTCCGCCTCTACCTGCTCTTGGACTCTCTTGCCCTGTGGTAGTTTCCAGCCCTAAGCCTGTTAACCCATTGGTGCAAGCTCAGGGAATTCTTTTTTTTTTTTTAATGTTTTATTTATTTTTGAGAGAGATAGAGACAGCGTGAGCAGTGAAGGGTCAGAGAGAGAGGGAGACACAGAATCTGAAACAGGCTCCAGGCTCTGAGCTGGCAGTCAGCACAGTGCCTGATGTGGGGCTTGAACCGTGAGATCATGATCTGAAGCTCAGGGAATTCTTAAACTTATTCCCCACAGCTAATATTTTGGTGAGGATTTTTGCACCTGTGTTTATCAGGGATATTCTTTGATTTTCTTTTCTTGTAGTGCCTTTCTCTGATTTTGGTACCAGGGTAATGCTGGTCTCGTGAAATGAGTTTGAAAAGGTCCCTCCTCTTTTATATTTTATAAGAGTGTGAGAAGGATTGTTATAAGTTCCTCTTTGGATATTTGGTAGAAATCACCCGTAAAGCCATCTGGTCCTGGACTTTTGTTTGTTGTGAGGTTTCTGACTAATGATTCAATCTCTTTACTAGTAATTGGTCTGTTCGGATTTTCTATTTCATCCTGATTCAGTCTTGGTAGTTTGTGGGAATGTTTCTAGGAACTCATCCATTTCTTTGAGATTGTCCAATTTGTTGGCATTTAGTTTTTTTTCATAGTAGGCTCTTATGCTATTTGTATTTCTGGGTATTAGTTATAAAGTCTCCTTTTCATTTCTGATTTTATTTTATTTTTCCTTCTCTAGTAACTTTGGGCTTTGTTCTTCTTTTTTTAGTTCCTCATGAGATACACGATGCATGTATTCTTAATTGCAGGTTTCAGGGTCTGTTTTTCAAAGCCTTAGTGAATGGTATACTGGCAGGGTAGCATAATTTGATGTAGATGGTCAGTGTGGGGATTTTATTCATTCATTCACCTATTCACTGGGTATTTTTCTAGTCTGTATTCATTGAGCACCTGTGTCATGTGTCATTGTGCTCTGAGTGCTGAGGTGAACAAGACCTGATCTTACTCTCAAAGATCATACTTAAGTAATATCATCAGAGTCATGAATAAAGTCACTTCGTAATCACTTAGCATATTCAGAATGCAGTACAAATGAGTCCATATTAAATTTTAAAGCTTTGTCAGCTTTGGGGAAAAAGATAATGAGCTTTGTGTGATATTGAGGGGATTTGTCATCTAGGATGATAATTACAGGTGGAGTCAAGAAGGCTTTGCCTGTATCTCTACATCCATAAGAGGGAGTTAGGGATGGGTAAGGTGTGTATGTGGCTTTGATAGATGACAGAGGGGGTTGAAGTATCATACTTCTGTTTGCATTTCCAGAGACAATAAACTGAATTTCCCATTCAAACCATTAGAAACCAGGAGAATAGTTTCTCTGTTTTTTAAATATCTTGGTAACAGAAAATAGGTGAGAAGATGTTAACTACTAGTGAAAGCTTTTACTTTCTCAGGTTACTCTTTTAAAGTGATATTATTTTGTACTTTTTGTTTTAACGTTTACATATTTTTTGAGAGAGCACAAGCGAGGGAGGGGCAGAAAGGAACCAAAGGAGAGAGTCGCAGGCAGCTCTGCGCTGTCAGCACAGACCCTGACCTGGGGCTTGAACTCATGAAAGCGTGAGATATGCCCTGGGCCAAAACCAAGAGCCGGCTCCTTAACCAACTAAGCCCCCAGGTGCCGCTTATTTTGTATTTCAAGATGATTTTATAATTATAGTGCCAAGATAGAGGAGGAATTTGTACCTGGTTTTCTAATTTGAAGAGTTGTTTTGAACTTCTACATCTCTTTGTGGTTTCAGTCTATAGATTGGGCTTAAACACAAGTTTAAAGTTACCATAGTGCTGTGAAACGAGACCATTGTCTTTCAAATATGGAAACAGAGAGGTTATCATTCTCTTTGATTATCTTGTGCAGAAGCCCAGGAAATGTAAGCACTAACCTGTCCTGTTGGTTTCAGATGTTTTTAGGGCTCTTTTTTTTCCTTTTATTGGGTCTCCCTCTTGGGCTGAGATTAATGGATTGTATTTACCCTCATTTGTGCCAGAGAACCACAACTTGCTTCAAGTTATTGACTATTTTTAAATTAAAAAATATATATATTTATTTTTTTTTGAAAGAGAGAGAATGAATCCTAAGCAGGCTCCACGCTGTCAGCATGGAGTCCGAAGTGGGATTCAGTACCATGAACCTGGAATCAGGAGTCGGACACCCAGCCGAGTGAGCCACCCGGGTGTTGCCTAGGCCGTATTGTAGCCTGAGTGGTGCCGCCCAGGAGCTTCTCGAAACCTGTCAGATTGCCTCTTGGAGGAAGGCAGCCCAGCTCCTATGCTATTCTCCGGGACAGCGCCGCTTTCCCTGCGTCGACACACAGGCTCGTGATGCCTGTACACTGTGCGCTTTTATGTGCCTTCGGGGTGAAGCAGCTTGCCTTGTTCTTTGACCGTTCTTTTCCATTTATTGCTATTAAAATAGAGCTTTAAAAAATAGGATCCTGAGAGTATTAAGTATACAGCAGTAAGAAGAGTTAAGACTTACCAGCGTTTTTATTCTGTGATTTATATGCTGATGATAAAGTGCTTTCTTGATCTCTGAAGTGGGATATTTAGCTGTTCCTCTTGGATTAAGAAAAACGATGCCTTATTAATTCTGTGTGTTTCCTTTTTTACCTGGCAGAATTGTCCAGGAGACGACTTTCGACTTAGGAGGAGATGTTCACAGCGGGGCAGCACTACCGGCAAGCAAGGTGGGTGCCCGGCGTCACCTGGTGGGGCCGGGCTTGGGCAGCGCTAGGGCCCCGTGGCTGAAGTGCCGCGAACAGACTCCTGGGGCTCCTGGAAAGCAGACTTCACGCTGGCTTCTAACTGTGGTTGTCCTGATGCGGGCTGTATCGTGGTGAGACGTCAGAGGCCCCGGGCGGGGAGTCGTGTGATGTCCTGCGAGCAGGGTGTCCCGGGCTCGTCCCCTGTGGAACCCGCCCTTCTCCATCAGGGGCCCTGAAGACGGCGGCCTTCCTCTCCTGCACACGGCTGTCCCTTATGTCTGTGTGATCAGGGAATGCGTGTCCTCATTCTGGTTGTCTCCTGCTCAGTGACAAACGTAGTGGACTCAGATGGAATGGCACCCGTCTCATTTGCTCACGGTTGTACAGTGTGGTTTGGACTCCCCTGGGCTGCTCCTTGGCCGCTCCTGCTGGTGGTACTCGAGGTGCCGTATTCGGCTCCCGGCGGGCGACAAGGTGGCCTGGCTGTGCTGAGATGCAGGGTGGCTGGGCCGCGGTCTCCGTGTCCTCTCCGGCGCTCTCCCAGGGACAGCTTGCCCATCTCCACAAGGGCGGCCGGATGCTTGGGTGTCTCCCGGGAGTTGTGACGTTGACCGGCCTGCTCAGGCCCAGGACCGGCGCACGGCGTCGAGTCCTTCGCCTTCAGGAAGGGGCCGCTCTGGCCGTGCCGGGTTGAGGCCAGGGTGCAGCAGCTGCAGGGCCGACGCGCTGCCCCGGCCCCCGCTTTTCACAGCCGCACTGGGCCCTCCAGCTCCTGTGCCCAGCTTTCTGCTTCCTCCCGAGTAAGATTTCCCGTGGGAATTATCCGCGGTCCACTTCCCGTCACCCCGTCTTCTCACCTGAGCTCCCACATGGCTCCTGCCGTCAGAGGGGCCGTGTGTGTCCCGCGCTCTGGGGGCCTCCACACGGTCCAGTCCAGCGCCTGCGTCCCCTCTTTCTGAACTGAGGGCGCTTTCTGATTTCAGCCCCCAGAGCGTCACGCTCTCGGTTTCTGCCATTGGTGCTCAGTCCACCTCTGGCCCGCCTGCCATTGCTTCTCGTCCCCCTCCTACTCCTTGACCTTGAAACAGTTCAGACCCAAGGCCCTTCTCGCCTATCTGCACTTGTTCCCTAGGTGATCTTAGGCAGTCAGTAACTAAAATACACCTGTGTTAATTACCCTTGACTGTATTCTTGGCCCTGACCTCTCCAGACCCCAAGGCTGCTTGACACGGCCGTGGTGATGTCTGGCGCATGTTTCGCACGCACCACAGCCCGAGCAGGGCTCGCCGCTCTTTCTCAACCTCCTGCTCCTTCCCCGTCAGTAAGTGGTGCCTCATCCGTGGCGTCATTCCAGGAGTCCGTCACTGCTTGTCCTTGCTTCCTTCCTTTTCTCAGCCTCTACGTTCAGTATCGCACGTTCCGTTTGCCTTCATCTGAAGTAGCGCACAGGTGCCTGCCCCGGCCCGTTGCTGCTTACGTGCTGTGACAGCGGCTGCGGTTGTCACACGGCACGAGTGTTGTGTGGCCCCTGATTGGCCGTTCCGCTACCCTGGCTTGTCGCTCTTCTCCCCGCGGCCAGGCTCATGTTCTCAACATAAGAGTTAAATCCCGTTACCGCCCTGCTTTCCGGGCCCCCAGTGGCTTCTCATCCCAGATATCGCACGCTCCTCCCTCTGGCTCGTCCAGCTCCTCCGGCCCTGCCACCTTGTCCCTCGACCCGGCCGGCGCACGGAACACGGGCCCATTTCCCTTCCGGGCCCCGACCGTCCTCCCCGCTGGTTTTCACGCAGCTGGCTCCTTCCTGCTCCCGCCTCAGTTCCACGTCCCTCCTCGAGGTCTTCCTTGAGCGTCCAGGAGTCGTTCGTCATTACAGCCCCTTGTTCTGAATTCTCGGTGCCAGTCTGCGCTGCCAGCTGCTAGCTGCCTTGTTTGTGGCCGCGGAGGGGGTGAGGGGCCCACTCAGGACGTTCGCTGCTGTTCTTGTGCTGCGACGGCGCCCGGGGCGCTGACCGCAGCAGGGATCCCCTGAGAGTGCGCGCGGGTGCTCAGAACCAGGCACAGCTGTCTTCAGCAAGAGTTTACTTTCTTATAAAAATGTGTGCTCGCAACCGAAAACTCCATAAATTGAGAAGAAAATGAAAATCATTCATCTGCGATTAATAGTTGACTATTGATAACATTTTCATGGATCCTTTTTTTTTAATTTTTTTATTTTTTTAAATGTTTTATTTATTTCTAGGAGAGAGAGAGAGAGAGACAGTGTGAGCAGGGGAGGATCAGAGAGAGAGGGAGTCAGAGACTGAAACAGGCTCCAGGCTCTGAGCTGGCAGCACAGAGCCAGACGCGGGGCCTGAACCCACGAACCGCGAGATCATGACCTAAGCGAAAGTCGGACGCTTAACCGACTAAGCCACCCAGGCGCCCCATCATGGAGCCTTTTCTAAACTCTGTCATAGGAGTGTCCATTTATAAGTTTAAAAGTAAATATCTGCACACGTACATACCATTCCGTCCGTCCTTTGGCTATTATTTTGTAATCATTTTATTTGAAAACAAGCTAAAATTGTTTTGCAGTACATTAGCTTACAAACATACCATAACTCCCGTCCCATTCCCTCCGTACCCACTTACAACAGTTTTTTGTAGTCTGTGCTGCCATCCTGGCCGAGCAGTTGTGTTTCTATAACTGGATTTTATGGACGTAATTATTATACGTGAATATATGTGTTTACAGACGTGACTGTCAGGACACTGTGGACTGGTGGTCGTTTTAAACAGCCTCATAAAGGATGAGTTCAGTGACCTTTGATAGCCCACAGTGAACTGTTATGCGGCCGTTGTAGACATGGAAACACTGTCAGGTGTTCACAGCATATGAAAGGGGGTATTTTTTATGAAGGAGGTTGGATGACCTCCTCTATGAAAAACATGAAAACCTGTGAGGCTGCGGCCCAAAGTTATTCTCTAGTCAGTAAGACAAGAATGATTTCTGTTGTCAAGCTCAATTTCTACGATGGACAGTGAGAAATCTTACATAATATTTTGGGTTCAGTGAATTTCTTCATGTACGTTGAATGGTCCCGTTCCGATTGCTCTCTTAATGGCATGGGTAGCCGGCCCGGCCCGCCCGCGCGGGCGCTGAGGGCCGCGCGCTGCTTGCAGGGACTTCAGCGGGCTGTGTCGGGCCGTACGTGGCTTTTCCTCTGGATGAAGGGCAAGAACTAAACCAGCTTGCGGACTAAACTTCGTGGGGTGTCAGGCAGTAAGGGGCACGTTTTTCAGTCCTTTCCTAACAAGGAAGACAAAGATCCTGACTTTGCAGAGCGGACGTGTCTCCCAGCTCTGTGCTGGTTTGAGAGAGCGCTTGGGATGGTGGCTCCTGTCCTGCACCATTCGGAGCAGCTGTGTGCACGCCCCACTCGTGTGCGCCCCACTCCGCGCGCCTTTGTCTGAAAGCCCACTTTTAGCTCTTTGAAAAGGAAAGCGGCCGCGTGTATCCTTATTCCTTCAGCGACCCTGCCTTCCTGGGCGTGCTTCTGTGCACGTGACGTCCTGGGCACGGCCGTGCCTTTTCCCGCTCTGTGCTTTTCCCCTGCGTCTCTCTCTCTCCCCTGCCCCTGCGGGCAGCCTGGCATCGGGGCTTCCGCGGCAGCCCGTGAAGGGGGGCCGGTTTGCTCGCTGTCTGTAAATGCTCTGCATTCTCCCTCGGCCTAGAGCACCGCCAGGCTGGACGGCGACAGGGCGCCGGCTGCCCCCAGCACGGCCGAGCGCGGGACGGTGAGGCCCACGGTCAGACTGGAGCAGCAGGACCCCCGCAGGCACGACGGCAGGTAGGGGACGGCGCTGTGTCGCGGGGGGCCGGGGGCCTACCCTGGGAGGGCTCGGGGTCCGGCTCACTGACGCCCTGAGGGCTGGCTGGCGTCGAGAGAAGGGTAGCAGTGTTTCAAACATGACTTCCTGTTCGTGTTGCCCAACTGGAAGAAAAGGCCTTGTCAGCAGCTGCACATGCCCCTCTGATGCCACGGTGCCCTCTGTCCCGGTGAGGCAGGAGGCACTGCGAGTTAAACATGTTTCTGTTTTAAACGTGCTGTTCTGTAAAAACACGGGGACAGAAAGTGTTTACAGGATTTTAGTAGTTAATTATTTTTATATGAAGACACTCTAACACTAATCATTTCACCTATTTGTAGCCAAAATCCTTATATGTTTAAATACACAAAGCCAAAAATGACCTGAAGTGGAGTTAAGAATTACGATGTTACTGTGTCTCTGCCATGACGCGGTGCGTCTTCATGCCCGGATGGATGGAGCTGAATATCGTCGTCTTCTGTTGCTGTTCTTGAAAAGACAGCTTCTTTTTGCCTTTTGTTATTTCCTTTTCTTAGGAGTTTTAAGTACAGGTTACCTTAATCAGAATTCTACTTCCTTGTGACTTTTAAAGTTGTTGAAATGTTGAAAAGGGTGTCAGTGCCTCACACATTAAATAAGCGGTGATGAGTCCAAATGCTCGTGAACCGGAGCCGCAGGGCACTTCCGCAGGGTCGTCTACACAGACACAGCCGCGGGGAGACAGCTCCTGCGTCCTGTACTGCGCGTGCTGGTCGTCGGTGGTGGCACCGAGGCACCCACCAAAAATCTGTTCGGATCTTTCTTGAAGCCATTCTAATAACTCTTCTCTTCCAGGTCCGACAACTGAGGCCCGTGACTAGCCCAAGATCACGTGCCAATTTGGTGCCGGGGCTGACCTAGTTCTTTAATCTTCCATCTTCCAGTAGGGGGCACTGTATGCTACAAGATTTTATTAGCATTTGTCACAGTAATTCTGTTTCTAGGATCGCATGGAAATCTCAAGTTTTTACCTTGTTTCTGTCGTGGGCTTTTGGTTATGAGGATTTTTGTTGGCTGTGTTAATGTTTTTAGATGTAATAATAAGTCTACTTTCTGTTGTGTCTGTGCTTGTTTCTGATGGTATATCCTAGAACAAGGTGTTTAGAAAGGTAAGCTGTATGTTACTGTTTGACGGCTGATTGTATCCTGTCAGCACAGATGTCTCCAGAGGGTTTATGTGACCTGTAAATAGGTTATCATTTGGTTGATGTCACAGTGTGATGGAAATGTGATTCTTTGATTTTCAGTCTTTGTTTTTCACGTAGACAGTGTGGGCATAAGCAATACTTCTGTGGTATATTCGTAAAAACCTAAGTTGTTTAAATAAACATGCTTAAAAACACTAGTTTTAGTCAAGGAGAAAAATCTTTTTGAATGCAGTTCTTAAAAATATCACTGCTGCATTTAATTTTTTCAGTGAGATTTTAAATTTTTTATTTTTACCAGATTTCTTAAATGGATGAAGCAGACAGTTGGTAAGGCTCACCCAGTTTATTGGTTAGCGGATAAAAGATCTCTGTGGTTTTAGATGTCCATGCATGTGGCAGTTAAGAAAGACACGTTAACAGAGTTGAGCATTTAAATTCTGTCTGTAACAGCTTTTTTATACCTAAATTGTTGAGTTAAATCCAAATTGCAAATCACAGACTAGATAAGAAGCTTTGAAGCCTATAATTTGGTGAAAAGAATTTTGTTTGTCCTTCTAGCAATTCTGATAGTTTGGGGTGATTGGTGTTGTATTTTCTTGTCGAGGCCTCAGTGCACGGGGACGGGACGGGAGCGCGGGCCATCGGGCAGGAGCCACTTGCGTCTGTGGCCGTAGAGACCTGCGGCTACTGTCAGCTCTTGCCCTCTTTTCTTCATTTTTGAAGCAGCTGTTGAATCCAGGATAAATGCATGAGCGGTTGCTGCTGCACATGTCCTTTCAGCCCCTCACTGATTCGTAAATACCGACAGTGGCGCTGACTCTCCACTTCACCACATGTGACGCTTCTGTGACTACTGACCTCTCTGTTGTTTGCTACAGTATTTACCTCAGTGGTTGTCTTCATCCCAGTCTAAGTCATCGTAGCCTCACTATTTACTTTTCACTCAGGTTTGTGGAAAGGACACAATACATGTTTCTTCGCTTTTATTGTCAATTTTAAATTTCTTAATCTAGTTGAGAACAGATTTTTGGAAAGTTTATCCTGATCATCTCTGTTAAAGCTGAACTAAAATGGTAAAGATTTAAACTCGTAAGGAACCTAATCACTTGCCAGTGTGTTAGGGCGGTGGGACTTATCTGGCTTGTACACAAAATATAGTTAGTAGCAGACTAACATAGAGTAATAATTAAATTGCTTGAGATTCGAATCCCACATCTGTGTGAAAGAGCAGCTAAGCTGAACGCCGTGGAGAACGGTATAACTGTGACAGTGAGGAGATCTGAATCGGATCGGTGACTGTTCATCTTACACATTCTAGAAATTCTGTGCTGACTTACAGCCTTCAGACATTGTTTGATCAAGTACATAGCACAGAATCCTGGTTTACATCGTGTCCTGCTGGACGCACACCTCCATGTGGTGTATTCGTAACTGAAAGGAAAACTTCACAGAACAGCGACCCTTCTGTCTTCCCCATGGGCACAGGGTGAGCCACTGTTTGAAGGACTCTTCTAGAAACAGAAACGCCCCTAAGCTTTGAACTACTTTGATCAGGATACCTGGAAATGCATAAACATTAGTGTAGTGCTACTTCTGAGAAGTGTTCCAGATTATAGTTGCTCTCAGTTCACTTTTCTGGTGGTTCCTTGTTTTTATAGTGTCAGGCTAGACGATGAAAAGTGTCTGGAGTTTATGTGACTTGAATTAGAAATGTGAGTAGGAGGTCTTTTTTTTTTTTTCAAAGGAGTGCTTCACTGTGAGCTTGAGGACTGCCAGCACTGAGCGGCGGCTGGGATCTGCAGGGCCCCTCTTGGGGGTCAGAAGAGAGGGCAGCGTCTGGCTCTTGGCCGCTTGTTCTCCTTCAGGTGTGGGGGCTCAGGTTCGGGCCCACCGTGGTTTAGCTTTCCTCTGTGTCTCCCAGCAGTGCCTTTTTGTGGTCACTCGAGCCATTTCTGTAGCAGGTGCACGACAGCTCGGTCCCTACGCCATGCGCGAAGTCTTCATGAATAATAGAGAGTCGTGGTCAGATCTGTTCCCCTGGCGGAAGCAGATGCTTCAGGGGCTGGCGTCTGTGAGGCGTGGGGGTGGGACCACGCCCCGCGTGTTCATCTGAATATTTGAATGGTTTCCATGTGAAAACACGTCATTGGGCTGTTTACAATGTGAAGAACTGTGTAGAGATTTTGAGAACAGCTGCAGAAGCCTGTGTAAGTTGACTATTACCGGCCAAGTGACCTGAGGTTAAGAGATGGCCTCTTTCTCTTTTCAGAACTCAGGATGCTCCTGGGCCTGAACTCATACTGCCCGCAAGCATTGAATTCAGGGAAAGTTGTGAGTAATTTCAGATTCCATTGTTAGTGAATTATTTCTTGTTCCATTTTTCTCCATCTGATTTTCATGGGTTTTTGTTTTTTTTTTTTCTTTTTCTTCTTTTTTGAAATCTTTTCACAGCTGAAGATTCATTTTTATCTGCCATTATAAATTATACTAATAGCTCTACAGTCCATTTTAAGTTGTCACCTACATATGTATTATATATGGCATGTCGGTATGTATTGTCAAGCCAGTACAGACCCGATGTCAGTCCTACAGAGCGTACTCACAAAGTGATTGCCATAGTCAACAAGATGGTGAGCATGATGGAGGGGGTGATTCAGGTAAGCGCCAGCACACCGGGCCGCGCTGCTTCGGTGCGTGTGCTTCTTGTTCGCATGTGTGAGCGAAGCCAGTCCGCATTGTCTCCGTTCGCTTATGTGTTTGACTTTGAGAGGCTTTTCTGAAATGAAAGCTGTTAGCAGTAGCCCTGAAAATTGTAGAGCTTGAAAAGCTGAAAAGGAATGTAACCTTTTCTTCTATTTCTTTCTACAAGTGTTAGAATAAGGGAAAGTAAACTGTATGTGGTTAAGTAACAATCACGGTAAAAAGTGCGATAGTTGTGAGAAAATACTGACACTTGTGGGTTTTCTTAGAATTAAAAAAATAACTTCGTTGAGGTGAATTTCACATGAAGGTAAAATGAACCATTTTAAAGTGACCAATTCAGCAGCATTTAGGTCATTCACACTGCTGTGCAGCCACCCCTTCTGATTCCAGAACATGTCTATCCCCCACCGCAAAGCCCCATCTGTGCCCACTCAGCCGCCTCCCTCAGAACCCTCCCCCACCCCAGTGGCCCCCTGCTCAGAATTATGTAAGGGCTATGAGGAGGCATTTGCCCTTTTATAAGGAGCATATGCTGCTGGTAGGAACTCTCTGGGTTTTTTGATAGCACTTGTGTAGATATGATGAACATGACAACATTTCTCAAATATGATGAAAGTCCTGTTCAAATTCTTTCATAAAACTATTTTGAAAGTTTAAGGAAGTAAGGGTATTCTCTCTTGAGAAGGGTGTGTTTCTTTTCAAGTCCTCTTCATCTATAGTTGGTAAAATTGGCATAGCAGTTTTCCAAATCACACACAACTTGAAGATTTAATCTTTAAAGTCCTTAGAAGTAAATTTTCAGATCTTTTAAAAGTTTTCCTAAATCATTTTCAGTGCCATTATCCAGCCATAAAATATATAACTCGAGTTATGTATCTTTAAGCAACATGATTAGATGGTTTGGTTGTTTTTCTCTGAGGGTAACGTGAGCTGACTAATCTGTTAATTCCTTTAGAATTGTTTCCAATGGCCAAAATTTTTCAAGAAATGTTTCTGTTATGTTTGAGTGGCTAGCATATGAATCTAATGGGCTTACGATTCTTTTACCCAAGTGAGAAAATAGAAAAGTGTTGTCATTTTATTTAGGTACCATTTTGTTCCTCTCTTACTAATTTTCTTCTGGTTCAAAGCCATTGTCTTGTCTTCCATCATGTTTGCACTTCTGAAGCCTGCTTCAAATTGGGAAACTCCTGTCCTCAGACTACTTTTGATAGACTTTTTCTTGTTGAGTTGGAACTAGTCTGTGAGAGCATCATTATCAAAACAGGTCTTTTCGACCTCAGATTTAGGGTTAGTATGTGATTGGAGGACTTAAAATTTGGGGAAAGAACTATAGTAATAAGTGCTTTGATTTGTAAAAACCTACTTTCAGAAACCAGTTTACTCCATTTTAGTAGTTATGTTTTTTATACATTTTTTAATTGCCTTATTTTTACTGTTTATGTTGATCTTTTCTATCTCTTTCATCCTGTTAATCCAGAGACAGACACTCATCTCACGTACCTTTAACTAGTCAGACACACAATATCATTAAAAGACATTAAGAAGTCCTTTGTGTTAGAAATCTTTTAAGGAGATCAGTGTGTTTGTGGGTATATTATAACATCTCCCCTGAATAAACTAGGAGCGCCCTCTCTCACTGTTCCAGTGTCCGAACATAAAACGAATCCCTCATGTCATATACTTCCCAAGATGCAGCAGAGCCGTGAATGAACGTATAATTTGGGAATAACCTAACTAAATGTCGTACCTTCGTGTCGTGCCTTCATATGAGTGTTTTGATTTTTTTTTTAACTATCATGATTGTTTACAAGTTTCTTTCTCTCGTTCTGCTTGATTTCCCCTCGTCTGTTTCTCTCCAGGAAGTAGACCAGGTTGATCAGGTAGGATGCGCTGCTGGGAACTGGTCCCAGCTGTGTCGGCTTAGCTGAGTCTCTCGCGCTGCTTCCATGCCAAACACAAATCCAGCAACCGGACCGGGCGCCTCATAACACTCATTCAGCAACTGAAACATGCAGCACTAAATCCTTTTTTGACTGTGCAACCTTTATCAGCATTTCATAATTTCTGCTTAATGCACTCAGTGTGGATATGAAATGACAAAAGTTCTGTTTCTCCTCTTTCTTGTTTATCCTTGGTTCCTATTCTTTGGATCTCATCTGAAGTTGCCTGGCCTGCACATGTGGTCGGGAGATGATGTGATAGATCAGTACTTGATACTGAGTTGCTCGGCATCTCAGCCAGTGACTGCAAGTATCAGGGTGGCTGTGGGTAACCATGGATAGATGCGTGTATATATACTTCACAGATTACCAGATAAAGCACCATCTCCAATTGGGAGTCGCATGATTTGATATTTCTGTTTTTCCACTGATTCCATAAATTGTAGCTAATTGGATCCATGTATCCATACATGAATCCCAAGAAGATGTTGCAATTTCATTGCTATGTATGTATCCAAATTCCTTTGCAAATATCTGGTATCTGTGGTAAATACCTTGGTGAGAAGGGGAAGGTACTGGTCTATCTTCAGCAGCTTTTCAAGAGCATTCCTTTTTATTTTCATACTTTTTATTTGTCTTGAGGTTGCTTATAGGAATGTGTTCTGTCTACAGAAACAGAAGAATATCGCAGGGGCACTTGCTTTCTGGATGGCCAATGCATCTGAGCTCCTCAACTTCATTAAGCAGGACCGAGACCTTAGTCGAATCACACTGGATGCCCAAGACGTTTTAGCACACTTGGTTCAAATGGCGTTTAAGTAAGGAACACGCTCTTGGAGATTACACTGTTCATAGAGATTTTTAAGGGTTTTTATTTACCCTAGCTGAAGATGAATATCAAAAGCACAAATATATGCCAGATGTGTTGATTGAGTAAAATGAAGTTAGTGAGCTATGTTTCAAGAATCCTGAGAGTAAAACTGTTGTATTTTACATGGAAAATATTGCTAAACAGTTTAAACTGTTTCATCTATGATACCACGTCTAACAATAGCAGTGTGTCCTGCTGAGATTATTAAAATTGTTTACATGTTTTCAGATATCTGGTTCATTGTCTTCAGTCAGAACTGAATAATTATATGCCGGCTTTTCTGGATGACCCCGAAGAGAACAGTCTACAAAGACCAAAAATAGGTTAGAATATTTGTTTTCTCCTTTCTTCCTCCATTACTCCTTCTCCCTCCTTCTCTCTGCTTTCCTTCTTCCCTCCTTCTTGTTTAACTTCATTTTAATACTTAATATGCACAAGAAACTTGTATTTTAAAAATAAATGAGATGACCTGTTGGGTTTGGCATTCTTAAAGAAGTTGTAACTACCATCTGTTTGGTTTAAGACTAGCTCTCACTATGCATCTGGTCGAGGCCGTAGGACCTCCTCACAGGCAAAGGTCCCACTGGACCCTGGAGAGCTGCCACGTTTGCTGGTATTGAGACAACGACACCAGACAGTGCAGTGAAACCTCGCACCAGCTGTGTGTTGTGATTTGCCGTAATCTCTGAACCTCTGCCTCTCCGCGATTGCACGGACATCTTCTGGGCAAGCCAGCACCCAGCCATTGATCAGTGAGACCCTCCCCTAGAAAGTCAATACGGGTCCAAGCTGCAGGGGTCTCTGAAGTGTGGAGTTTTGAAACAACCCCATCTGAGATGAAACTCAAGCGGGAGGTGCTGCCTGACAGGCGGATGGCTTGGACACGGACAGGGTAGAGGCAGGGAGTAGAAGAGGCCTAAGACAAAGGGGCGCTTAATTGTGGGTCGCCGAGTGTGCAGAGTTCTTGCACCACAGACTAAGAGCTGGGGGGAGCCATTTCCACCTCTCCTGATCTACCCCAGTAAGCTAAGCTAAGTAGCAGCAGCACCTGGTGGAGAACAGAGCCATTCCACCAAGCCCCGCCCACCTGCGCCAACCAGACACAACCCCCAGAATATCAGCGCACGTCCCTGTCTCTGCGTAGTGTATGGACTATAGAGGGCTTCGCAGTTTCAGTTCTAGGGGAAACTGGATGCAACTTCACTCAGGTTTCATTCTGTTTGCTGGTTCACTTGTTTTCTTTGCTTAAATTGTTGGGGGTTTTTTTCCCTCTTGGATACAGAAAGCAAATTTAAAAATTTTTTAATCTATTTTATTTTACGGTTTAAGATTTTAAATTTCTGACTTTTTAAGAACTTTTTTGTTTCTTTCTCTCTCTCTTTTTTTTTTTTTTTTTAATATTCCATAAAGCTCCTTTCAATAAGCAGACTGAAACACACTTAGGATCTAGCTTCCTTTATTGGATTTTTATTTTGTTTTTAATTTTAGTTTTTTAATTTGATTTTATTTATTTTTTTGCAAAATGACCAGATGAAAGAATTCACCCTAAAAGAAAGAACATGAACAAATGACAGCCAGGGACTTAATCAACATAGGTATAAGTAAGATGTCTGAACTGGAATTTAAAACCACAATTGAAAGAATACTAGGTAGGTTTGAAAAGAAACATGGCAGACACCAGAGAATCCCTTTCTCAGAGATAAAAGAACTAAAATCTAGTCAAGCAGAAATTAAAAATGCCATAGCTGAGGTGCAATCTTGAATGGATACTACAACGGCAAGGATGGACGAAGCAGAGCAGGGAATCCGTGAGATAGAAGATGAAATTATTGAAAATAATGAAGCAGAAAAAAAGAGGGAAATAAAGGAAAAAGATCACGATACAAGACTTAGAGAACTTAGCGACTTTTATTAAAAAGGAATAATTTCCAAATCATAGGAGTTCCAGAAGATGAAGAGACAGAAAAAAGGGCAGAAGGTTTTTGTGAGCAAATTATAGCTGAAAACTTCCCTAACCTGGGGAAGGACACAAGACATCAAAATCCAGTAGGCACAGAGAACTCCCATTAGACTCAACAAAAACAGACTGTCACCAGGGCATATAATAGTCACACTCACAAAATACACAGACAAGGAAAGAATTAGGAAAGCAGCAAGGTGGGGGAAAGGTCCTTAACGTACAGGGGAAGAGAGATCAGGTTTGCAGCAGATCTGTCCACAGAAACTTGGCAGGCCATAAAGGAGTGGCAAGACATATTCAGTGTGCTGAATCCAAAAAATAGGCAGCCAAGAATTCTTTATCCAGCAAGGCTGTCATTCAGAATAGAAGTAGAGTGAGTTCTCAGACAAACAAACTAAAGGAGTTCGTAACCACTAACCAGTCCTGCAAGAAATATTAAGAGGGGCTCTTTGGGTGGAAAAAAGACAAAAGACCAAAACACCAAAGACTAGAAAGGACCAGAGGACATCACCCAAAACACCAACTCTATAAGTGGCACAGGGGCACTAAATTCGTATCTTTCAATAATCACCCTAAATATAAATGGACTAAATACTCCAATCAAAAGACATAGAATATCAGAATGGATAAGAAAATAAGACCTATCTTTATGCTGTCTACAAGACTTATTTTAGACCTTAAGACACCTGCAGATTGAAAATAAGGGGATGGAGAACCGTCTCATGCTAATGGTCATCAAAAGAAAGCCCAAGTAGCCGTATTTATATCAGACCAACTAGATTTTAAAACAAAGACTGTAACAATAGATGAAGACGGGTGTTATAACTAAGGGGTCTGTCCACCAAGAAGAGCTAACAGTTGTAAATATGCACCGAGTTGGGAGCACCCAGATATATAATCAACCATAAGTATAAATTCATTGACAATAAATACCATCACAATAGGAGACTTCACCCCATTATAGCAATGGACAGCTCATCCAAGCAGAAAATCAACAATAATGGCTTTGAATGACTGGACCGGATGGACTTAACAGATATGTTCGGAACATTTCATCATAAAGCAGCATTTCATTCTGTACGTTCTTCTCGAGCACACATGAAACATTCTCCAGAAGAGATCACATATGGGGTCACAAATCAGCCCTCAATAAATACAAAAAGATCGAGATCCTATCATACCTTGCATATTTTCACTCTACAACACTATGAAACCTGAAATCAACCACAAGAAAAAAATTGGAAAGACCACAGATACTTGGAGATTAAAGAACATACAACTAAAGAATGAATGGGTTATCCAAGAAATTGAAGTGAAAATTAAAAAGTAATGGAAGCCAGTGAAAATGAAAGTATGACAGTCCAAAACCCCTGAGACGCAGCAGAGGCGGCCATACGAGGGCGGCGGGTAGCAACCCAGGCCTTCCAAAGAGGGAAGGAGCGTCTCTAGTACACATGAAGGCAGGCTGGAGAAAGAGCGCCATATGACATCTAAAGCCACCAGAGGAAGCAAAATCATAAAGATAAGAGCAGAAGTCAGTGATACAGACCCACGAAACCAGGAGGTGATTCTTTAAAAGAATTAACAAAATGGATAAACCCTATCCAGATTAATCAAAAAGATGAAGGAAAGAACGCAAATAAAATCACAAATGAAAGAGGAGATATCATAACCAACAGCACAGAAACAAACAATAATAGAATATTATGAACAATTATATGCCAGCAAATTGGGCAGTCTGGAAGAAATGGACAAATTCCTAGAAACATAATAAACTACTAGCACTGAAACAGGAAGAAATAGAAAGTTTGAACAGACCTATAAACATTAAAGAAATTGAATCAGTAATCAGTCTCCTAACAATCAAGGGTCCAGGACCAGATGGTTTTCCAGGGGAATTGTACCAAACGTTTAAAGAAGAGTTAACAAGTATTTTTTTTTAAACTTTTCCAAAAAACAAAAATGGAAGAAAAACTCAAACTTCTAGGAGTCCAGCATTACCTTGATTCCAAAAGCAGACAGAAACACCACTAAAAAGAACTACAGACCAATTCCCTCATGAACTTGGATGCAAAAATCCTCAGCAAGAAACTAATAAGCCAAATCAAACAATACGTGAAAAGAGTTATTCACCATGATCAAGTGGGATTTATTTCTGGGCTGCAGGGCTGGTTCATTATCCACAAATCAATCAGTGTGATACATTAATATAGGATAAGAACCACACGATCCTCTCAATAGATGCAGAGAAAGCATTTGACAAAATAATAGCATTCTTTCTTAATTAAAAACCATCAAGAAAACAGGGATAGAAGGAACATACCTCGAGATCATAAAGGCCTTATATAGAAGACCCACAGCTAATATCCTCAATGGGGAAAAACTGAGAACTTTCCCCCTAAGGTCAGGAACACAGCAGCAATGTCCACTCTCACCACTATTGTTCAGGGTAGTGTTGGAAGTTCTAGCCTCAACAGACAACAAAAAGAAAAGGCATTCAAATCAGCAAGGAAGAAGTCAAACTTTCACTCTTCGCAGAATGTGAAAAAACCCAAAAGACTCCACCAAGAAACTGCTAGAACTGATACATGAATTCAGCAAAGTCACAGTATATAAAATCAGTGTGCAGAAATCTGCCGCATTTCTATACACCAATAATGAAGCAGCAGAAAGAGAAATCAAAGAATTGATCCAGTTTACAATTGCATCAAAAACCATAAAATACCTAGGGATAAATCTAACCAAAGAGGTGAAAAATCTATATGCTTGAAACTATAGAAAGCTTATGAAAGAAATTGAGGAAGAGACAAAGAAATGGAAAAAACATTCCATGCTCCTGGATTGGAAGAACATATACTGCTAAAATGTCAAATACTATCAACGCAATCTACGTATTCAGTGCAATCCCTATCAAAATAACACCAGCATTCTTCACAGATCTAGAACAAACAATTCTAAAATTTGTATGGAACCACAAAAGATCCTACATAGCCAAAGTAATATTAAAAAGGGAAACCAAAGCTGGAGGCATCATGGTTCTGGACTTGAAGCTGTATTACTACACTGTCGTCATCAAGACAGTCTGGTACTGGCACAGGAACAGACGCCCAGATCAATGGAACAGAATAGGGAACCCAGAAGTGGACCCACAAACGTTACGGCCAGCTAATCTTAGAGAAAGCTAGAAAGAGTATTCATTGGAGTAAAGACTGTCTCTTCAGCAAATGGTGTTGGGAAAACCGGACAGCGACATGCAGAAGAATGAACCTGGACCATCTTTTACACCATACACAAAAATAAGCCCAAAATAGATGAAAGCCCTGAATGTAAGACCGGAACCCATCAGAATCCTAGAAGAGAACAGAGGCAACAGCCTCTTGGACCTTGCCTGCAGCAACTTCTCACTTGACATGTCTCCAGAGGCAAGGGAAACAAAAGCAAAAGTGAACTATTGGGATCTCATCAAGATTAAAAGCTTCTGCACGGCAAGGGAAACAGTCAACAAAACTCAAAAGCAACCTACAGAATTGGAGAAGATATTTGCAAATGACCTATCGGATAAAAGGTTAGTATCCAAAATCTGTGAAGAACTTAAACTCAACACCCACAAAACAAATAATTCAGTGAAGAAATTGGCAAAAGACGTAAACAGACACTTTTCCAACGAAGACATCCAGATGGGTAAGACACAAGAAAACATGCTCATCATCAGGGAATTACAAATCAAAACCACAGTGAGGTACCACCACACACCTGTCAGAATGACTAAAATTTACAACTCAGGAAACAACGGATGCTGGCAAGGATGTGGAGAAAGGGGAACCGTTTTGCACATTGCTGGTAATGCACACGCACTGGTGCAGCTGTTTTGGAGAACACTAGGGAGGTTCCTCAAAAAAGTAAAAATAGAACTACCCTACAACCCAGCAGTTGCACTACCAGGTATTTATCCAAAGGATACAAAAATGCTGATTCAAAGGGGCACATGCATCCCAGTGTTTATAGCAGCACCGTCAACAATAACCAAAGTATGGAAAGAGCCTAAATGTCCATCAACTGATTAACGGACAAGGAAGATGTGGTATCTATATACAATGGAATATTACTGAGTGATAAAAAAAAAAAAATTCTTGCCATTTGCAACAACACAGATGGAAAATAGAGTATTATAATAATAGTACTATAGTACTATAATAATAGTAGTAAATATACTATAGTATAATAATAGTACCATGGTAAAGAAAATAAGTTAGAAAGAAAATATCGTATGATTTCACTCGTGGAATTTAAGAAACACAAGAGATGAACTTAGGGCAAGAGAATAAAAATAAGCTACAAATAGGGAGACAAATCAGACTCAAATACAGAGAACAGACTGAGGGTTGCTGGAGTGGAGGTGGTCGGGGAGGGATGGGATAGGTGGGTGATGGGCATTGAGGAGGGTACTTGTTGGGAGGTGGACTGGGTGTTATATGTGAGTGATGAATCATCAAGTTCTTCTCCAGAAAACTCTACTAAACTGTATGTTAACTAACTTGGATTTAAGTAAAAAAAAATTTTTAAATCTCATATCAAATGTATGTTTTGAAAGTAGAGTAAACAAGGGTGCCTGGATGGCTTAGTCGATTAAGTGGCCGACTTCAGCTCAGGTCATGACCTCACAGTTGTGGGTTCGAGCCCCACGTCGGGCTCTGTGCTGACAGCTCAGAGCCTGGAGCTGCTTCGGTTTCTGTGTCTCCCTCTCTCTCTGCCCCTCCCCCGCTCATGCTTTGCCTCTCCCAGTCTCTCAAAAAAAATTAATAAATGCTACCAAAAAAAGAAAGTAAACAAAAAGCAGTCACACACATAGAAAAGTAGCTCTCACTCTGGTATGTCGTACTTTTTCAAAAAGTCTTGGAGTGAACATCAGTAAGTGTAGGAACATCTGTATGTGTTTATGAGCCTGTGACTGCTTCCTCTTTGAATAGATTGGTATTTTAAAGGTGACTTAACTAGGTATTAACGTAACTACCATCTTCTAAAGTGCACCGTTGATTCACACAGTCTTCTTTTTGGTCCCGTATCTGCACAGATGACGTCTTGCACACGCTCACGGGAGCGATGTCGCTGCTGCGGCGGTGCAGGGTCAATGCCGCTCTGACTATCCAGCTCTTCTCTCAGCTCTTCCACTTCATCAACATGTGGCTCTTCAACAGACTGGTGACCGACCCCGAGTCGGGGCTGTGCTCTCACTACTGGGGGGCGATCATCCGCCAGCAGCTGGGACACGTGGAGGCCTGGGCAGAGAAGCAGGGCTTAGAGCTGGCAGCCGACTGTCACCTGAGCCGGATAGTGCAGGTGGGCTGAGCCGATGCTCCCTTCTTCAGGTTCATGGACGTCATTACAGGTGTCTCTAATTCGGCCCCGGGTGAGAACCCGGATTCAGCACATCCTCAGTGAGCCCCTGTGGGGTTTTGTGTGTGCACAGATAAAGAAGCCGTGCTGTACCAGTCTGTCTGGGTCACTGTAACACAGTACCACGAGCTTGGTGCTTGGACCGCAGACACGGTCTCACAGTTGAGGCCAGAAGTCCACTGTCAAGGTGTCAGCAAGGTGGTTCTCTGGCTGTTCTCCCGTGTGTGTGCGTGTATCAGATGTGCCCTGTGGTAAGGGTACCGGTCACGTTAGGCCTGCCGTCCTCCCTTCCGTCACGACCCGTCTCCTAGAACGGTCCCGTTGTGACGCGACGAGGTGAAGACTGCAGCGTATGACCTTCAGGGGACGTGGTTCGGCCCACGACAGGTTGTAGCATAAATAGTAGCATAAATGTCCTTCAGAGCTGGTTTTTACTGAGACCGGTAGGTGTATTTCATAAAAGTCTTTCCTGCAAGATGGATTCCAGCTTAAAACTAGGTAATCATTTGCTCCTCAGCACATGAAGTCAGGAGCGCACAAAGCAAAGCCCGTAGTACACGCACAGAGGGTAAGGAGAAGGGGCTGAGCACGGCTCTCGGCAGTCACCACCTCCCAAAGGACGGAGGCGAGGAGAAGAAGGGGACCAAGGCGCACACGACCGTACGCGCCCGGCCGTTCCCCGGGAGCCCTTGCACAGCCCAGGACCGGAAACTACGGCTCCACAATCGAGGAAACGAGGATCCACAAGCTCAAACCCAAGACTTTTACTGTTATCACAGAGTAGAATTCTATGTTTTTCCTCACTGTCTCAATCTCTTTTAAAGCAATTTAGTGGGGCACCTGGGTGGCTCAGTCAGTTAGTGTCAGGCTTCGGCTCAGGTCATGATCTCACAGTTCCTGGGTTCGAGTCCTGCGTCGGGCTCTGTGCCGACAGCTCAGAGCCTGGAGCTGCTTCAGATTCTGTGTCTCCCTCTCTCTCTGCCCCTCCCCTGGTGTCTCTCTCTCTCTCTCTCTCTCTCTCTCTCTCGGAAATAAATAAAATAAAACATTAAAAATTTTTTAAAAATAAAGTAATTTAGTACAGAAGGAGGCTACTACCCTCCTCCTTGTGGTGCAGGGGCTGCTTATAGGAAGGGTCATTGCAGTGCAACTTCATTCAGACCCAACGGATTGGTTATTGGAATGGTTCTGTAAATATTTAAATTTCTCACTTTTATTTTAAATGTTTTGTGAACATAAATAATTGAATGTCATTTACATTTCTATATTTTAGTAAAATATAAATGTATGTTTCAGGAACATTAAGAAGCCATCTAAAACCTCTACTAGCCAATGTTTTTCAGGTCAATGTTAATAGAAATGTGTTTACTTAAAAACATTCTACATTTCAAAATGAATTTAGCAAGTTCTTATGGTCTTAAATATCATGTATAGGGGAATAGTTACAAAATACTTCTGAGTTGCGTCTCCTGTTGTTTACTCTTCTAACCAGGCGACCACTTTGCTCACAATGGATAAATATGCTCCTGAGGACACCCCAAATATAAACAGCACCTGCTTTAAGTTAAATTCGCTGCAGCTTCAGGCCTTGTTACAGAATTACCACTGTGCGCCTGATGAGCCCTTTATCCCCACGGTGAGTAAAGTCCCCAGAGTAAAGTCCCCACGGAGCCGCCCAGCAGGACCCACGTTTGCGTAGGGAGATTACAGTTAAAAAGCCAAGGGCAGGAGGGGCTTTTAATAATTACCTTCTTTAACAAGTAAACTAATCTGCTTAATCATCTTATAAGATCGTTTTTGTTGATGTAGCCCTTAGGTTTCACTACAAGAAGCAGAAACTGGGGCACCTGGCTGGCTCAGTTGGTTAAGTTTCTGTCTCTGGGTTTCGACTCGGGTCATGATCTCAGTTTGTGGGTTCAAGCCTCGTGTTGGGCTCTGCACTGCCAGTGTGGAGCCTGCTTGGGATTCTCTCTTTTTCTCCCTCCCTCTGCCCTTCCACCACTTGTTCTCACTTTCAAAATAAAATAAATATATTTTTTTAAAAAGGTCTAAGCTCCAGGAGCATTTAGAGTAGAGACGGGTTTATTTCAGGGATTAGGTTCTTGGAAAGACATTGGAAGGGCAGGAGACGGGGTTGAAGCCACCCTGGCTCTCAGGCTCACCACTGTGACATGAGGCTCAGAGGCCTGCTGCCACGGGGCGCCCCTCCCGTCCCCACACGCGCTGCCGGAGGCGGCATCAGCTGGCACGAGCCCTGTTCTGGCATCCGTGCCTCTCGATGGAAGCCTGGCCATGGTGCGCACCGCAGCCCCTGTCGTCACTGCTGAGCCTGGTCTGCTCGCTGCAGGCGTCTTGAGAGGGGCACAGAGCCACCTGAAGGACTGCGTTGATGCCAAGGAGAGACGAGTACAGAGCAGCCCAGGCTGGAGAGCAGCGAGTGCCCACCCAGAGCACAGCAGTGGTAGCGCCATCCAGCCGCCCCACGTGCAGGAGGGAAGTTCGGCCGGAGTGAACGCAGCGCGTCTCCGTCCACGCAGCCTTCCGGAGAAGACTGCGTGTTGTGGCCGCTCGGGCCTGGGAAGGGGCTGCGTCTGTGGGGAGGCCTCTGCTCCATGAGCCAGTGCATCTGCTCCATGGGGGGGCCATGACCTTTCCTCTGTGGGCTGTGAGCGCATGGTTTTAACTGACTCTACACTCACCCTCGTGTGAGCCTTTCCTGTCCTTGAACGTTCTACAAAAATGGGATTATTAGCAAATGGATATTTTTAAAAATTACAAGGAAAAAATTATTACTCTTGAAAAGGGGAGGACATGGGGCGCCTCGGTTAAGCGTCCGGCTTTCGCTTAAGTCATGATCTCGCGGTTCGTGGGTTCGGGCCCGGCGTCGGGCTCTGTGCTGACTGCCAGCTCAGAGCCTGGAGCGTGTTTCAGTCTGTGAAACAGACTCCCTCTCTCTCTGACCCTCCCCTGCTCACGCTCTCTCTCTCCCAGGAGAGAGCCTGGGAGAGAACCCACGAACCGCGAGATCATGACCTGAGCGAAAGTCAGATGCTTAACTGACTAAGCCACCCAGGCGCCCCTGAATAATTTCTTTTTAAGGCTCAAGTTATTTGATATTAATTGTTACTATCAGTTCGTATGTGGAAAGCACGTACGCCTCTAGTGCTCCAGGGCTGTGCAGGCAGGCAGTGCGCGTACCTACCCGTTCCCTGCCCGCCGCAGCCCTGCCCGAGTGTGTAGCAGCACTCAGTGGCGCAGACTCACTTTGAATGGCGAGCCCGCTGCACCCGTCAGTCCACGTGTCTTACCCACGCGTCTGCTTCCCCCGCCAGGACCTGATAGAAAATGTCGTGGCCGTGGCTGAAAACACGGCCGACGAGCTGGCGCGCAGCGACGGGCGGGAGGTGCAGCTGGAAGAGGACCCGGACCTGCAGCTGCCCTTTCTCTTGCCAGAAGACGGCTATTCCTGTGACGTCGTCAGGAACGTCCCAAACGGTTTACAGGAATTCCTGGACCCTCTGTGCCAGAGAGGTGAGCACCCTCGCTGTGTGTGCGGTGTGCACCGCGGCCCGGGTCCAAGTGAGAATTGGTTGTTCTGCGTTCTCACCTGATGGTCTACGTGTTCTGGGCCTTGGGAGGGAGCGTTCCCCGGTGACGAGGGGTCAGAAACGTCCGGCCACACAGTTCTCGTGGGTGTGTCCTGGCCCGCCCAGGGCACTTGCCGTGCGCACTCGGTGTCACGGCCATGCGTCTGCTGGGCTGGTAGGAATGACCGTTGGTTGGCTTTTTGTGAGCCTGGAACGGAATCATCCTGGGTGGTGATGCAACCGCCGCGTCAGAGCAGCAGGGGGTCTGTAGGGGTCTGGGATTGGTGGGTGTGAGGTATGTCGCCTGCAACTTCCCATCTGTGAAACGGGCACATGGATGGCGCTCCCCCTGTGGGACTGTCATGAGGACCGAGCAGGCGCTCTGCGGCGGAGCCAGCCTCCTGTGTGGCCCCTGCTGCCACATGCCTGGCACCTACGGGGACCTGCCGCGTGCCTGTCGGCCAGGCTGCAGCCTGTCGTGTCTCCGGGCAGCGTGCGTCCCTGGTTCAGTCCTGTGCCTTTTCAAACAGCACGTGGACCTGAAGCATGAACTTCTCCCTTAGGCCGCGTTTCAGTCCCAGTCTGCTGCTTTTGTGGCGTGGAGCTCAGATGAGCAGGTAGATTCAGAATTCAGGAGTTCGTTGAAACAAAAATCGTAATAGCAAAGTTAAAGTTTTATGTCCGTCAGTGTATAAATTTAGTGTGATTTTAAGTTTCAGTGAATATTTTACATGCTACAGTGCATAGATTTTCATGTCTTGAAAGATTTTGATAGTTTAAAATTTTTTCATTTTGCAAAGACCGGTGCTTGTAATGGAAGGTGATGTGTTTGTACATCCACCCGCAGATGTGGCGGGAGCCCCCCGCCCCCCAGCCCTGGGATGTTGATGTCATCAGCTCAGGGAGGCAGAGGCAGGCAGCCTGTGCTGCGTTAAGAAGCCTTGTGTGAAGGACAGAGGGGTGGGCCCAGGACCCGTGCTGGGCAGGGAGGAAGGGTCCAGGCTGCAGCACACGTCTAAGAAAGCTGCGCTCAAGCTTGGGGCGCTTGGGGCCAGGACTCCTGTCACAGGCCCCCCACATGCCAGCACACTGGGGCTGAACTGGTCTCCGGCAGCACAGCCCTCAGCCGCGTTTCCCCAGCACCGCACACACCCGGGTGGTGATGACGGGCCGCTTCCCAGGCCCCCTCCTCCCCGCCACCCTCCGCAGACGGCCAGCCCGTTGGCGCTGGGCTTTGCTGGCTCTCCTGCCCCAACTCGGCCCCGTCACTTCTGGGATCAAGTACATCAGTGGCCAAGCACGATAACTACCTCTGTGTGGTCTTAGTTCCCAACCTCGTTGTCAGCATTGAACCGCATGTCGGACGGCCACACGGGCGCCCCTGTGCCTTGCTCCCTGCTCCTGCTGCTTCACATGCACACGTGTTGTTATTCTCTTACATCCCCACCCTTCTGGACCACCCTTCTAGACCACCCTTCGTCTAGAGAACCCCAGCCTCCTCCTCACACCGGAGCCACTTTCCCCACAAGTGATTCTGTGTGCTCCTGGGTTGTTGCTGTGACAGCGCTGGATGTGCGTGTATACATCTGTCCGCGGTCGGGTCAGACCCGGGGTCTGGCTCCACGTAACCCTCAGCACTTGGCGTCCGGCTACTAGGCGTCCAGTGCTGAGCAACCACCGCTTTTCATTAATTCCTTGTGAACAAGCACAGGGGAAGACTAAGTTACTAGCACTTTTCAGATGTGTACGTGTAACGTGTGGTGTGTTGTGATGTGTGCTGTGGAGAGGTCTGCCAAGCTGGGAAGACTCAGGTCTTGCCTTGATGGCGAAGGGCACTTTGTGCCTTCCCCTGAGACTCCCTTGAGTGATTGATTTCAGGACCTGTGTGACATTTCATCATGGTCTTGGCATCCCCACCTTATTTCATATGCCTTAGATGATAACACAGCCTCTTATGCACATACCTTTAAAAGACAAAGGACTGGGCGTTTTCCTTTATGACATCAGTAGTTTTGATACTTCATGTTCAGTTCTTTGTAAGCCAGATAAAGAACTACTGTGTACTCTCAGTTTACGTTCCTTTTGTTTTGTCGTATCCTACGGTTCGGTGAGAGGCGGCTATAAAACCAGCCCAGACTCAAACCTCACCTGAGATGCATTCCTGGAGCTGAGAGCAGAAACTGTCAGCTTGAAGTGCAAGCAGCCTTGGTGCGGAACCCTGGTGTTTGAAAAAATGAGAAAGTGATCAAAAATTTTAATTTCAAAATTGTGCTAATTGATTACACATTATTACGATTCCCTAAAGCGGGGGAGAGAAAAGTTGTAGGTTTTATTTTAATGAAACTGGATTCAGACAGTGACTTAACAACCACAACAGAAAGGCTGTAACTACGTTTATGTCTTTATCTTATAACCAAGCAAGTGGGCATCTCCTTTTCTGTTTACTGCAAACGGCGTCCTGAGTGTCCACAAGTCACAACCGTACTTTCCGTATGGGTGGAATCCTAGCGCAGGAGAGCACCGCCCGCACGCTGGGACGTTGTCCGGCCCGTGTCCTCAGGGGCCGCAGGTGCTGGGAGCGCCGCTGAGAAGCACACGGGGGTGCCCTTCAGGACCACGAGCCGGTAATAACGAGACCGCTATGGAGAGAATTTAAGGATCGTTCAAGGCCTGTGTCATACGACTTTGTTAAGAAATTTCTGGGAAACACAAAATACGATCTCACTGAAGAATGATGTAGTCAGAGTTGAAAGGCTTAGTTTTGTAAAGATCTCATTTTTTCGGGATGGGAATACCAGAAGTGCTCTGTAAAACATTATAAAAGGATTCTAAGGTTTACTGGTAAGAACTTTGAGTGGCTAGTAAGGAAATGTGGGCAGAGAGTAACGAGAGGGGCCCATCCTCCTGCGGGACCGACACCCTGCCGTCGCCATTCGGCCCAGGGCCTGCCTGTGTGCACACAACCATGTTAGCGCTGCCCGCGGGCCCGCTGTGCCGGGGAGGTCCGCACACAGGTCAGCAGGGGCGGTGTAGCGCAGTTCGGTCGTACCTCCGGGAAGTAAGGAGAAAAGTTCTTTGGGGCAAAACAGAGGGGAGACCAATTCCACTTTTCATCTTGGTGTTGAAATTCCATTAGACCAAAACAAATAGTGATTTTTTTTTTTTAATTTTTATTTCTAGGGGAGAGAGAGAGAGAGACAGCATGAGCAGGGGAGGGTCAGAGAGAGGGAGATACAGACTCTTAAATAGGCTCCAGGCTCTGAACTGGAAGTCCGCACAGAGCCCAACGCGGGGCTCGAACCCACGAACCGCGAGATCATGACCTAAGCGAAAGTCGGACGCTTAACCGACTAAGCCACTCAGGCGCCCCTCTAGAGAATTCTTTACCTTGTTTTTGAGAGCAACTCTTTCTGTTTTATTTAGGGATAGGCAGGGTGTCATGTGGGCACTAAGAGGTAGCAAGCCCTTTATTTTCCCTTTCTGTAACAAGAGGGGTTGGACTGCATCACCTCTTGATCTAGAAGGTTCTTTTTTGTTTTTAATTTTTTTAATGTTTTGTTTATTTCTGAGGAGAGAGAGACAGCATGAGTAGAGGAGGGTCAGAGAGAGAGGGAGATACAGAATCTGAAGCAGGCTCCAAGCTCTGAGCTAGCTGTCAGCACAGAGCCCATTGCGGGGCTCGAATCCACAAATCGTGAAATCATGACCTGAGCCAAAGTCAGACGCTTAACTGACTGAGCCACCCAGGCGCCCCAACAAATAGTGATTTTGAGTATCTCCTAATATACTTCTGAGAGGGAATAGAAGTGTAGAGTAAGAAAAATAAAGGCTATTACTAGATATTAAGCACTTGATGCTTGATGTGGCTTCCCTTCTTGAAGATTATGTTTTTGTTTTTGTTTTTTAATTTTTTTAATGTTTACTTATTTTTGAGAGAGACAGAGCATCATGGAAGAGGGTCAGAGAGAGAGGGAAACACAGAATCCAAAGCAGGCTCCAGGCTCCGAGCTGTCAGCACAGAGCCTTACTTGGGCTCAAACTCACAGACTGTGAGATCATGACCTGAGTACCCCAGGCATCCCTTGAAGATTATGTTTTGACATGCTTTACTTTTCAATTTTGTAATGTGCTTGTTTTCTCCTCAGGGTTTTGCAGGTTAATTCCTCACGCACGTTCACCAGGTACTTGGACAATATATTTTGAAGGTGCAGATTATGAGAGCCATCTTCTGCGTGAGAACATGGAGCTGGCAAGTATTGTGAAGGGTGGCGGGTGGAATAGAGACAGACCTGTATTTCTTACGATTCAAAAATGTAATGCAGACTCGTTCATTGAGTATAGTGAGCACTGTTGGGATAAGAACATTTTTAAATCACTTTTTGTTTAGATTTGTAAGTATTCTCTACACCCAACACAGAGCTTGAACTCACAGTCCCGAGATCAGGAGTCACAAGCTCCACCCCCTGAGCCAGCCAGGAGGCCCTAAAATCACCCTAAATACCAATTTTATTCAAAATCTGAAACTATGATTTATCTACATTTTTTTCTGTCGCGTCTGTACACTTTGGTCCATAAACAAGTGGTACTTTTAAAAATAAAGAATATTTCTGACAGCTATACCAGCCTAAAGTTAATACATGTTTTAAAAAGCATGTTAATATGATAGTCTTAATGAGTTTTATTAGAAAATGTTTTTCTTGGGGCACCTGGGTGGCTTAGTCGGTTAAGCATCCGACTTTGCTTGGGTCATGATCTCACGGTTCGTGTGTTCGAGCCCTGCGTCGGGCTCTGTGCTGACTGCCAGCTCAGAGCCTGGAGCCTGTTTCAGTCTGTGACTCCCTCTCTCTCTGACCCTCCCCTGCTCACGCTTTCTCTCTCTCCTAGAAATAAATAAAACATTAAAAAAAAAAAAAGAAAATGTTTTTCTTCGGTGAAAATATTTTCTCCTTTTATCTCGTTCTACTCTGTGTTAAGTATATATCAAATCACCTACTGGGATCTTGTATCTTTTGAAAGAGTAGTTAGTCCCTGTGTTTGTTCCCTTCATACGTCTTCTGGAAGATTCTGGTTTGCTCCCTACAAGAGGTTTTGAGCAACAGAGAATGTTTTCCAGGCCCGAGAACGTGATCGCAGTTCGCACGTGTCTTATACAAGTACTGACATATCTTTGATGAACATCTGAATCCAAAAAAAATAGAAACAAGTGACATTTTTCCTTCTTGAACTTTTGTTGTTTCTCACTTAAATATTGAATATTTTTCTATAATTACCATTTTCATCTTTTAAGCCACTTCAGGGTTCAAAGGAACAAGCAAACGTGACCATACTTTTGTCACCATTCCTGTGGGTAAGGGGTCAGGGCATTACCTGTGATTAGACGTGGCCATTCATGCACCTGCCCCGCCTGTCCCCAGAAGGTGTGGGGCAGGCCCCGAGCACCCACGCCGGGGCTACAGACTCTGGTGTGTGAGCACAGCTATGAGCCTTCTAGAAGCAGCTGCAGGGACGCCCGTGGGCAGTCCTCACTTAGTAACCAGCCGTCGGTCAGAACACTGCCAGTTTTGTATACAGTTTCTAAGAAAACGTAGACTTACCTGAGGTGGTAATACTTACCATGAAATAAAGAGTGGCTTGGGTAGCTTGTGTATTGAATTCAAGGTACCTTTTTATCAAGGCTCAGCAGCCTACTCAGATACTCAGATGTGAGCGTGTGTGTCCAGCTTCTGACGTAGTTGACAGGTGCCGTGTGACATCAGACAGCTGGTCACTGACTGCTGACGCTGTGCGTGTGCCTCTCCTGCTTGCGATCCACCCTGCAAGCAGTTTGCCAGATCCAGGTGATAGCAATGTGGTAGCCGTTCTCACGTTTTCTAGAAGAGAAGTCCCTTTGCGGATGAGACCCAGGGATTCCCCACCTTCCTAGTGGATTCGGAGATCCCTCAGGAGGTCCCTGGTCTTAAGCTAAAAAAAAAAAATA
The DNA here is from genome assembly GCA_017311185.1 of Proteles cristata cristata. NCBI lineage: Eukaryota > Metazoa > Chordata > Mammalia > Carnivora > Hyaenidae > Proteles > Proteles cristata. The sequence goes on from JAESUZ010002673.1 coordinate 99,791, forward strand.
ATAATAATAATAATAATGTCACCCATTCTTATTTATTTTCCTTAAAGCATTTTCTGACTTTGGTTCTAAATTAGCAAACCATACATATGATTAGCACTCGTTGGCAGGGTGCCTTTGTATTTAGTGTATTTAGTTAATTAAACTGTCCCTCTGTGTGTCTGCAGGGGTACTTTTCTTCCTCAGCTCTGTGTCTCCTCTGTGTGAGGTGCAGCCTGTGCACTGCACATAACTGCAGTGGGTCATTTCTCATTCTCCTTCGGTTATGGGTCATTTCAAGAACTGGCGTGTCTCACGGATTTCGCACCATAGCTCCTTCGGGTTTGTTACCCAACACGGGTTTCACGGAGTGACAGACACAGTGCTCTGGGTGCTGCGGCGCATCGTATGGCTCTTGTGTGCCCGCCACGATCAAAGGACAGCTGCATCTCCCCGAGAGAGAGGGATGCACTGTTACACCTGTTGTTAGCTGACCTCCCCACAGACGGTGTAAAATTAGCCTACTTCTAACTCTTCTTTAAAAAACACCTAGTAATTTATTTTGTAAAGTAATAAAGTAAAAACTTAATTTTGTCTTTATGATCGGGTATTTCTAATCTGATAGCAACGGAAGTTTAGTTTTGTTGTCGAAATTAGGCTCTTTAAATAACATGTAAGAAGCATTTACACTGGATTCATCCTCAAGGTTTTGATACGAGTATTAATAGTTCTTTTACTGGCTTCATGTGTGAGGAGTGTTCGTGTACCTGACTGTTCTTCTGCCCATTCCTCTCCCCTCCTCTGTTCCGTGTTCCCAGTGCGGAGGGTCACTGTGTGGGTCGGGAGTCGGCGAGCCTGAAAACGCTTCATTTCAGCCACAAGACAAACCTTTGTTTCCGTTCTGCAGGCTCAGCCTCTGCGGAAGGAGCCCGAAATTATCACTGTGACTCTCAAAAAGCAGAATGGAATGGGCCTCAGCATCGTTGCGGCAAAGGTAGGCGGGCGTTGGCAGCGTGCGAGTGGGCGCGCCACATTCCCGAGGCCTGGACTCAGCGCGGGGGCGCCGTTCCCGCCCGCCGGCCGGTGCGTGCGGGGTCCTGTCCGCGGCCTCAGGCACCTTTCACCGAGGGCTGGCCCCCTGCTCCGTAGCCGGAGCTGCAGGGCGCGTGGCCTGGACGTGGGGCAGGCGGAGAGGAAACGTGACGCGCCGCGACAGGCAAGGACCCCCCCCAGGTGGGAGGAGAAGGGGCTCCCGGGTTTGAGACGGGACGCGGGTCTCGGGTCTCACATATGGTCAGAGCGGGGCGTGAGACCCGTGGGAGACTTCTAGTTCCCACGCCCGGGTGCCCTCTTCGGGGGGCGGTGGGGAGGGGCGTCTTCACCCGGGGCCGTGACTGACTCGCGTGTGGAGCATCGGGAAGGAAGTGTGTTCCCGCCGCGGTGTGAGCGCTGGGAGCGGGCGGGGATGGGGCAGACCAGGCCTGGCAGCGGCCGCCGGGTCCCCAAGACCCGCCCTGCACTGCCGGCGAGGGTGGGATGCGCGCCTGCTTTGTAGGGGAGTCTTGATGAGTGAGGGCTGCGCATTGCGTCTTGACCCCACGGGGAGACGAAAGGGACATGACGGAGCTGGCGTCTCAGGAAGCCGTGTTGCGGAGCGCTGTGCTGTAAGGACGGGGGAGATGTCAGGATAAAAATTACCTTGCAACAGTCAGATACACAGGAAAGCTTTAACTTTTTTATTTTCTGGTGTGTGTGTGTGTGTGTGTGTGTGTGTGTGTGTGTAAATCCTGTTTGAAATACTCCTCTGGGGATTTGAAATCCTAATCTGTGGGGTGATGAGAGCTACCATTTGTCAGCATCTCCATCTTTTCTAGCTTAAAAAATTACGATCTTTTTCAGTACAGAAGTACCTGTTTGCTGAAGACTCAGTCTGACTTCCATATACGCGTCTTTGGTCGTCTGTGTCCTGGGAAGGGACAGGCGTCGCCTACACAGGAGGCCCCCTGGGGCGCCCCCGCCCGCTCCCTGGCTGGCCTCCAGCCCCCGTTCCCGGTGGTTAGGACGGGGAGACCGGCCACGGTCACAGTCCTGCCTCTGCGCTGCTTGCCCGCGCCTGTGGGGGAGGGGACGGGGAGAGGGCACCGACACTGCTTGTCCCCAGGGACGCCCCTGCCGAGGGTCAGATGGCCGCCAGTGAGGACAGTGTTCTCGATGCCAGGAGTCCTTTCCATAGGCCCGGGCGGGGGACGGAGTGAAACCATGGTGAGGCAGCGGGCCGCGCCCCTCGGGGAGCCACCCCCTGGGGCTGCCGAGCCGGGCCGCGCCCGCCCCCGTGGCTGCTGGCCACCCAGCCGCACTCGTGTCCTCCTGGTGGCTCCCTGCACGCGGCCGCCTCTTCTGAGCCCTTGTGCATGGCGTGCATTTGTGGCCATGCAAGGAAGTGGCGGGAAACGCTGTTCTTACCGCGTAGTCAGCACAAAGTGCTTTTGTTGTACAAATAGAAACGACTCTGGAATCCTTGCTGTTTTGTGGTAAGAAACCAGTGGCTTGAGTCCGTGAGCCTCCCGTAATTTGGGAATGTGCAGGGTTTAGCTTCGGGGTAGACAGTAATCTTAAGATGAGGTCTTTTGTTACTTTCATCAACATTAGAATAAACTTAATAGGAAAGTGGTAGCTAATTGTCAGGGTAATATTTATTCCAGGAGAGAATGTTGAATGCCTGTTGGGGGAAAATAGAGTATAAGTTTCACTTTTTCATCTCGAGAGCTCTAGGCTTTTATCGTTGGTATTTTCTGTACCAAGACATTTTAAAAAGAGAGATTTATGGAAAAAAGTGGAAAATAGCCATGTTAGTATTTCTAACTGGGATACAGGACTTCTTGCGGGATAGGAAGAACACGGAAGTTAGATCGAAATCCAAGATCAACCTTTCTGCCCCGCAGCCGGCAAGGAGGGCGTGGCCCTCTGTGTGCGGCAGAGCAGCAGGCACCTGGTTTCTGAAGTAAGCGTGCCCCTCTCCCTCCCCTTCCCCGTGTCGCTCCTGCCTCGGCCTGTGTCCCCTGGGAGCAGGTAGCCCCGAGAGGAGAGCCTCTCACGTGAGGCCCCAGCCCCGTCCTCGGCCGGGGAGGTGACGCCCTTGCCAACATTCCAAGCGTTCCAACACTCTTCTTGTTTCTGGTCTTTTTAAGTAGTTTCCACAGTGAAAGTATAAATTTAGACCTGGAAAAAAAGCAATAGTAAGTTTCTTGAAGGGATTCCAGATTTAATGCTGAGGTGGTTAGTCCATCAGCTTATAAAATAGACGTGATAAAGCGGAACTTGCATCCCGCCCTCCTGCTTCCTCCTCCCGCTGAGCCTGCATCAGCGCCTACCCTTGGTCCCTTGAGGGATGAGGCGGAACAATATGGCCTCATATTGTTCTCTCTGAACAGAGATGATGAACTCTGAGCAGATGGCCTCAGAGGTCAGTACTGACCCAGGCTACTTACTGGCTGTCTAAACACCAGTGGGGAGTGGAGCTCTAGGATGGCCTCCCTGAGGAAATGCTTGCTGAGCTGCAAGCCCGAGGGTGACCAGGTGCCAGCCAGGCGGCCAGGGCACAGCGAGGGGGGGACGCCTTCCGAGGTGGACCCGGGACAGGGGAGATGCGGTGAGGCCGCTTCTCAGACAGCAGAGTCGTCCCGCTATGTGGGCCACGCGGCCTGTGCTGCAGCCACGCAGTGTCCAGTCAGGGCAGGAAAGCAGCCATGGGGTGGCAGTCGGTGAGGGAGTGTGGCCCTGTCCCGCTGACACTTACAGAGCCCCCGAGGTCCTGACAGAGTTGTGGGTCTTGTTACAGGGAAAAGAAGTCACCATTGAAGGGGTTCAGGTAAAGGTTGAGGTGAACAGAGTGCAGCTCTTGACAAGCACGGGCTCGAGGGGCTCAGAGGTGCAGCCGAACAGGCTGGGCGTCAGGAATCGGTTACTCGTTTTCCGGACAAAGTTGGTGGTGGCAGTGGAGACCGGCGGCCAGCCAGACTGAGGCTTGTGTTTTTGTGGAGGAGTGGGACATTCACTAGACCGCTTTGGGGTCGGCCACTTGATCTTGGTCATTGCTAAAGGGCTGGCAGTTCCTGGTGCATCAGGTGCTTGGACATGTTGAGTGACGGCTGTCCTTGTGGGTGCAGGTCGCCCCGGACACCCCGTGGTCGTCCCTGGCCAGTGAGCAGGTGCTGGCGGCACTTCCTGCAGGCAGGGCTAGGGGCGGGGGGAGGGGGCCGTGGGCGTCTCTGAACACGTTGGGTTAGAGGTCGGGGGTGCCTGTCAGGCTAGGTGAGTGAGTATACCGTGTGGCACACAGGCGCAGGTGGGCGTGGGGGACGCACTCGGAGCAGAGAGCGGTGTGGACGGCTGCTCGCAGACGCCCTCGGACGGGGCCCCACGAGCACAGGCTGCTGACCGGCCAGCGTGCTGCCGTGCGGGACGGGAAGATGGCCTTGAGGCCTGTTCGCGACAGGAGATGGGCACAGCCGATTGCCTGCTTCCACTTGGTAATGTCGCTGGTGCTTGGAAAGGAAGGCCCGGCAACAGAAATCACAGGTCATTTAGGGTACACGCTTAGGTGAAATGCCAGGGTGCCGCCGATACATAGCCCGGTCTGCAGAGATTACAGTGGCCCAGCGGATCTGTTTTCATGATTTCAGCAATGTATTTTAAGTGCAAGGCAGGCCAGCATCAAGCGAGACGAGCCGTGGCAGGGATCTGACCCCGTGCTGTCATCTGTCGTTTCGTTCTCTCGTGGCGGCCGTGTGTTCCGCACACAATAGCCTGTGGGCGCCACTGGGCAGCTTTCCCTCGTGATGCTTACTGTGTCTGTGTGGGTTGCTTCTTTTGTCAGCTCTTGTGGTCTTTGTATCTGGTTCAGTTTTTTTTTTTTTTCCTTTCCCTAATTAGCGTGTGGTTCGCTGCTGTGAGCCTGGATGCCGTTTGGACGTTCAGCTCTCTGATGCCCCGTCCACACTGTGGCTCAGTCTTATGAGACCCAGATGATTTGGACAGTGTGTGTGTGTGTGCAGTTTACTTCTTTCCAGCACTGCTTTTGGGGAAGTTTATGTGCTCCTTCTTCCTCATCTGGGGGACAGCACGATGCTCCCTGTTTAACTTGGATTTTTTAGACAACAAACAGTTCCATGTTTATTTTTCTAGCTCTTTTAAAGTTTAATAAAGTACAAAGTGAACGACAATCCAAGCTGGCTGGTTACGTAAGAGTCTGACTGTGGCATCGGTTCCAGTTCGTGTTGATAAATGCCTACGGTGTCCTAACGCTCAGCTTAGAACTGGCCGATCCGGGTCTTGACGGACCAGCTGGGGTGGCCGCTGTGGGAAACGGAGCAGAACAGACAGTTGTGTTTTTTCCTGTTGGAGAAGTTGCTGTGGTCCTGAGATGAGAATGTGGTTCTCTGTTGTCGGAAGGACAGGCTCAGTGGTGAGTTTCTGCGGTGCCGCCGCGGAGGTGGGTGTTCTGGTGCGAGGTCTCCCCTCTGGTGCTCCAAGAATGCGTTTTCTCCCGCGGGAGCTTGTGCAAACCTGCCGATGCTTAACTTGCTCGTGAAGCAACCAGTTAATGTAGTTTGTAATTACATACCCCGAGGTTTGTCGCTCTGTATTTCAACGTTGCAAATTCCTACGGTTCGTAGAAATGCAACGAAATGCAACGTTCCTGTATGCTTTTTATGTAAGGAAAAAACCCTATGACTTTAATCCTACTGATCTTAATACGGTGAAAAGTGCTGGAAATAGTGGTAACTGCTGCTGTGTGATTTGCTGAGGACATTTACAAGAGGAGCCACTGTGTAACTTCTGGCCCCATTAGGTGGTTTTTACTATAGGCTTTCTCTAAAACCCATGTTTGCTGAAAGTGAACATAAAAGTGACCATTTTCAAGATACATAGGATATTTTATTATTTTACTTGAAGATAATTAATCGAATAGTATTTTAAAGGTGTTTTAATGTATGCTTTTAGACTATACACACACACAGATTTTAAGTTTTGAAATCTCATTTAATTAGCTTAAAATACAAACAACACTCCTATGTCTTAAGAAGGAGAAGGTGAAAACAATGTTTATTAAATTTACCACCTTCTTACTGTTTGAAGAGTGAATTCCTGATTTGCACTACAATTTAGTCCTTTGAAGGATTTGAGACCTTCATTCCTATGTTCTTTAATGTCCTTAACGTGACCACATGAGAAAGACTGAGTCAAAGAAATGAAGTCAGGAAATTCTTGGTTCCTTTTTAAAATCAGCCTCAAAGTATGCAGTGTGGCCGCAGTTTCTTCTGTGGAAATGCCAGAAATCATTTTTTGTTAAGTTCTATGAAATCACCAGTGCATTGCATGGCTGCTGTTCATGAATTTGAAAGTAATATTTTATATTTTTGTCCTAAAAACAAAATAGCAAATTGTGTAAAAGAATACATTTTAAAAAATAATGGTCTAAGTGCTCATATCTTGAGTTGGCAGAATCCTTGGATTCTGTTTCAGCACTAACGTAACGTGATAGGAACGTGAAACGTGAATCCTCTCCAGCAGAACCGTTTCCCACCGTGGGACACAAGGCGAGCGGGGTCTGGATGCGGCCACGGACGCAGAGCCGGGTGTGAGGAAGGCTCAGGGGGCCCCTGCCTCACCCGCTTGCTTTCAGCCAAGGCTTGGGAGCCCAGACACCCCCCTGCACGTTCAGAGGCAAGGAGCTCCTCTGCCGGGCTCGCTGCTTTGGCTCCCGGACTCTATGGAGGGTCTCCGGGAAGCCCTGTGCCTTTGCCCTGTGCCACCCAAGCACCTGCCACGTTTTGCGTATAATTTTTAGGGATCCACGGACCTCCTGCTGCCCGTCTGAGGGGCCCATCTAGGAATCTCCTGTTTTGTTCATTGTCTTCATTTTATAAAGAGGGAAAGGGTGGACGTGAGGTGTTTGGTTTTGCCTTCCGTGCAGAAGGTAAGCGGTGAGCGCGGTGGGTCTGGAGCTGCAGGTGTGGCCTCGTTCATGGCACCAGGCCTGTCCGGGAGCACCGAGCGCCCGGCACGCCCCTCAGGGGCTCAGGGTACAGCGTGCAGCGGGCACAGGTTTTAAAACTGCTTATTTCAGAATTAAGGTAATTCCTACCAAGAAGTGTTTTTAAAATCCTACTCTGAATTTTAATAATTTATGAATCAGAACTCCTCCTTTTCTGATGGGAAAAAAGCAGCTTAAGACATGGAGAAAGGAGTGTGCAGGCAGAGCGCTGTCCGGAACATCCTGATGAGTTTTCAATCCTGCCAGGCTCTTGGGGTCCTCTATTGTTCTAGAACCTTCAGCAAAGAGCCCAGACTGTGTCTCCAGCCCTGGGAACAATAGGCTTGACTCCGCGCCGGCTTATCTTCCTTCCTCCCCTGAAGCCTTTTTTTTTTTTTTTTTGGATTGTGTTGTGACGATGTTTTCCTGCGCTTGGCCCTCTTGTAGCTCCCACACGCTCAGGTCCCCGCCGATCGGCTGAGGCGTGGGCTGCCCCGGCCCAGTTTCTGTGCCTCAGGTGAGAGGGCCGCACCCTGAGCCTTCCCGAAGGTGCTCCCGCCGGCCGGACCCACACCGGCCTCTTCCCCGCGGCCTCTTCTCCTCCGACACGTAAGCAGCTGGCCCGTGGGTGCGCGTCGTGTCGTGTCCCGTCCCGGGGGGTTGTCGTTCCCTCCTCTGTCATTCTGTTTGGGAGCCTTTTGTGCTGACTTCCCGCCATTCCTCTTCTGCCCTTTTCCACCAGTAAATCCCAGTACACTTCTGCGTCGCCTCTCCCCCTCCACCCTGCCCTCCTCTTCCTCGGGGGTCCCCCTCCCTCTCTGGCCCCTTCTTCCCATTCTACAAGAGGAGCAGGTTTGGGGTGCACTTGAAGATCACGGGGGCTCAGAGCACCCAGGGAGTGAGCACTCAGCTGCTTCTCGAAGGAATGAGCACAGAGCTCTCCGCTGCTCTGCGGCACAAGCTCTGGTCCAAGGGTGGCCGGAGAGCGGCCCGCCACGGCCCCTCTGCCGTCCTCAGTGGGCAAGCGCGCTTCTGCTAGCAGCAGGTTGGCTTCTCAGCACTTCATTAACTCCGCAGTTGTATCGTGAAATCGTAATTCCTGATGCCTTGGAATATATAACTGCTTTCCAGAAGACCCTTTTTAAAAGGTTCTTTTTTAATGTTTATGTTTTAGAGAGAAAGAGCATATGAGCAGGGGAGGGGCAGAGGGACAGGGAGACACAGAATCTGAAACAGGCTCCAGGCTCTGAGCTGTCAGCACAGAGCCAACTCAGGGCTCAGACCCACAGACTGTGAGGTTATGACCTGAGCCGAAGTCGGACGCTTAACCAACTGAGCCCCCAGGTGTCCCTGGCCTTTACATTTTAATGGTTGTGGTTACTCTTGCTATGGTTGGAAATCAGGGTGTATAATGTTCTGTATAATAGATTTTGTATCATGGTAAAAATCTTACCCAGTTATCTGCATAACTATAAATTTATGGCTAGTGACCTGTGGTCACTAATAATAGATATGCCATAAAATATCAATAGTTGTAGAGTAGTGCTGTCCAATAGAATGTGTAAGCCACATAGACAATTTTAAATGTTCTGTTAGCTACACTAAAACAACTGTGAAATTAATTTTAGTGATATGTTTTGTTGTATACAGTACATCCAAAATGTTATGATTCCAACATGTAGTGAATAGAAATCATGAATGAGGTATCTTAGATTTTTTTTTTCCATACGAAGCCTTCGTGTCTGGGTATATTTTACACGTAACACACATTTCAGTTTGGAGTAGCCACATTTCACATGCTCAGTATAGCCGCATGTGGCCCGTGGCTGCCACGTCGGACAGCACGCTCTGTAGTGTCTAATTTCATTCTGCCAACATGGGCAAATTGTTTCTTTGAATTCCTGTAACTGGCTTTGGTTCATGTTTGCACAGCTCATGTTTACTTTCTGTTAGTGACAGATGTGTCACATCGGTATGTAGCAGCAGAAACCTTCTGGATCCTGCTTTCCTTTCTTAATTAGAAAAGGCGGGGACTTGCCTGAAAGTTCAGTCTTCTTGGGCCAGGTTAGTGTGCACATGATTGTGTAGAAATAGGACAGAAGTTAACATGGTTTAATGCTTCTGAAATAAATGTCGTTTTATACAACTTTTACCATAGTCTGTAACGTTCTTGTTTTTAATCAGCTGAAGTGGGCGGGTAGGGAGAGCGCTCCCTAAGTAAGGAATTGCCGCAGCAGGGCAGATGGTGAGTGTGCCTCGGCGCCTCCCCAGAGCTGACTTGTTCCCAGTGTGAGTGGTGTGAGCAGCGTGAAGCAGCCCCCGCTCGCCCACATGTCCAGCCCGTCAGGGTGGATGTTCCAGGCCAGGGCTGCTGTGGCCTCCTGGAGACACTGGGCCACCTTAGAGTGGGTCAGACAGTGTTTGGGTTGACAGTAACTACCCATCTTGATTTTATAGAAACATACATACCTATACACGTACGTGCGTGTTTATGTATAGTTAGAAATTCCTTTGGTTGTTTCATTTCTGGGTATTCATCTGTAATTTTGTTTTCTAAAGTCATTACTAATGGAACTGGTCATTCCCCCTATAGTAGTCTGTGACCAATTTTTTTTGCTCAGTTTGTAACTGAGCTGCATGTGAAGTATAGATTGAACTCGAAAGAGCGGAGGTGGGAGGGGCCAGAGGAGAAGCAGGGAATGGAGTGGGTTTGTGGAAGAGGTATAGACATGGCCGTGAGAAGATTGTGTAAACAAAGCAGCACACTCACAAGGTGTGGGCAGTGTGGTCTGTGCAGTAAAGACTACCTCCAGGTGAATAGCGCAAGGTGGAGACCACGTTAATAAGATTCAGATGCCGGCCAAAGTTTGGATACCTCTATAGACTATTCCGGATCCAGATTCTTCATTTGTGTATCACCCTCCCCCAAGAGGATTTTTTTAAAATATTGACTTAAAGTCCATTTTTATGACCAGCTTTAAATAGACCTTTTCGAAGCCTCTTCAGTCTTCTGAATTGAGGTATCTTAGAATTATTGTCTCCTAATTCCTCAGATGAACACCTTTTCTGACTAGCAGGCACTCTGATATATTGAGCTTGAAATTAAAAGCTGTTTTTATAGCTTAGAATTTAGGTAAATTCCTATCATGTAGAAAATAATACCACTTCTGAAATGCTGTGCCTTTCTCATCATCCATTACCCGACAGTGACAGATTCGAGTGCCTCTTCCAGAAACAGCACATGTGGTGCCATAGTCAGAAACTCTGAAGGGCCCTAACTTCACAAACTAGTGATTCTACAGGGTCACCAGTGTGCTGTTACAGCTCAGCATGTGATGGCCATATCAGCTGCTTCCTGACTTACCAGCGGGCCCCTCAGTAAGATTCTGGACTTCATCCCAGCGGGTTTTGAAAGTGAGGAGTGAGCATACTGGGGGGGTGCATCAGGCGGTGGCCGGGGGAGAGGGTGGGGACAGCTTGCCTGTCGTGGGGCAGGTGGGTGGGCTGGCGCGCCCGGGATCGGATGACGACAGTGTTCCGGCAGACACGATGCATCAGGTGTGGTGTGTGGCGAGCACAAACACAGGCAGGACCGTGGAAACAGGATGGAACGGGGGGTGGGAGGGGGAGTGGGATGTGGATCGGGCGCAGGGTGCCGCTGGGGCGAGGACTTGAACCCGGTTCAGGCGATTGCGGTGCTTGTCAGCTGGCCTAGGGCCAGGAACCCAGACGGGGGCACGCTTCCAGAAGGGGCTCCTGCGGCAGGTCGGTCACAGGGACGGCTTGCCGGGGCTGTTCGAGGGAGGTCCCGGCGCTGGCCAGCGTCTGTGACGCACTCGGTCCTCCTGGGATATTACATCGCGACCCCGTGAGAGTCACGTGGCACGTGGGTGGTAAGCTGGCCGTGGGAAGACGCTGCAGGCCGTGGGCTTGCAGAAACCTTACCTGCACTTCACATGGAGTCCGCCAGATTTGAGTGCGTCTGACTTATTTAAGATGCACGGTGGCCCTGGAACAGCCCCGCGGCCCCCGCCGTGTGAGCAAGGAGCCTGAGAGCGTGCAGTGATACGGTCCACGGTGACCGTGGAGCAGGGACTCTCCCCGACCGAGGCCTGTTCCAGGTGTGTGAACAGGCTCGTGGCCGAGGGGGAGCGCACGGTGGTGTCCTCGTTCTTCCTTATTCTGCGTCATGACTGTAGGAAGTTCTCTTACGCTGCGTCGCAGCAAGCGGTGTGTAGAAAGCATGCCAGAAATGGGAGAGGAGGTCCTGGGTCACTGTTGTAAAATGTATATACTTGTTGCAAAATACTGTGATTAGTGTTATTGCTAAATGGTTTTTTTTCCCCAAAGTTGATCACAATTGAATATCCGCACTTGATCTTAGCCAAAACAGATCATGCTTGTGAAGATAGCTGCGCCTGTGCAGGCAGAACCAGCGTCCTGAAATGCCGGAGGCCCTGCTTGTCTATCAGTGGAGAGCAGAGGGGGGAAGTAGCTAGGCTTTGAGAACCCACTTTTGCAAAAAATCTGGCCTCAGGTACTGTCAAAGGAAATACCGTGCACCGTTTGTGGAGAGGAAAAGGGAAGGTTTTCAGTGCCCCAGTCAGAGTCATTACAAGGCAGCAACAAAGAAAACTACCCTAGTACACAAGTTTTGTGAGGGCAAGGGGGTGTGTGCAGAGCCTAGGACAGTAAAAGCATTCAGCGAGTGACAGTTGAATGAATGAAATAGTCACTTCAAACAGCTGAGTTGCTGAATTGAGCAGTCAATCGCAGGTTACATGAAAGTATTGAATGTATTGAAAAAATCACTTAATTAGATTATATGCAAGGGAATACCCCATGTAACAGATGGGGGGAGGGATGGGGCTGTCTTAGAAGTAATTTCCCACAGCGTGTGTTAGGACCCCAAGTTCACGGAAACCCAGTACTGGCCTATGTGAAGCTCTTTTGCTAAGTGACTTGCAAAAATTCAGAAAGTTGCCATTTAATGAGTGCCTACTGTGTATTTTCTTTACTGTGAAATTTCAGATTACAAAAAAGTACGAGCTTTGCCAAGTACGTTGGTAGTGTGGGGGGGGTGGGGGGCAGAAGGACCAGGCAAGGTCACTGGCTGCCCTTGGTCGACCTGTTGTACTGGAAGTGCTGGGCAGTTCCTGGGGGGCAGGCAGGCATCTTGGGCGGTTGTGGAGATGGGCGCCAGGGACACCCAGGCCAGAGGGTGGGGAGCTGCCGGAGATGGCACCCGGTTGATACCATGTGCACGGCTCTTTTCAGCTCGGCTCCCAGGTAGTGGAACCTCAGGAAGTCTGCAGGTTTACCAAAATTAAGTTGTTTTGTTAAATTGAGACATTCTGTACCATTTTCTAAATGAGTAGCAGGTGGCTTTAGGCTCACAGAACCGGAGCTGCTACACGCAGGAGTTCCCTGACGGGAGATTGCGGGGCGGGGGGTGCCCGGGCCCAGCAGTCACCCTGCCCCCCTCCAGCCTGCTCTGTTAACTGGAGGGGGACCGGCGCGGGGGAGGGGTTGCGTTGGGAAGTTACCTACTTGAGTGTCGTACGCTTGTTCGATCAGCTGTGCAGCGAGATCGCTGTCCTTGCAGCTTGTTGGGCACCTTCTGTCGGGGTCGCTGTGCCCCGAGGAGTACTTACTTGGCTGTGGGACACTGGCAGAAAGAGCCACGTGAGATTTCACGCACATGATCTCTTCCAGCAGATTGTTCGTGCTTGGTTTCCGTGTCATGGTTGTAACTGTCCACAGAGAGTGTTAGCGGTTCTGTACGAGGTTGTGCTTCCCAGAGTTCCTTGCCCCCACCCCCGTGGTGTAACACGGAGCAAGGCTGATGCCCTGTGTGGACCGGGGCACCTGGCCTCAGGACCCATCCAGGGTTGTGATGCATACCCTTCAGCTGAAGCGTGCACGGCCCTCTCTTCCTGCCTCACGCCCCTCCTGCTTGCCACAAGAAGTTCTTTCGTGTTTTAATTTTAAACTGTAGGTTTGGAAAAACTAATGGGGGTATAAGCAGATAGATAGGAACGTAACAGCAGTGTAAGTAATTGCTTTTGTATTCAAGTGATCAACAGTATATGTCACGAGAGTAGCTGTAGCTCATTTAGACTTAGGGCTGCTCAGAGCTTAGCTGGAATTTCCATTAGGATCAAAGGTCTTTATATTCTCATCAGCCAGTTTTGTCATAATCCACTTTGCAGGAGTACTTTTCCTTAATTTAGAAACAAAATAGGTACATTTCCTGTCAGTTCCTTTATATTTAACACATAGAGTGTTATTTTTATTAGTACCGATTCTCACGTAGAAGCAAGAGCCGGGACTTTCGTTACCACTCGCCGTGCACCGCTTGTTGTTGGTGTTGTATTTTTATTTTACTGTGTCTTTTCAGTGCCGTGTTTTTTACCCTGTTTTTGCCTAGGGTGCTGGTCAAGACAAACTTGGAATCTACGTCAAGTCTGTTGTAAAAGGAGGCGCCGCAGACGTGGTTCGTATGGTTCCTACAGTTGTGCGTTCACCGTGTGTCACGTTTAACAGATGACCGCGGGTGCTTCAGAGACCCTTTCCGTTAGAAAACGCTGATTGTGCTGTTTGCTGAAAAACAGACATGAGCGTGCTCACCGCTGACTTACCTCTTCCTTCTCTTGCCCCTTGCTGCCCCTCTGCCCAACACACGGCCTTTTGGGCGTGCTCAGGACGGACGCCTGGCTGCCGGCGACCAGCTCCTCAGTGTGGATGGACGAAGTCTGGTAGGACTCTCTCAAGAAAGGTATCGTTTCTGTATTTGTTTAAGGCTTACTATTAGCATTTTGAGGATCTTTCACAGTAAATTCAGATTTAGAAGTCAAAAAAAATAATGCTAAAAATCTCTGCCCTTAATCTTCACCTTTTTAAATGTAAAACTTAGTGTATATGATCTCTCGTTTGTTAGTATGTTGTAAGTATGGATTTTCATCTGGAGCAGTTTCTTTGAAGTTTAAAAGAGCGCACTCTTGGCATGTCCCGGGAATTCCTGAAAGTTCTCCTACTATTTTTGATGTAGTAGTTCTTGATCTCTGGAGGGAGCAGGCGGCAGGGAGCTTGTGCCGAGGTCAAAACTGTCGCTCAGAGTAGCGGGTGAGGCCGTACCACATGCCGTCTATTGCTCTGGTCCCAGGCAGCCATCGTGAGGAGCGGGCACTGCCCTCATTTCCCTTACACGTGCAGTTCTCTCTTCCTAGGGCAGCAGAGCTCATGACAAGGACGAGTTCCGTGGTGACACTAGAAGTAGCCAAGCAAGGAGCGATTTACCACGGCCTCGCCACCCTGCTCAACCAGCCGTCCCCGATGATGCAGAGAGGTGAGCGCCCCTGGCGCGGCTTCGCCCGCCGCCTCCCCCTGCCCCCGCCGCCCCGGGACTCGCCTTCTTCTTTAAATTAGTGCGTCCCTCCTGTCGACCGCACTACCAGCGGCCGGGTCTGGCCATGATGGAACTCTCTCCTCCACTGGTCAGTGAGCTGGGAGCCACAGGGGCCGCGACCTGCCTCTCCGGCCTGACGGTGACACAGCGACAAGAAAGCGTCCGCAAACCGGACCCGCTGTTCCCTGAAACAGACCAAACACCGTATCTTAACAAAACCCTGTGTGTAGTAGAGCCTCTTTCCTTTTCTCCTGACATGATACCAGGCTGGTGGCCTGGGTCACAGCCTATGAGGCACTCTCAAGAGGCAAACCTGACCGTGAGTTACAGCTCGGACGGAAGCTGTTGGAGCAGAGAGCGTACCGGGACCGCCATGCAGGGAGACAGGAGAGCGCGAAGGAGAGAGCACGCGGGGCTGACAGAATTCGTGTCTGTTTCAGGAAGTGAGGGAGTTGGTTTGGTGGACTTGATGAGAAAATAAGCTTTGAAAGAGCACCTTTTCCCATCAGTGCCAGTTAAATGTTGCTTTTGAGATTCTCTAGAAAGATTTAACTCCTAGACTGAAAGCTGCCTTATTTCTTCGCCTAAGAATAAGGTCCTTTGAAATTTTAAGTGTTTGTGAACTCATCTTTCTTTGGAGACTAGGGTGCTTATAATAAAATCTGGGACACCTGAAGAGGTCCCTGAGTGCACTTGACTTCAGTTTCAGACCGCCGTGGCTCAGGTAAACCCCGACCAAAGAGTGAAGGTTTCGAGCTCTATAACAATTCAGCTCAAAATGGGTCTCCCGAGAGCCCTCAGCTGCCGTGGGCAGAATACAGCGAACTGAAGAGACTCCCTGGCGACGACAGGCTGACGAAGAACCGGGCTGACCACCGCTCCAGCCCCAACGTGGCCAGTAAGTCCGACCGCCGTGGCTGCACCTCCCCCGGCCCCGCTCCAGCCCTCGTCCCGACGGCGTGCATGGTGCCGGTGGGAAACAAGGACCACACCTGTGCTGTCTCAGGTAGCAAAACAGTACTGCGTGCCTGTACTGGCGAGGTGTGCTTCCGTGAGTGGGAGCCATAGCACTGTTCTCCCAGCAGGTACTAAAAACGAAGTTAGGAGACACCGTTGATTGCATCGGTGCTCTAGGGGAGTACGTTGACAATGTCCGTAGCAGGAGGTGGCGAATGGTTTTTATACTTTAAAAGGGTTGTTAACAAGAAGAATCAGTAGAAGGATACACAACACCTACGAGGTCTACAAGGCCTGAAATAGTTACTGTCTGGCCTGTTGCCAGAGGATTTGCCCACCCCGATCTATAGAGAACACTTTGTGGCCCTGGGCTCTGATGATTCAAGAGGTGGGAGTGGGGGGGGAGGGGGGTGCCTGGGAGGCTCAGTCGGTTGAGCATCCAACTTGGGCTCAGGTCATGATCTCACGGTTCATGGGTTCAAGCCCCACGTCAGGCCCTGGGGTGACAGCTCAAAGCCTGGAGCCTGTCTTTGGATTGTGTGTCTCCTTCTCTCTATGACTCTCCCCTGCTCATGCTGCCCCTCCCTCCCTCCCTCTCTCTCTCTCTCTCTCATAAATAAATAAATAAAACATTAAAAAAGGTGAGGAGTGGGTATGATGAGCCCTAATCTCTCACATGCCCCAGTTTTCGCCTCTGAGCTGACTCCTCACTGGCCTTTGGAAGATGCTTGATGCATGCTCACTACCCGTAAAGAACATACCGTGACATTCTGTGACATCGAGTTGTCTCTCTAATAGTGAACTTCCTTTTCCTTGCTTCTTTCCAACAGATCAGCCTCCTAGTCCCGGAGGGAAGAGTGCATATGCCCCTGGAGGAGCCGCTAAGATCACGTCCGTCTCCACTGGAAACCTCTGCACTGAGGTCTGAGCAAACAGCACACTGTTCTCACTCCAGTGAGCCCCTAAATGATCCCCTAACTCTGCCACTCTGCGCGTTAGCATTGTCTGTAATTCCTGAGAACTGCTTTTTAAAAATTTTTAATATAATAGATAAACTAGTCTTAAATTAATAAGGCAGGGTAAAATAAAATGTTTCCCATTATTCCCAGTATAGGATCAGACACATTTTTAACGCGGTTTTTAAAATACATGGAAACTGGGGCACCTGGGTGGCTTAGTCGGTTAAGCGTCCGACTTTCGCTTAGGTCATGATCTCGCGGTTCGTGGGTTCGAGCCCCGCGTCGGGCTCTGTGCTGACTGCCAGCTCAGAGCCTGGAGCCTGTTTCAGTCTGTGACTCCCTCTCTCTCTGACCCTCCCCTGCTCACGCTGTCTCTCTCTCTCCTAGAAATAAAACATTTAAAAAAAATGAAAATTAAAAAAATAAAATAAAATACATGGAAACTACATTTTAAAACAGAATATCGGAAATTAAATTAGTCTGTGTGCAAGTGTGCAGAAGCTCACTTCCCTGTCTTCACACGTTGCAGGAGCAGGCGCCTCCCCCCCGGCCTGAAGCCTACCCCGTCCCCACCCAGACCTACACCAGGGAATACTTCACGTTCCCGGCTGCCAGATCCCAGGACCGCATGGCTCCCCCTCAGGACCAGTGGCCGGGTTACGAGGAGAAGCCTCACGTGCACACCGATGGCCTTCAGTCCGGAGCCACCATCCAGGTCAGGGAGGACGCTGCGGGCACCTGCAGCCCTCAGAGACGCACTGGCTTGCGGGGGTGGCGGGGGGCAGTGGGGTGGTCCGAGTGCTTTCTGAGATACAGTTGATGTGCTCTGTAGGACATTGCTGTCCTACACGGTCTCGTGGGTGACTCAGGAAGAGGGGCCCGGGAGGGATACTAAATGTACAAAGGAATTCTGTGTTCTCTTGAAGTTTGATTGACAAGGTGTTAAGAACAGTGCACCTTAATGACAGCCTGTAAGGTGGGATCTTGGATCCAGGGAGTGAGAAACGAGTGGTGTGTCGTTTTCCTTGTTCACACCAGAAGCTGTCCCGAGTGCTGGGATGCAGGCGTGACCAGGGTCCCTGCCCGTGAAACTGACAATATGGTTGGGAAGTGAGACAGAGGAAGTGAATACGGCGTAGTAGGTACTGCTGGAGACGTGGGTCCCCGCCAAGCCACTGGCGCTGGGCCTCCCGCCACACGTCACAGCTCTGAAGGAAGAGGGTTTCAGACCAAGGCAGGAGGCGGGCCTCTGAGGGGGAGGCCATCACAGACCTTGGCAGCCTGGAGCCACACGGAAGGGCTTGAGGTGACAGGAAGATGGAGGGTTCAGATTTTCTCCAAGTCAATAGAGAAGGACTGTCGGTCTGGGCGATTGAGCTGGGGACCGTTATCAGGTGGGTTCTTGTGTTTGGAAAGAGAGCTTTGCGTCGTGAAAGACTGGGAGAAGTCAGATGCACACGTAACCACAGGCACGGTCTAGGGTCACAGAACCGGGCCCGGATAGTGCGTTCCGGACTTCACTTGCAGTGGCTACAAGGGACTGGGGCTGAGGTGGGACTGAGCTGAGCCGAGAGGGGGGGTGGGGAGCAGAGGAGGGGGTCACCCTCACAGGAGGCAGCATGGACAGCAAGGAAGAGCCTCAGGTCTGTCCTGCCCCGTCCCTACCAGAAGCTCAGTCGCTCTGAGAGACCCTTGCTCTCTGCGCTCTAAGAGAGCCTTGACCAGCAGGCTGGAGCAGACTGCGAAGAGAGACGCTCCTCCAGATTTCCCTCGTGTGCCCTGCTCCCTCACCAGGGGAGACCCGCTGCCCACACGCCAAGAGTCCACACGCTGTCTCCGGTCTTACAGGAGTAGCGTTTGTAAGCACCCACGCCCACGTTCGGGGCGCGCATCTGCTGTCTGCTTCCGCCTAGAAGAGGAGGTCGGGAAACCGGCACGTCTCGGTGCTGAGAGTCACTTATTTGGATCGTGAAATGACTGAGAATAAGGAGAGGACTTGGTGGGGGCGCATCGGGAGCTAGAATGAAGTCTTTGAGGAAAGTGGTGGGCTGACCCGGGGGGCTGGGAACCAGGTCCTGCGGCGCCGAGGAGGAGCAGGTGTACAGTCTGAGGCGTGAGCTCCCCATGTTCATGCTTTCGGAGGGTCTTTTCTGCACGTTGGGGACATAATCATACAGTGAGCTCGTGAACCACGTGGGTCTGAACTGTTCATGTCCACTGTTATGCACATTTTCTCCATACGGTGCTCTGTTTTCTCACCGTTACGGTTTCGTGACAGTATTTTCTTTCCTGTGGTTCGTTGGAAGATACAGGAAGTCCGTCAGGAGACATCGTCCGGTGCTGATGCACTGCTTGTGCTCCAGGCATGGCTTCCAGTCAGCAGCAGGCTGTTAGTAGGAAGTGTTTGGGGGAGTCAAAAGTCATACGTGGATTTTTGACTACCCTGGGCTCGATCCCCCTGTCCCCTGCCTTGTTCGAGACTCCGCTGCCGTTTTGTGCTTTAGTCTGTGTCCCTAGTAAAGCTGTAGCAAGATTTTGATAGTAAATGTTACATTTTTCTATCAGGCTACTGTGTTTTCAAGTGATATTTCATTTTTTTCTTGTTGGCTTAATTTTTAAGGAGAGGGAAACTGTTTATTTTCCAGATTTGCATCTTCAGTTTCTACACATGAACAGCTCAGGGAAAAAATGTTTGACCTCCTGGCGAATCATTTCAATTTAAGCTTTTTGACATGCCGTTTTTCAGACTTGAGTCTAGCCCTTTGAAACAGCGCATTTGTTTCTGTCCCACACACACACACACGTACGTACGTATGTACGTACATACGTACGTTCATGTTCAGTGATTGCTTGCACCATGGCCTCTGCCTTTCTTTCCAAGACTGGAACAGAGAGGCTTAGGTGTGCAGCCTGTCCCAGCAGCTGCGGGGACCGTGGCTCAGATGGTGAAGATTTGAGAGCTACTCTTACTTCGAATTTTATGACGCAGAAGTAAATTCTGTTGCTCCTCACATAGACCGAACACTCTCCTCCTCCTGTAGTCGGTGGCATGAGAAAGCCCAGCGGAGATGCGTGCGGGCCAGCGCGAGCCGGGAAGGGTGCTGGCTGTGCCGCGCCTGGCCTTCCGTGCGCTGCGCAGTTTCTGACGGTGATGCAGAGAAGGGAGCACGGCCCTTCCCTCTTTTTAACCGGAAAACCACTGACCCCCCCACACGCCCTCATGGTGTCCCCGCACCCAGAGCCTGGGCAGCCTCCACCTCTCTGTGTCGCTCACTGAACGGTTTCTCCCTAAAGATGAGATATTGGTGAGTCTTTAATTTTTTTCCTACATGGCTGAAACGTAACAGGTTTCCGTGTTCCGTCTGCAGCGTGTTACCCGCTCCCAGGAGGAGCTTCGGGAGGACAGAGCTTACCAACAGGAGCGCCATCGACTGGAGGCCGTGCTGGACCCCAAGTCCGACAGCGACGTGTGGGCCCACCCGAGCCCCCCGGCGGGCTCCGGCGCGTCCAGCCAGGAGCACCTGGACCCCTGCTCCAAGCCGGGCACCCCCGCCTCCACGCTGACCAGGAGCGGCCCCGGGCGCTGGAAGACGCCAGCCTCCGCGCAGCCCCTGCCGGCGGCCGCCCCGACAGACCTGCCGCCACCGCCCCCTCCACCCCCCGCGCACTATGCCGGGGACCTGGACGGGCTCCCCGCCGAGCCGCCCCAGCCGCCCGCTCCCGGCGGCCCGGTGGCCGGCGCCGAGCGGAGGAAGCGAGAGGAGCAGCAGCGCTGGTACGAGAAGGAGAAGGCGCGTCTGGAGGAGGAGCGGGACAGGAAGCGCCGCGAGCAGGAGCGCAGGCTGGGCCAGATGCGCGGCCCGGCCCCGAACCCCGCGCCCTTCCCGCCGGCGGCCGGCCCGCACGCGAAGCCCGAGAAGGCCGCCCCGCCGCAGCGGCCGCAGGAGACCGTCATCCGGGAGCTGCAGCCGCAGCAGCAGCCGCGCACCATCGAGCGCCGGGACCTGCAGTACATCACGGTGAGCCGGGAGGAGCTGCCCGCGGGGGACAGCCTGTCGCCCGACCCCTGGAAGCGCGACGCCAGGGAGAAGCTGGAGAAGCAGCAGCAGCTGCACATCGTGGACATGCTGAGCAGGGAGATCCAGGCGCTGCAGGGCAAGCCCGAGCGCAGCGCCGAGGACGGCGACCGCCTGCGCAAGCTCATGCTCGAGTGGCAGTTCCAGAAGCGGCTGCAGGAGTCCAAGCAGAAGGACGAGGACGACGAGGAGGAGGAGGACGACGACGTGGACGCCGTGCTGATCACGCAGCGCCTCGAGGCCGAGCGGAGAGCAAGGGTAAAGGGGAGCAGTGCTGGGGGCGCGGGGCGCGGGGGCCGCAGCCGGGCTGGGGTCGTGTTCTCCGGAAAGCCCGGCTACGGTCCGGCCGGAACTGTGCCGTTTGCCTCAGCAAACTCCCGTTTGTCCCTCTCGTTAGCGCTTCGGTAGAGAGACCAAGTTCATAGCCACAGCCTTGTTCACGGCCAGGAGCAGCCCTCCCCGGGGGTCGGCAGGACTTTTTTCTTAAAGGGCCAGATAGTAAGAAAACATCAGAGGCTTTGTGGGCCGAACCCTTGGTCCTGACGGCGGCGCCCGCCCGCCACACGGCCAAAGCCACCGTGGCCGGTGCGCAGGCGGGGAGAGCCGTGCGCCGGGGGCACCCTCACTGACAGGGGGCGCAGGACACCTGCCGAGCCCGGTCCCGGTTGTCAGCACGGACGGTGGTGGGTGACAAAGGCGACTGTTAAGAATCTCTGAGTTGTGGTCTTAATATCCTTGCCGGCTGGACGCCCTGCAGACTGGCAGTACGGCTCACGAAGCAGGTACTAAACGAAACCGTTCTGTTTCAGTGGTAGTGGAAAGATCCAGAGAACTCAGTTTTCATTTTATTTCTCCATTTGGTAAAAGCAATTGTTCCTTTTGTATCACATAAAAGAAGTAAAGTTTATGTTAGTTTAATGCAGTAGATTGTTAAAATGCCAGATTTAAGACTCTGTTACCCTGTCAGGAGAGTTGCTGACAGAGAGGCATTTACCGGTACGAACCTGCGGACAGCGCTCTGGGCCTTGTCACATTAGGAGGTGTTAACACAAGGCAGTTTCTGGGAAAAGACAGCCAAGACTGTGTCTTCTGGATTTTGTTTCCGATTGCCACTTGCACTCCGTGCTGTCTGTACAGAGATCTAAACAGATAACGGTTAGGTCAGGGGTTTTGATCTTTCTACATCATGATGCAGTTTCACGTTAGATCACCGTGAGTGCGCACAGCCAGCCGTCTGACCAGGGTCACCCTGGGAATCTTTTCCTGAAACATGACACATACCTCTCACGACGTGTTCTCAGCAGAAGGAACGTGGAACTTGACCCAGACTTCAGCTGAACGAAAACCCAAATGTTAAGTGTGACATTATGTCATCAGTATTTTCCAAGTCACCAGTAACAGACTCCTTAAAGCCCATCAGTGCTACCTTTCCATCGGTGCTACTTGATTTCAAAGATTAGCTGCTTAGTGCTGTGTTACTTGTAGCCTGAGAATGCTCTGGGATCAGGACTCTGGTGTCCACCGTGTAAACGGTTGGCTGAGTGCTCAGTGCAGGGTCCTACCCCCTCCTTGGCCAGCGCCGCTGGCGGCAAGACGGCATGAGAGGAGCCGAGCGTGGCCCTGGCCCGACACCCCTGGCCCCAGGACACAAGGAAACAGTGATGTGTACTGCAGTTCAGACTGAATCGAAAGCGATGTCTATGGTAAATAAGTAGACGTCATTAGCGATTACCGTTGTAACTCCATCCCGTAGAGAAAAGGGAGCGACTGCATTGTAGTATTTCTGTAATTACTCTCAGCTGCAAGTTTTTATTAAAGATTCGTCAGGTTTTCCAAGTGGTTCAGACAGTGACTGTTTCAAAGCCTCATTGTAAGAATTATGATATTTGGAAAGTTTCTTACAATCGTTTTAGTTAAAAGTGTTTCCATATTCATCATTAATCGTATTTAAGATCAATGTCTTGGTCTCCACATAACAGAGCTCAGGGAAATTTTACTTTTCACAGCGCCCTCTGTGTATCGTAATAACAAAACTCAAGTGTCGAATCCCACGTGGACCTTTCCCTGTGTCCGGGCGCCAGAGGTCCGCGTGCCCTTCTTGCTGAGCTCACCGGGCTGCCCTCCAGCCGCAGGGGCCGCATGGGAGCGGCGAGCACGCCGGGGTGGAATGTGGTCTAAACTGGACTTTTTTTTCACACTTCATCTTTCTTTTTGTTTCCTTCTCTGTTACCTGCAGCAGACTGCTCTGCCAGCAATCTCTGTTCTAGATTTGGTATGTTCTCGTTTCTTTCCCTTTGGTACTTTTTCCTGTCTTGATTTTTCTTTTTTTCTGTTAGTGGTGGTGGTTTGTGTTCCCAGTAGACGCAGCTCCTCGGGGTGTCCTGGCGCAGGCGTGTGATTCCGGGACTCGAGAAGCATGCCTTTCCGTGTGTTTAGATTTAGTTACTCCTTGCTTTTCTCCATTAATTTTAAATGTTACTGTTTGTTTATGGTTTTGACCTTTCCAGTTTTAGTCACAAAATAACTCGGTATATTTTTACGTAGTCAAAAATACAGGAGCAAATGAAAGATATTCTGCAATAAATAACCTGTTTCATTCTCGTTAACCCTGGTAATAGAATTTGAATAACCAGCTGTTAGAAACTCAGCCGAATTGGTATGCATGTAGTTTTGCCAGTTAAGACGTCACTGTCTGTGGATAGAATAAGAGAGCTTTTCAGTAAACGTTATTCTGTTCTCTCTAATAATTTCACGTATCTCAGC
The DNA here is from genome assembly GCA_017311185.1 of Proteles cristata cristata. NCBI lineage: Eukaryota > Metazoa > Chordata > Mammalia > Carnivora > Hyaenidae > Proteles > Proteles cristata. The sequence continues at coordinate 122,966 of JAESUZ010002673.1, forward strand.
CGGGTTTACCAGCCATCTTGTCTGCCGAAAAATACCTGACGTCTCATTCTGTTGTCAGTTCAGGGTTTTTGTTTTTTTGTTTTGTTTCTGAAGGGGAGCGCAATCTGGGGTGTGGGGGGTGGGGACAGAGGATCAGAAGCAGGCTCCATGGTGTCAGCACAGAGCCTGACGTAGGGCTCAAACTTACAAACCATGAGATCACGACCTGAGCCAAAATTGGACACCCAACCAGCTGTGCCCCTCAGTTTGGTGTGTCTGGCGTCCGTGCCGGGGCCATGCGGTCAGCTGTGTAGAGTGATGCTATCAGGGTCCCCGGCCAGCTGATTCTACACTGGCTGATACAGTCAGGACGACTTGAGTCCGCTCTTGTTAGTCAACTTTCGAAATGAGTAAGGACAGGATCAGACAGTACTTTTTTTTTTTTTTAATGTTTTATTTATTTCTAGGAGAGAGAGAGACAGCGTGAGCAGGGGAGGGTCAGAGAGAGAGGGAGTCACAGACTGAAACAGACTCCAGGCTCCAGGCTCTGAGCTGGCAGCACAGAGCCCGACGCGGGGCTCGAACCCACGAACCGTGAGATCATGACCTAAGCGAAAGTCGGGCACTTAACCAACTAAGCCACCCAGCACCCCCAGACAGTACTTTTAAAAAGTCCCTAAATCTAGGTTTGACTTTAATGGCCTTTTAATCAGTATGATGAAAACAATGGCCTTATTTAAACAGTGTGGTGGCCTTCCCATCCACAGAGAAGCCTCTCTTGGAAACCCCCCCACCCCATGATTGAAGAGCATATTTTTTTTAGCTTTACCTTTTTTTTTTTTTTTCTTTCACGTGAGACAAAGACACAATGTGTATGTTTTCTCCATACTGGCTCCTGTGGTGAGGTGCATCTGTGGTGGGTGGCTGGGAGTTACCAGTGAGGGCAGATTCTTCCATGCGATGCTCTGGGCATCCGTCACCCACCAGGTACTGACCCCAGCCACTGGCTGTAAGAAATCTTACCACCCTGCAGGCCCAGTGAGAATCTTTTCTGCAGATTATATGACAGATAGATAATGTCAGGGATGAAGAATGACACTAGGATTTGTGTTTTGAAAACACAGTTCAGAGTTTTTCTTTAAAAGGTCATTGTTTTATTACTATCGACCTTAAGCACCGCAGCCCCGAGCGTCTCTGAGCCTCGCTCCCCAGTAGGTGCCGCCGTCACTGCCAGCAGCGTCCTCAGGGAGCCGCCTCGGCCAGTCGGCCGTCCTCTTGCTCAAGTGAGGGCGGTGCCCCAGGTGCGAGCCGAGTGTTGGGCGGCGCCCTGCACGGCTGTGACGGCGTCTCATGGCATGACGGGGACTTGTGAGTGGGGCAGGTGCTCTGTCGGGAGCAGCCCACAGTCTCCACAAGCTTAGGGGCGTGGGTGCCCTCCTGGCTCTGCTCTTCCTCTGGATTTGCAGTGATGGGCACCGATTTGCAGTAACTGGCCCAGCCCGGCCCCTGTCCTCCAGACCCGGGAGCTATAGAAGCCACGGACTCCGGCGTTTGCATTTCTAGCCCCGTCCTCTGCCTGGTCCACACTTCCACCTGGAGTCAGACAAGACTTTTCAAAGCTCAGCGTGTATGAACCCCCCATCCCTCCCGACATGCTCCTCGCCTGCCTCCAGCCGTCCCCGTTTCAGCCAATTGTTGTAACTGTTCGATCTAATGGTCTTACTCACCATAACGCTCTTTATCTCTCCCTCGAGCAATTCTGCTGTTTTTACTGCTCAGGATCTGACCACCTCAACACCGCGCTGGCCTGAGCCGCTGCTGTCCCCGCCTGGCTCAGTGTAGAGACTTCTTTGAGTCCCCTGCCTCTGCGTTTGTGCCCCGTGTCGCAGGCTGTTCTCAGCACAGCAGCTGCAGCAATACTATTGAAGAACGTCACGTCTCAGGAGTCCTTAGAACCCTGTCGCTTAGAGAAACGTCCGAGTCTTCCCATGGGCGCAAGGCACTGCTCTTCCTTACATCCCTTTGCACAGGCAGAGGTCCGCCCTCCCCATAGCTCACCGGGCCCCGCTCACATCTGCAGGGCGGGGACAGGTGATCTGCCTTCGTGGCCCTGGGTTGCCAGATAATTACACGCACTGTCCTCTGGTTTCTTTGTAACAACCTTGTGATGTGGGTGGAACAGAAGGGTAAGCCCAGTGGTGAAGACGTTCACCTAATGTCGCATGGAGTGAGAGGGAGGGTTCTTCCCAGGACCTCCTGAGTCTGTACCGACTGTTGGAAAGGCCTTCTGGTCACAGAGCCCCGCCCGGAGCCGCCTTCCAGCTAGAGGCGGGCCCGGCCTGGCCGGCTCTCAGCTGCCTGGTCTCCGGCTCTGTCCGGCTACCACTTCAGCGGCTGGTCTGCCAGCTCCAGTGACCCAACAGCAGCTCCAGAGGAGGATTCCCCCACCTCGGGTGGCACCAGCCGCGGGACGCTTCCAGCGCTTTTGGCGGCTCTGCTGCCGACGTGGTGGGGAGGCCCCGGCTGGGTCTGCCCTTAGGCTGCCTCCTGCCTGCTCCCCACGTGGGACCGAAGGCATTGGCCACACTGGGGGCTGACCAAAAAGCGGGATGATAAAAACCTCAAGCAGGAGTTGGTAGGAAACCCGGCTGAGAGTTGCACGTGCAGAGAAGTCCCCCCGAAAACCAACTTGTCTGCGCGTCGGAGTAGAACACCAGCTCGTGTGATCGATTGGAAGGTGGACAGGTGCCCTGGGGAACTGTAGTACGTGGTGGGCCCCCGACGCGGGCTCGCCCCCCGACGCGGGCTCGCCTGGCCCTGCCGCCAAGTGTTTCAGCAGCCAAGCTGCCCACGTTACAGCTGCTGAGGAAGCTGGCATTGTCCTTACTTGGGAAGGGCAGAGACTCACGCCCTGAGTGCCCAGGGTCGTAGAGATGGCTTTCGCCGTGAAGAAACACAAAGTGAACTTCCTCTCTGGTGTGGGGCTCGTGGCCAGAGTCGGGCTCTGAACCCCAGTCAGGTGCCTGAGCCCCGTAGGAGCAAATGGCCTGAGCACGGGGGGTCCTTCACCGCGGGGCCTCGCGAACAGGTGGGACCATATGCAGACCAGGCTTGCCTTTGGCCTTACGGGGTAACCTGCTTAGCAGGCTTCCAGTGGCATTTTCAGCGAAGATACCAAACCCTGAGGGACACGTTGGCCCCGAATTGTATTCCAGCGTCTCAACAGGGCTGTCTCCTTTAGTGCAGTTTTTGCCGTCAATTAAAGATGCGAGTTCCTGTCTTCTCGTGGCCTAAAGTTACAGACACGCAGATCGCTGCATTACAGATTTTCTTTTTCTAATCTGAGGATAAAATGAGGGCCACCAGCATGGCGAAAACGGCCAGGCTTGCAGCCCTGGCTTCTGGACCCCTGCTTAGCTCCTGGCTGAGAATAACTGTGGTTTGGACTGATTCCAGCCATGAGAATTACGGTTACATCTCGTCACACCCGTTCCCCTGGACGTAGCTTCCGGCAGGCAGTTTCAGCAGCACCCGACGCTTCATTCTCCAAGGGTAAACCAGTGAGCCTGTGTCCTTTTCATTTCACCCCAAGGTTAACACAGTCTGTCCTTGGACCTCAGCCTTTATTAACTGTGTGACTTAGATTGAAATGCCCTTTAACTGGTACTGAATGTAAGTAGACCGCCCAGCGTAGTGAACCATTTTGAGCTAACTTGGAGTAAAGAGGGTAGTTGATCTTTCGTGTATCGTTAATGCTTTGGGGGTAGGCGGGTGGAGCAGAGCAGCGCCTGTGGGAAGAACGCAGGACTGTGAAGCCGCCTGCCAGGCAGCGCGCAGAGCCGCCTCGGTCACGGCAGCCCGGCTTCAGTGCTGACCGTGAGAACGGGAGCCAGGGGACTTAACGCTGGAGAAGCTTCCTCGCTTACGCCCATCCCGACTTGCAAGAATGAAGGTTTAACAGAAAATGCCCATTTATAGATTTGTAAGGTAGCATTCCGTACTTGTCATTATGAGACTTAAAATTGTTCTCATTTCTGAAAATGATGCTTCTCACCGTGGAGGACCGAGAGGGCTGTTTCAGCGTCTGCTGTTGTTGCTCAGACTTGTTTTTAATTGGGTCTAGAAGGTACAGCAGGATGACCTTGTCTGTGTAGAGCGTCGGTGCGCTTTTACACCCTCCCACGAACCGCTCTTCTGTACCATGTCGAGTACTATCAGCTGCTGGTTTATTTGGTTGTTTTTACTTGGGTGCCGTTTCTCGCACTTTGGACCGATGAGTGTAAATTGGTTGACGTACTGGCGCTGCTGGCCGCCGGGGGCTCCCTGGTGGAGGCCAGCCCTGCACAGCCCGCGGGGCCCTCCCGGTTCGGCCACGTCAGCAGCCGCTCCTGCTGCTCCGAGCCCCTCACAGCCAGGGATCCCAGCATCCCTCCTGGGCTCAGGCCTGGAGGGAACCAAACAGGAAATTAAGTACGTTTGTCTTGTTGAGGAGGAGTTTTAATTTTTTTTCTAAGATGTGATATTGTCTGCTGACCTGAAAAGTCTAATGACACAAGTTGATTTGTTACTTTCCCACCAGATGCAGCCTTTTTTTCCACTGAAATAAGGCAGGAGTGAAGTTGTTAGGGTATTATTTAAAAACAAATACAAATACAATTCACATCCTGTTTCTATTTTTGCTGTGAGCAGTTTCTACAATAACCGGTAATTCTGTAAATACTGAAACACACCATGAGTGGTTTTATGTGAAGGATTCCTGCAGGGGCTTTAACAACTAGATGGTATTGAGGTACATTTTAATTTTTAAAATTTTCAATCACCTCCCTGAGGCCAGGTGGCACAGCGCTGTGGGCAGTGCTGCAGACCAGCTCCGGGACAGGAAGGAAGACCACGGAACAGCGGAGAAGCAAGCTTTCGAAGTTGCCGTTACCTGGAACTGTAACAACCAAGGGGCATTTTACTCTGTTCTCTTCTAGTCCAATGTGCTTTTAATCCAAGGATCCTTGTAGAAAAGGTATTCTCAGCCTAGGCTCCTGCCTGTAGCACGTAGAAGAATCTGACCAGAGGGCAGAGGAGCTGAGGAGCAGAGAGAGGCTGCAGCTTGGCCCACTCCCGTTTGCATGGTGTGCCGCCAGCGGTGTTTCGTGTTGTTTCGACAAAAACAGAAAACAGTCCAGTCCCATCATGAACTGTGGAGCCACAGAGGAACGTCTGTAGCAGCGGTCGCTTGGACGTAGAATTCACTGTCCCGGGAGCGGGCCGTGGGCTCCCGGACGCCAGGATCACTCAGACAGATGGAGAAGTAACTTGGCAGAGAGCTGGTAGCAGAAGAGGCCGAGTGTGGTTCCTCCCGAAGTTCAGGTTCAGGTTCTTGGACTCCAGAGTTTGGGGCTCTCCCCAGGCTGAGAAGTAACTCTCCAAGTCCAGGATGGGGGCCAGAGGGAGCTGATGGCCAGCGGTCGGCGTGCCGCCGGGGGCGTGTGCCGGCGCGTGGGCGTGTGCCGGCGCGTGGGCATCTGGGGTGTGTGTGCCCCAGCCCACGGGAGTGCCGACCGGAGGGGAGGAGGGTGGGGGAGAGGGCGGGAGGGGGGCTGAGCGCGCCCCGCAGCTGCCTCAGCTGAGGGCCTGTGTGTCGCGTGACTGTTGGTGCGCGTGAGCCGACCACAGTCCAGCTGAGGGGCGGTGTAGGCGTGCGGGACAGATCGCTTCTTGGGGCCACAGCTCCTGGAAAAATTAATGGCACTGTGGGGACGGCGCTGTTAGGAAACTTAATTTTGAAAGTGTCGAGCTGTAAAATGTGTATGTTTTACCGTCTTTCAACAGTGATCTGCCCAGGTGTTTTGTATTTGATGTTGTGTGTGTGTGTCCGCTCGTGACAGTGTGTGCTGCGCGCCCCTGCTGCCCGAGTGTGCGGAGCGGAAGCTGACGCGCCTGCCTTGTTAGTTACAGGACGAGGAGCTGCGGCGGCAGCGGCAGCTGGAGGACCTGCGCCGGCGGGAGGCGGAGGAGCGGACGAAGCGGGACGCCGAGGACAAGGTTATGGTCCTGTAGGGGCGGCTAGAGGCTTCCCGGCTTAGCCTGAACCCGATGGATGGGCTGGGGCACGGGGGCTGCGAGCGACACAGGACAGGGCCCGGACCCCCTCCCTGGTTATCGGACCGGAAACTGGAGCCCGGCCCGGCCCGCCTCTCCTGGACGGTGTCCACACCCTCCTCCCTGGGGCCCGTCTCTCTCCCACTTCTGAACACGCAGTCCTGTCGGCCACCGAGCCTCCGCCCGGCCGGCCCGCCGCGTCAGGGCCCTGCCCGTTCCTGGACGTGCCCCCCGGCCCCCCGCTGGGCTGAGGGTGGTGCCCGCGCAGGTGTCCTGCGGTTGGAGCTCGGTGGGTCGTGAAGCCCCAGGAGCGTAGGCAAGCTGTTCCCACCACGCATTTCAAATAGGTTCTTCACTGAAACTACTCAGTTCTGGTTGGTGGTCGACAGGGCAGGTAGCTTCTAAAAAATGTGGTACGAGGAAAATTCAACTAGTGTGTGATCTGATTAATATCCTGAGTTGTCACTGTTTCCACATGTGGATTCTTTTTATGAAAGTAGTTTTTTATACGAATTTTAAAATGACAGCCAATCTGAGAGACGGGACCGCAGCGTGTGCGCGGCCGGCCCTGAGCGGCACGCCCGGTGTGCGGCCTCTCGCGGGGACGCCTGTGGCCTGGCGAGGCGGGAGGCGCCGTCTGCCCCGATGCTTCCCTTCTGTGAAGGCGGGAGCCGTGAGCGCACAGCTTCTGGGGGGAGAGATGCAGTTTGCGTTCCCGATTCCCTCTTAGGTAGCCTGGTGGCCTGTATCAGTAGCACCCTCCTCCCCCAAAAAGAGCTTTTAGGAAACGCTGTGTAGTGAGCTAACCGTCTGGATGTATAACCAGTGAAAAGCAAAATTGGCAGAAACAACATGATTCATTTAAACGAAAGGAGAATAATGAGTCTAGGACACGAACCTGTGTCAAAAGTAGCATTTCTACATCTTCTAGACCCTCCCGGTTCCTGGCTCTCGTCCTGGGGCCTGTAGCGGCTGCGTCCGCGGGGCTTCCGCAGCCTCGGTGCCCGGCGCCTTCTGGTTGTGTCAGCAGGAGTCACAGGCAGAACCAGTTTTCCGAAATGGGAGACCGTGGCTTGTCTGTGCGGGGCCCGGCCGCCCGTACCGACCGCGGGGCACGCGTGTGCTGCGCTCGGGCCCGCAGCTCCCTGCCTTCTTCGGCGTGAGCCCTGGCAGCTCACCCGTGTGTCACACACGCTAGAGCGGAGTGGTCCCTGGAAAAGCCGAACAAGCCCTTTTTTACCCACAGTGTCCACAGTCAACAGGCTTGCTTTGTTACAGAAGAACGTGCCGTCCGTTGGTCGGATGGCCTGTCTGGTCACGTCATCGAATCTGCTCTTAGTGTAACTACAGGGACACGTGCTTTGGTCTCCTCTCAGAATGTCAGGCAGCTGCTGCTGCTGTCACACTAGAGGCCACAGAGCTCCTTCTGGATTCGAATCCCCTCCTTAAGCACTTACTTTGTGTAGAAAACAAGGTAAAAGATGTCTCAACGCAGAGTAAGAAGATAAAGTGAGAAACTGGGTCCGTGACTGGGGCGGGCTGGTGCCTGACCTCGGTGCTTCCTCCCCCGGAAGGAGAAGCGTGGGCACTGTCCTCACTGCGTGCGATGCCGGGCGGGGGCGTAGGGGGCAGGGAGCAGACGGGAGCACACGCCTCCTGGTGGGACTGGAGGCCTGGAACGCCAGCACGGTCCCTGTGGTTAGCCCTGGGGTCCTGGTCGCGGGGACTTGAACCCACTCCCTGCAGCTGCCCAGCACCCCTCTCTCAGCCGCTCTGCGTGTGCTCTGGAACCTGTCCATCTTTAACACAACTGTGCTGTTATCTTTTTTAATGTTAAAATAATTTTAACGCTGTTAACTGTAGTTTGTGCGGATGTATGTCGGAAAGAAATGTGCAGTATGTGTCAAATATACTTGAATATCCTGTTGCTGCCTGGCTCTCTCACTGTCTGTCTGTCAGGGAGTGGACACTCTGGAATGTAAACTCAGCTGCGCGAGCGGGTCCATTAGGTGTTGCCCTGGGGGAATGAGTGATGTTTTTTTTTTACAGTTTATGGTTTCTGTTAACTTCTCTGAATAACTGGAAATAAACCAGGTGACTTAACTTTCCTTCCGGTGAAGGCAGGGCTGCTCTCTGCACCCCGGGGCTCGGTGAGACCGCGGGCGCGCGGCTGTAGAAAGCCAGCTAGAGCCTGTTTGGGTCTGGTTTTGTCTTTAGAGCCAGCAGTAACGGAACAGGTAAGTCAGCGTCCCACAAGAGCAGGAGACAGAGACAGAGAGAAGCAGCCGAGAACTAGCGAGGTCTGGAGGAATCACAGAATGGGGACGGGGTGTCGGGTCGGAAGCCAGAGATTGTACCTGGAGGTCCGTGCATCCCACGCTGCGGCACAGTTTACGGCCACTGACTCCCCAGTGGCGTGCGCGTGTCCGTGCCTGCTGGTGGCTCTGCCCACTTCTGTCCTAGAATGTTCTGTCCAAACTTTCCTGTCCCCTGGATTCGCGAGCAGTGTGCAGACGGGGTCAGAGGGTGACGCGTCTTTTCGCGCCCCGGGAAGTCCCCTCCTGACCCTGACCTTTGCACTTTTGTGTGTTCGGCCCGCAGAGGCGACAGGAAGAAGGTTATTACAGCCGCCTGGAAGCCGAGAGGCGCAGACAGCACGCGGAGGCCGAGCGCAGGCTGCTGGAGCCGGAGGGGCCGGGCCTGCGCAGACCTCCGCTGCCCCGGGGCTACGAGCCCCCGGCCCCGCCGCCCCCGGCCGCCGCTCCTCCTCCCCCGCCTCAGCGGACCGCCTCCTCCCTCCAGGCCCCGGCCCTGTCCCCAGACCCCCTGTACACCGCCAGGCTCGTTGCGTACCAGGAGGAGGAGGAGGAGGACTGCAGTCTGGCAGGTCAGGACGCGCACTCCCGCACCAGCAAGCCCCTCGCGCCACGGCCACCCCCCTGCCGGCCGCGCCCGGCCTCCGACGGCCTCTTGCTCTCCAGCTCCCCGCAGCCCCTCTGGGCCGGAGCAGGCCTGCCCCCTCCTCCCCCTCCAAAGCCGCCCGGTTCCCACCACCCCCGCCACTTGAAAGGTAGAGGTAAAGCGTGGGGTCACGGGGTCACCAATCAAGCCCCCTGTGTCTTCGTGATTGGCGGGGGGGCTCGCGGCCCCCATGGCGGGGGGTGGCTTATTGCCCTGATCAGCGCTCGCTCTGGCCTCTTGAGATCACTTGCTCACTATCTCTCCTCCGGGTGTGAACGTGCTCAGGGGCTGTGGCCCGTCGGGTCCCAGTCCTCGGCTGGCCCAGCCGCTCTCCGCCTTCGCTCTCCGCCTCTTCAGATGACTCTACATTTGCTTGAACAAGTGCTTTCTTCCACACGCTTTGGTGTCTGAAGATAAGATAGTCTCAGTCATGGGGTCACGGTCACACACACACGCAGCTTCGTTCTTTAACATGAATAGAACTTGCTTGGTCTGAGTCACGTGCCCTGTGGCGGGGTCACAAAGACGCCTCCTCTACTTTCTGTGGTAGTCTAGGGGGTGGCCCTGCCGTCACGCGAGCTGCCTCACGCTGGGGGCTGGGAGCCCAGGCCTTGTGACCTCACTCCTCCTCTAACTGGTCTGTCCTTCCTGCTCCGCGGCACTCTCTGCACATGGCAGCACTAGTCAGAGCTCGGCAGGCACACGTCGCCTTGAGGCAACGCATCCCATGACGTCACTGCCCAGCGTACGGCGCTCTTGTCTGTGCTGGGACCAGGAGGCCGCCGCACGCGTGTCCGCAGCCACCAGTGTCCAGGACCGCACTGCAGGGATGTGTAAAATATGAGCGAAAGTCGTAAGGAGTCAGACCCCCAAGGCCGTCTTCCCATCTGAGCTTTCTCGGATTTGGCGCTTTTCATGAGCACGAGGGCTCCCAACCCTCAGGCGTGAGGCACGGGGCTCACGATGCCCAAAGAAGGTGAAAAACCAAAGACCTGGGCAATGCGGCTCTTCTGGAACATGGGGGTTTTGCCCAGGGTCTTCCCTCCTGCCCTCGCAGCGCTCTGGTGCACCTAGAGGTTTCAGCCTCCAGTTCAGGCTGAGCCGCCCAGAAGCCAAAGTTCAGTCTCTGTAAAATCTCTGTCGTCAACACCTAGAAAGTAGGACCTCAAAGACTTTTATAATAGTCATTTATGAAGGGAGATGCCATCAGTCTCCTTGCACGTGACAAGCTGAACTTTAGATATTTTGTGTCAGGACACGAACAGGTGAGGTCCGGTGACGCGGCGTTGTGGTGAGGCCGCTTTGCCTTTCCCCCAAGAGCCAACACCTTGCACCTAAAAGACCACACAGGGGCAGGGTCTGTCCTGCATCTGCCTGCTCGCGCCTCTTTGAAGACTTCCTTCGTAAAGTCCAAGGCTGTCGGTACCACGTGCAGGGCGCTTCTGACCCCCCGCCTCTCCCTCACACGGCCGCACCCCGGGCTCAGCTCGCTCTCCTGTCGTGAGCACTCTGGGGAGGACGTGGACTTGGCTTCTTCCACTGGGCGCCGGGAGGGACAGAATCGGGCTCTGCGTTGGAATGAGTAATGTCCCACTCCGGCGTGGCAATATACTTAAAAATGTGCTTTAACTGGAGCTCTTTCAGAACTATTTGAAATATGTGGAATCAATGCGTACATAGTCTGCTGAAAGTAATATTCTGATTAACTTTGAAAACTTGGAAGAATTTATTTTTACCAGTGGAAGAAGCAAGTATCATTCTTGAAACAAAGCTCAAAAGATATGCTTTCTAAAACAAAGAAAATTTAGAGTTAAAGTTGAAAAAAATTCCACTCAGCAGATAGTTCATGCGAAGACCCACTCTGGGTTTCCCGAGGTTACAGATATGGTCTACTCATCTTTTGAGTCTTTGTGGAGGGTGACTGCCTATGGTGACTGCTGGGGGCCTTGCTGAGGGACAGGAAAGATGCAGTGCCCAGACGTAACCACACAGTCTGCACAGTATGTCCTGTCCTACAGAAAAGCAAAAATTGATTTTTGTGCAACTTGTCCAGTGTTGAAATACTGTAATAATTTTGCTGTTTCTTTAATCTGATGTGCGGTGCTGTCAGCGTTTGCTGAGTATTTTGAGCATCATGCTCCAGCTCGCGTCCCCGTAAGCAAAAGGTTCTTCAAACGTGACGTTTCTTTCTGCGGATGTGATGAGAGCATACATTAGTGCTGACACAGTGCATTACAGTTCTAACGCCTCACCTCAGCAGTGGTGATGTTATGTTTGGATGCACTTAAAATTTTTCTCTGCATCATCTCTTGACTGTCACCAACCCTGTAGAGTAGACAGGGCGGCGGTGATGTCCCTGGACTGATTGGGTCCGTCACCTCTGGCTGGGCCACGTGCAGGCAGAGCCGAGGACACGGGCCGAGTGCCCCACGGGCTCGCTCACTCCAGACATGCTGCTGCCTTGGGGTGTGTTTTGAGTGAGTTCATATCTGCAGCATTTTTATCAGATGCGAGAGATTTTGGTGGCTCGTTTGAAAAGTTCTGTTTTACTAATGACAGCCTTGTGTGTAGGAAAACATCCAGTAGCTGTCCTGAAGAGACCCTTCAGTCACGTGATTCCTGGCACGGTTATTTGCCCTCCATCATTTTGTAAGGATGCAAAGCCAGGCGTGAGGCCTGGCTGACCCCTCCCCCTGTCAGCCCACCTTCTGAGTTCATGGTATCCGTGCATCTTGTCTGCTTTAACGTTGTGGCCGCTGCCAGCCCAGCGCTGTGCCGTCACAGCACCTGTGGGGCGGCGATTGGGTAATGTGGCCGCTGAGAGGCGCACGCTGCGGCCTGAGGCCTCTCTTGTCCGTTTGAAGAGCCTTTTGCTTTTTATTCAGTGACGGCTTTTGCTTTTTATTCAGTGACGGCATCTCAGTCTTCTGTGGGCACTGCATCTCGATCGTGGGCAAAGGTTTGGAGAGCATTCGGGTACTTTAACTTTGACTTTTTCTTTTATGGAAAAGGACCAAACTCCTCCGTGGGATCTGCCGGGGCAGTTGTCGGTGCCCGGGACGCCTGCTGGGATCCGAGAGAGAGGCTGGCGAAAAGGTATTGACAGCCGAGAACCGCTTTGCAGAAGGAGCGCTTCCTCCCCCACATTGTTCTTGTATAAGGCTGGGTCGAAAGTTCAGGGACTTCATGATCAACCCAGACGCCTCTCCCGGTACACAAGGGTGCGAGCATGTCAGCTGCTTCGTTTGGCGTTGCTCGTGGAATTCTGTTTGGGCATGGTGTAGGTACCAGGCTTCCTAGTCTAGAACTTTCTAGAACTTCAGAAGCTGTGGAGGCACTGCCATTTGCTTCCTCCGCAGTGTCCAGAAGGCACGAGACATGAACAGGCTTAGTATCTCGGCCGAGCGCCCTCTCCGGGTAGTAGAAACAAACTCGCCCAGACAGAAAAACTGATGGAGAAAATGGTCAGTGGCTTCCTATAGCCCGTCGTTACCTTAGGTGTACTGACAGGTGCCTCGCAGGTACGTGCAGGGCTCATTAAGATTATGTGCTTTTAAACTGCCCTCTTGAGATCAGCTCGGCTACTAAGAGCCCTCTGCCTGCCAGAGCTGGGGCCCCAGTGTCCTGAGAGTCGGGTCTGCCTGGAGAAAGTGAACACCTCCGCCCTCTGCGGCGCCCGCTGCAGCCCCGGTGACTGTACCTCCAGGAAGGGTCTCGGCGGGGGGTGACAGAGGACTGAACTGAGTTGCCCAGTATGTAAAGTTGCCTAATTGTTGACAAGTTATTTCCATGTTGACCACCAATGTCTTGCATTTCCCTCTGATGCAGCCACGATGCAGATTTACCTGGAAATTCCGGAGCCCCTGAGAACTTGACCTTCAAAGAGCGCCAGCGGCTGTTCTCACAAGGTCAAGATGTGTCCAATAAAGTGAAAGCCTCTCGTAAATTAACAGAACTGGAAAACGAACTGAACACCAAGTGAGACCAGGAAACGGCGCCCGTGCTTCGCCCAGTGTGCTGCCTGTGCGGCTTTGGAGGGTGGGCTCAGAGCAGAGAAGGCGGCGGCATTTCTGCGTCCCAGGAGGGCTGTCTGGAAGCTGAGTGGGATTTACAGATAATCCCGGTCCAAGAAGCTCTTTTGTTTTACCGAGAGATTATCATTTATACAATGTAAACACTGTCTGATTTCCTAATTCTCTGACTCATCTGAAGATATGTGTTTTGTCTCTTTTCCCAGAGTCTGAGTTAGAAACGGGGAGCTGGCAGGGCAGGCGAGGGCAGTGGGACGTCTTCCCTGCTGGCCCCAGGGGGCGCGGAGAGGCCGCGTTCATCCCATGTCACAGCCTGGACCGTAAGGATGGACAGGGAGCGGCCTGAGCCCCCAGACCCTGTTTGCACCGTTCAGTGGTGACCGCAGGTGCGCCACAGGAGGGCAGGCGCGGAGGACGCCCCGCGCGTTTCGTCCAGCGCACGCGTGGGCCGGCCTCACTCGCCTTGCGTGTGGAGCCCAGGCGCGGCCCGGACCCACGCGTGCTGGGATGGAGGTGGTGCCCGCCCGAGGCCCTGCGCCTCCTTCTGCATGGGGACAGCCCTCCCAGCATATTCTAAATAGTTGGTTTTTAAACATTCTCCAAAAAGGAAATTCTGAGGGTTTGAGCTTAGGATATTTTATTTTTATAAATGCCAGGTTATTGTTAGGCTAATAAATCATTGGTGATTTTGAAGATGGCAGTCACGTTAGGAAGTTAAAATTTCAGATACTGAGGGGAATCTGTGAACGGGTCTGCTTCACTGGGCGGCATCCGTGTGGATAGAAACACAGACCGGGGGGGCTGGAGGGGTCAGGAGGGAGCTCTGAGCACAGCCGTTGCTCAGAGATTTTAAATTTGGGGACGAAAGTGACACCCACGTCCTGTCTGGGAAAGAAGGTTCAGTGACGTGGCTTCTGTGATTTGAATACTGTAAGAGTGACTTGTGTGACGGTCGAAACTGGTTTTTCACATCTGATGGTTACTGAACCTTGATCTGATTACTGTGACCAGCGTCATTTCTTCAGCCGTGAGCACACGGTCGGTGCGGAGGTTTCTGCTGTGTGATGTGAAAGTGCTAAGCTCTGTGGGGGCTGCGAGCGAAGCTTCTATTTGACAAGTCCCTGCTATGGGATCTTGAGGGTTTCCTGCTCCAGATTGTTCTTAGAAACACGTCTGTCAGGAGAACATGCACACTTCCAAACAGCGGAGCGAGAGCCTTTGTCGCCTTCGCCATCGCTGTCGTGAGCGCTGTAGGGCAAGCGCTTGCGGCGCAGGTGTAACTGTCCTTCATGTCCGTCAGTGTTCTTACCTGGACGTGTGCTGTCACCGCTGCCCGCGTTGAAGGGGGTGACCGGGTGGTCTGTGCTTACGAAGGCCGCGCTCGCTCTGCAGCGCCGGGGACACAGGCCTCCCAGAGAGCTCGAGAACACCGGCCGCCTCGCAGGGACGAGGTCACACTTTGTGTCACGGAGCAGACGCCGAGGCCGCTGTCCCGGTATCTGTAGAAGGACAGACACACCTCAGTACACGCACATGCGTGTAAGTGCTCACATGCAGGGGCGCGCGCGCGTGTGTGTGTGTGTGAGTGATTGTAAACCTGGAAATGGGCGGGTTTGGCCGCCCGTGGTGACGAGGCCACATGTGACCGCGTGCTTCTCATGACTGTGCTTCGCTGTGGAGACACCAGATCTGCTGTACTTCCCATTTCTACTGTAGCTCATTTGCAATCTATTTTTAATAAACTTTGTATGTATTTAAAAGCACATTTATTACTGGAGTCGCGCGGGCAAAGGTCGTATTTGTAACCTCCGCCTCCACCTCCCATCTCCTACCTGCGCATTCCCTCATTAACCGGTCAGCGAGTGTCGTTCATCCCTGGCTGCGGCGGGGTTTCCGGTGTGTGGGCAGGTGCTTTGTCCCCATCACGCAGACTCTGCAGGCCGCCCGACGGCTGTCCCCCACTCACCCAGCCCGTGGGCAGACCCAGCCCCCGAGGTGCTCAGTGAGCCGTGCGGACCGGGCCAGGACCCGCCTGGGTGGGCTCCGGGAGGGGGCGGCCGGTGCTCCCGCCTCTGTGGCCCCAGGGCAGGCAGGCTGGCCAGAGGGGGAGCCGCAGGGCCTGGGCCGCAGGAAGCGCTCCCGCAGAAACCCGCCGTGGTCTCGCAGCGCCAGCGGCCACTTGCAGTATGTCAGTGCCCAGAAAGGTGCTCCGAGGCTTGAGGGGATGGACACACAGCTGGTCTCCGGACCACCAGGTGTCGCTCCTCGCAGAGGGAACGATTGTCACCTGCACCGCATGGGGTTCCGGGAGGGGCCGCGGAAGAGGAAGCCTCTGCGCCGCTGTTGGGAGATGGACTGGAGAGACCGGCTTGGACTTCTGGGGACACGCGGGGCTGCAGCCAGCTCTCAGGGCCCCACTTCCACTCAGGAGGGGCTCGCACGGGGAACAGAGGCCAAGTGACCGGCCTCAGGACAGTACTCAGTGTGGTTTATTCAGTCGCGGCGCCCCTAAAGGTGTGCATTCAGCTCCAAATCGGGATTTTGAACACCTGCGTCTTACACGGTTTATTGCACAAATCTAAGCCACGAGTGCCTGCCACGAGCCAGTCGCTGTGACACTGGCTGCAAGTGTCCCCAGCAGATGCAGGAAGACAGCTCACGGTTTGTCCACAAGAGGTGGACAGGGCACTCAGAGGGCTTGGCCGGGACCCCGGCCAGCTGGCGGTGGCGGGCCTTTGGAGTGAAGGACCTTCGCTCTTGAGAGAAGGGACTGTTCGCGGGAGGAGGACCCCGGGGCGGAAAGGCTGCAGGCAGATACCGGGTAGGAGACGGGGCCGCGGGCCGGCGGGCGCCAGGAGGTGGGTCGGAAGCACAGAAAGAAGACCTGCGGTCTCCACGCAGCTTCCCCGCAGGCCTCCAAGGGAGGCTTGGTCGCGTGCGGAGAAAGCACAGGAAGGTCCTGTGGGTGCTGAGGGGCACACAGCACTTGCCAGCAGCAGCCCAGCCGTGGCCCCAGCAGGGCCTGGGGGTGGGGTGCAGGGTAGATCACAGAGGTGCCCAAAGACGAGGCAGGAACCCATACCGATGGCCTCAAACAAGAAACTAGAATGGTGACTTTCAGGCCGTATATTTGTTTGCTGGATTAAACCTTATTTTTTCCTGCTCTCTTAAGCCTCCTGTTTTATTCTTTTATGGAGAGGACGGGAGCAAATGGCTAAGTCTGAATTGGGGACAGTGGGTCCAACTTCACCTTGGAATTTTTAAAAACAACATAAAACCAGCACAAACAACAGGAGACGTGGAAGACAGTGGGTTAATTGCACAGCTCTGTAGAAGCCCTGCCTCCCCAAGCTCCCCCCTGGGGACAGGCCCCCGGCTAGCAGACCGAGGACACAGACACGTTCTGACAGGCTCGGGGTCAGGGCTCCTTGGTGGCCGTCCGCGTTCCAAGTGTGCTTGCCGGGTCCCCGAGATCCCTCCGGCGGCCCTGGACACAGCTCCAGACACTCGGGCTCTCCGGATGCAAAGCGTGACGTGTTTAAAGCCACCTGCCTCTCCTCTCGGTGATCTGGGATGTGTCTGCTCATGCTTTCACCTTGTTTTGTGATCTTTAATGTAGTGAAAGTCATGGCTCAAAGACGACCGGCTCTGCCGCCTGCTTCCGCCAACAAGGTCGCTCAGGACGCTCTCGGAAAGAGTTCGTCTCCATTGGCTACAGAAACATCGTGGGATGCAGGCAGTGGCAGAAAATGAGTCTGAAGGGCGAGGTGACCGCCAGTGGTGGAAATGCACAGGGGGCTCCCCAGCACACGGCTCCGGCCACCAGAGCAGGGACCAGCGCCGGCTCGTCCCATGCCGCTGACCTAGGTGGCACCGGCGGTGTCCACGGGCCTCTGGTGGCCTCGAGGCAGAGCACATGGTGGCCCCCAGCCAGGCTGCCTGGGAATCGGATGGGAGACCGTTGGTGGCCCCGTCGGCCTGGTGGTAAAGGAGCTCCCCAGCTGGACGGCGCTCAAATGCCCTACTCAGGCACCGTTGCGACTCAGGGCAGGGGGCCCGGGGGTGCACCGTCCCTGGAGACAGCCGCGTGGGGACTGGGTTCTGGCTGCGGGGAGGTGCCCCCGACGAGAGCTGCAGGGACCCCAACGGAAGGGCGCGAGGAGCATCGGTCAGCAAGGCTGGGACACATTCGCCAAGTCGTGCCACAGCACCTGTCACCGTGTCCTGCCGCCTGCACCTCCTGAGTCGTGGGCTCTGGGACCCAAAGTGGAGTCGTCTCCCCGTCACTGCGGTTTCTGCTCGGAGTAGGATCGCTGCGTCCCGTGTGCCCGGCACACACACGTGTCGTACGTGGTGCACCACGTGCGCATCGCATGTGTGCTGACAGTGGGCACCCTGGTGGCCTAACCAGCGCCCAGGAGTGAAGAGAAGGCTCGCGCCATACCCGACCAGCACGTTTGCTGCTGTGGCCCCAGCCCGGGGGTCTGCCTCTTACTCGTTTGTCAGGCGTTGGCAGCCTGTTGCGGTCGTGTGCTGGGGGAAGAGGGCGCGGCTCGCGCACAGCATCCCCCTCGCCATTGCCTGTTCTCTCTGATGCAGCCGTTCAGCCAGCAGGAAGTTGGCCTGAGTTCCTAAACGTGCCAGATGCTGCAGGCGCTGCGGGCGCGGCAGCCGTCTGTGGAGCTCCGGATCTGCTCTGGGGACAGTGGCCCCAATGCCTGCTCCGTGTGAACAACCCGAGAGCGACGCGCCGGTGGGAGAAGGACGTGGGCCCTCGTCCGTGTGGGGTGGTTTTGACCTGGACGAGCATCCAGAGGGCCGCAGAGGCGGGGACGTGGGAGTGTGCCTGGCTCCCCCAGGAACAGCAAGGAGTCCACTGACCTGGGAGCCGCGTGGGCGGGGCGGGGCAGGGAGGGGGCAGAGGAGGAGCAGGACACAAGGCAGGCAGGGGTGCATCCACCATCCTGAGCGCCTGGCTTTTATGCTGACGGAGAAGCCGAGGGGAGGGAGTGTCCGACTGGCGTGTCACCATGTAGGTGCACGGGGCTGGTGCCATCACTATGCTGAGCCCAGGAGGACTTGTCCGTGATGGCATGTGGGGCGACAGGAGGAGTGGATGCCAAGGCGTGGGTCCCCGTGGCAGAGGGATGCAGACGCTCCAGGGGTCGGCCAGGGTGGGGGCCAGGGGGGTGAGCGTGGGGCGGCCCCTGGGCAGTGCCAGTGGGCAGTGGGGCCTACGAGTCAGGAGCTCGGGAGCAAGCTGGACGCAGAAGTGAGGGCAGCATCGGGGTACAGATGGCAGAGGAGGCCAGAAGCGCCATCAGATGGAGGGGCACCAAGAGCCAAGTGAGTATTTCAGGAAGCGCGGGGACCACGGGACGGGCATGTGGCTGTCCTCTGCCGCCCTCCCGGGCGCAGGGCCCCTGCGGAGCACTGCAGGAGTCCGGCAGGGAGGGCGGCCTGGCAGAGGAGGGGCGGGGCGGGCCAGGGCTGCAGAGGGGCAGGGGAGGGCTTGGCCGGACGCCCCTGCCCCGCCACAGGTGGTGCGCCTGCACCGGCACCTGCGCTGCGGCTTCACCCCCGGGCGCTCCCCCTGCCCCTGGGGCCTGGCCCGGCGCTGCCCGCCCCCAGCTGTCCGGGGCCGGAGGGGCGCCCGCTGGCCTCTTCTGGCGCTTGTCCCCTGGCTCCTGCTCCCAGGGGACTCCAGGGGTCCCCAGCGGACGTAAAATTAAGGCACCAATGGTAAGGTCCCACCCAGAGGCTGTAATTTACTTGGGGTTTGGAACCCCCGCAATATTCAGTGAACAGCCCTCAAATGTAGCTGCTCCCCTCCCCCACCCCTCTCCCGGGACCCCGTCGCCATGGAAACCAAGGGCGCAAACGCCTGCGCACGCGCAGCAGGTGGGCGGGGCTGGGCCTGGCGATGCTGGCGGCCCCGCCTGCGGCCCCGCGCCCTCCTGCCCCTGAGCCTTGGGGTCGGGCCAGCAAGGGACAGGGGGTGACAGCGCCCTAAGACCCCGGGGGCAGAGGCGCCTGTTATCTCCCACCATCCGCTCAGTAGGGTGCGAGGTCCCGGTCTGCTCTCCCCGTGGGGCCCCAACCCGCCCCCATCCCCCCGCGCGCCCCACCCACACCTGAGGCCTCACGGCCCCCTCTCACCGCGGCGCCCCTCCCGTGACTTGTTGAATGTCTACTATCTACTGTGCTAAATTCGGTGGTTAAGCGACCACGCATGTAACCTTTCTGTTCCCTGCTCTCTTGGAGTATCGGTGGAATAAAAGAGGAAAATAGTAACAAAATAAATGTAAACCACCAAAGTGGACCCAGAATGCTCCTGCGGAGGGGACGTACCCAGTCCTATAGGGGCTTATAATGAACCCCCGGCCGGGTGTGGGAGTCAGGGCTGTCCCCGCGAGCCGAGGTGGAGCGGGGTTCTCCTGGGCCGGAGACCGCCGTCTGGCAGAGTGTCGAGGGTTAAGGACGGCGCTGTCCCCCAAGAGGAACGGCCTTGCGATGGCGAGTGATGGCGGGGCTGGCATCGGGGAGACCGGGGAGCGCTCGCAGGGGCAGCTGCTGCTTGGGGCAGAAGCGGAGGCGGTGGCCTGTGCAGCGAGGAGCAGAGCGGGCAGCGGAGCAGCGCCCGCAGGGCCAGGATGCTCTTTATCTTGAGGGCCAGGGAAGGCTATCGAAGAGATTTTAAAGGAGAGAAGAAGCGGTTAGATCCGTATTTTGAATATGTCGCTCATAGCAAGGGGTCCAGAAAGGCGAGCATGAAGGTGTAGGGCTGAGTGAGACGTGGCAGGGCAGGACCCCTGGATGCCTGGATGCCGAGATGAGGGTGTGTGTGACCCACTCCCGGAAAGACCAGCAAACCTGGGAAGCATCACAGAGAAATGGTTCAAAGCCCCTGGAAGTTGCCCAAACAGCATACAGCAAATGAAGAAATATTTTATTCAAGGAAAAAAAAAACCTCCATAAGAACAGTCCGAGTCTGCGGTCCTCTGCCTCACGCCACCCAGGCTCTGCCGGCCAGAAGGTCCCCTCTGGGCGTGTGTGGCTGAGAAGATGGGGCCCCGCCTCCCCTCAGCTTTGGGCCACAGCTCACCGTTTTTCACCAGTTTGGATAGGCCCCCAGCACAGAGTCAAGGACGCTAAATGCCTAGCTGACTGCGGCGGAGGCCGGGGACCCCTTCCTTCACCCAGCCTCCACTCACGTAATAGAGGCCTTACCCCGGAACAGAGGCGGGGGGTCCTGGGGTCCAATTGCTCTTCCCCAGCTTGATCAGCACCAGGGTTTCAACGTGAAAGAGCAAGCCACGAGCTCAGAGGCCACAGGCCTGCCAGGTGCCCAGAGATTTCGCTCAAGGCAAGAGGCAGCCCAGAAGAGAGAGCTCTGAAGCTCTTCCCACAGGAACGGACTTCGTCTGAAACTCTCCGGTGAGGCTCAGAAGCGAGAACTCTTCTTAAATAAGAGCACTTATCAGTCCGCTTGGGCACCATAACAAAGCGCCACGCACCATGTGGTTTAAACCACAGAAATACGCTCCTCACGGTCCCGGAGACCGCGAGTCCTAGAGCAAGGTGTTGGCGCTGGTGTCCCCTGAGGCCCCTCCCCTTGGCTTGTGGTGTGCTCACATGGTCTTTCCTGTGTGTGTGGGTATCCCCACAGTACCTCTCTGTGCCCTAATATTCTCTTAGGAGGACCCCAGTCACATTGGATTAGAGCCCGTGCTGATGGCCTCATTTTAACTTAAGCACTTCTTTAAAGGCCCTGTCTCCAGATACAGTCACACACTGAGGTCCTGGGCTTGGGACTCCGACATGTGAATTTGGGGGGAGCACAGCCCATAACAAGCAGCAAGCTAACAGACCACCTAGTTCACGGGAGGCTAAGAAGAGCCTGCGGTTAAGACAGATCTCTCAGAAGGGCTTCCCAAAGTGTCCCTGCCCCGGTTTAATTGGGGCAGACAGTGGAGAAATTCATGCCTGACGCCATTGTTGAAAACAGTCAAGCAATCAGTCAGTAATTAGTCGGACTCAAAGGAGGAAGATTAGCAGAGAGATCAGGGAGAGACATTAACACACGGACCCCTGCTTACAACTGTGGTCTCTCCAGTGCTCCAGGGCCGTGTGCATGCCCGGGGCTGTGTCCTTCTAGGAGCTCACCAAGGCTTCCCACTGGGGGAAACAGACTTCCCTAGAGGAGCCCAACTGAGTCACTCAACAAAGCACATAAACAGCAACAAGAACAGACTGCAGATGGGGGAAAGGCATCACTAGCTAAAGTTTCTACCATATGTTTCTTAAAATGTCCAGTTTTCAACAACAACAAAAAGATGTGAAAAAAAACAGGGAAGAGAGACTTATCCACGAGGGGAAACAGACAAGAACCACCATTGAAAAGCCTGACATTGGAATTAATAAGACTTCAAAGCAGTCATTGCGTGAACATAAAAATATGTTCAAGGGACTAAAGGAACCCACATTACAGAAGTAAAGGAAAATATACTTTCTCATCAGATGGAAAATATCAATAAAGGGATAGAAATAACTTATTTAAAAAAATGTAACCCTGGAGTTGAAAGTAGCTGATATGAGGACATTCCCCAGAGGACTCAAGAGTAGATTTGAATGGACAAAAAAACAAAACAAAAAAAAAGAATCAGCAAACTTTTAGCTTGGTACAAATTATGTAATCCTAAGAACAAAGGGAAAAATGGGAGGAAGGAATATGATTGGAACCTGTAGATGCGAAGCCTGTAGGCACACCAACATATACACGTCATGGGAACACCAGCAGGGAAGAGTGAGGAAACACAAGAAATATTCAAAGAAATAATTGCTCAAGCTCCCCAAATGTGTTGAAATTCAGCACGCATAGAAGGAGCTTCAAGAACTCCAATTAGGATAAATACAAAGAGATCCACACCCACATGCCTCATAATAAAATTACTGAAAGAGAAGGGAGGGAAGCCAGGGAAGTCAGTCAAGTCAGTCCATGAGCAGACTCTCATCAGCAACAGGGGCTGTGGGTGACCTGGGTGACATAGGTGAAGCTCTCAAATGGCTGAAAGACAAATCCTGTCAACTAGAAATATTATACCCAGCAAAACTGTTTTGGAAATGAAGGCAAAATAAAAGCTTTCCAAGATAAACAAAGTTGGAGAAAATTTGTTGCTAGAAGGCTTGCCTTATTACGCGACACTAAAGGAAGTTCCTCGGGCTGAAAGCAAGGGCCCCCTCCCCCACAGAAACACAAATCCGCAAAGAATGCCAGCAAAGACAGTCACATAAGTATAAAAGACAGGGTAAAGGTGTATGTTTCTTCTTTGTTTCCTTCACTGATTTAAAGAGCAATTGTGTAAAACAGTAGATGTGTAATCATCCCATTGAAACTATACCATATAGACATGTCATATATTTGACAAAAGTGGCACAAAGGAGGTGGGTGGGGACAGTTTTCCTGGAGTAGGACAATGACACCAGGCGGTAGTTTGAATCCACAGGACCGAGTGTGCCCGGCGTTTCATCACGGTGAAGGAGGCCAAGAACGCAAACCCTGCAAGTCCCTTCTCTCCTCAGCTTCTCTAATGAACACGAGGTTACGTAAAGCAGCAAACATAGCACTGGGCTGCGGAATCTGTGACGCATATGGATGTGACATGTGACGGTACCAGCGCAACAGACGGAACAGGAGAGTCTGGCTGCAGCAGGAATGCTTCTGTATCTCACTGGATTCTGACTATCCATGTGAAGTGGACTCTTCCAGGTTCAAAGTGTAGGGTGGGCTTTCTAGCAACCACTTAGAAAATTATTCAAAAACTAATGGAAAATGTCATTGAAGAAATTAAAATTTTATACTAGAAAATATCCACTTAATGCAGAAAAGGGCAGTAAAGGAACAAACAAGACACGAGGCACATAGAAAACGAACAAGAGAGGTGTCGGTTGCAAACCCACATCAGCGGCATTAAATGTGAGTGGACAAGCCATCGGTCAAAAGGCAGGTTCTGTCCAACTGGGTAAGAAGTGAACTCCAACTACATGCTGTCTGTCTACAGGGGACACGTTTTACATTCAAAGATACAAATAGCTTATAAGCAAAAGATGGAGAAAGAAACATCACGCCACCATCAACTACAAGAAGACTGAGTGACTGTACTTATATCAGACAAAATAGACCCTCAGATGACATAAATGTCACTACAGATAAAGATGGACATTTGATAATGACAGAAGTGTCACTCCATCGGACAGATGGGAGAAGTGTAAGTGCACCTAACAACATGGCCCTGAAATTGACAGATTGAAGACAGAAATCGGCCGTTCAACATTAATAGCCGCAGACACCAACCCTCCCCTTTCAGTAATGAACAAACTGGACAGAGGACCGACTAGGAGACAGACAACTTGACCAACACCATTGAACCAACGTCCACAGAACAGCCCGCCTGTGCACAGGGGGACACGCGGTCTTCTCAAGTGCACGCGGCACACACTCTCTGGGTTAGACAATGTGCTGGGCCACAGCGGAGGCCTGACTGCATGTAAAAGAATAAAGATCATATAAAGTCGTTCTCCAGTTATGATAGAGGGAAGGTAGAAATTAGTAACAAAAATAAATTTTGGAAATTCACAAATATGTAAAAATTAAATAAGGTATTTTTAAATTTCAGTAGATCAGCGAAGAAATCACAAAGGAGGTCAGGGGACATTTGGGGAGGAATGAAGATGAAGACACCACACAGCAAAGTTTGGGGGATGCAACCAAAGAAACGCCTGGAGGAACGGTCGTGGGTGTAAAAACCTACATTAAAGCTCTCCAGTCAACGCCCTAAACATCCAGTTCAGAACACTGAGGAAGCAATACCGAACTCCAGCAGAAGGAAGCCACAATAAAGATCAGAGCAGAAATAAGTGAAACGGAGCGTGGAAAAACTATACAGAAAATCAACAGAACCAGAAGCTGGCTCTTTGAAAAGATGAACAAAATTGATAGACCCCTAGTATGACTGACTGAAAAGAAGATTCAAATTAACAAAATCAAGAATTAAGGAGAAGGCATGGCAACTTCACAGAAATAAAAAGGAAGGCAGGAACATGCTGTGAAAGGCACTGCTGACGAGTTACCCTGGGTGAGTCAGTCACACAGACTCCCACAGAGTCACAGATCACCAAAACCGATTCAAGAACTAGAGGATGCGAACACAAGGAGAATCCATGCTGACGCTAAAGTAGGAATCCAAAATCTCACAAAGTAACACCCAGGCCCAGATGGCTTCCCTGGTGAACTGTAGCAAACATGTAAAGACAAATGAACACCAGTCCCCCGAAAACTCTTTGGAAGAATAGAAGGAAGGGACCACTTCCTCTCCCATGGCGCCCATCCTGCCCTGATGTCGGAACCGCAGGCAAAGCTCACAAGAACACTACAGAGCAATATCTCTTACGGACGTAGATGTAAACATCTTCAAAAATTACCGGCAAATTGCATCCAGCGGTATATGGAAAGGGCACACACCTGGGCAAGTGGGAGTCAGCCCAGGGATGCTCCAGCGTTCCCCGGCCAGTTAACGTCACGGACTGAATCAACAGAAGACAGGACACATCCCATGATCATTTCGATAGGTCCAAAAACACGCTTTTGATGAAAAAGTTGCAAGGTTTGCACATGACGCACAAGGCTTGAAAATGATGGTCAACATCATTAGCGATCAGGGCAACGCAGGTCAAACAGCGATCATGCACCCAGGTGGCTGTGATCAAAGAGATGGATGGAAGTATCTTGAGGGTGTAGAACCCTTGGAATTCTCACACTCCGCTGGCAGGACTGCAGGGAAGACCTTCAGGGTGTCCCTCGGCAGGCTGCCCAGTTCCGGTCCTAGGCATACACCCACCCAGGCGAAGGGGACCCAGGTGTCCGCACAGAGCGCTTGTTCAGGAATGCCGCAGCAGCACTGTTCCCAACAGAAGAAGTGCAAACAACCCAGATGCCCTTCAGGTGATGCTGGGTGGGTAAGTGCCGTCTGGCTACAGGATAGATTATCGTCGGGCGCTAAGAAGACACCGTTTGAATAAATAAAACATTAAAAAAAATTAAAAAAAAAAAAAAAGGGGGCGCCTGGGTGGCTTAGTCGGTTAAGCGTCCGACTTTCGCTTGGGTCATGATCTCGCGGTTCGTGGGTTCGAGCCCCGCGTCGGCTCTGTGCTGACTGCCGGCTCGGAGCCTGGAGCCTGTTTCAGTCTGTGACTCCCTCTCTCTCTGACCCTCCCCTGCTCATGCTGTCTCTCTCTCTCTCCTAGAAATAAATAAAACATTAAAAAAATTTAAAAAAAAGAAGACACCGTTTGCGCAGAGCACGGCTTCGAATCCCGCATCGCATTTCTTCGGAGCTCATCTCTGTGGGGAGGCGGCCCCACCCGCTGGCGCCGAGGCGGAGTCTGGCGGGCACGGCGTTCAGTGCCAGGGACCTACAGGGTGCCCCGCCGGCCCACGGAGCTGCCCCCCGAGCGGCTGCAGCACGAACACTAGAGACGAGCAGCCACGCGCCCATAGAATCGTGTCTGGCAGCAGAGAAAGGTCGTAGTAGAAATTCAGGCGAAGAAAGTGTCGGCAGATTGATGAACCCAAACCAGGGGGACCCGACACCGTGTTCACTGCGCGTTTCATCCGGGGCCTGCGGTTTGCTGGCTACGGCAGGAAGGGAGGACGGGGAGGGCCGTCCGGGCGGGGCGCTGGCCGCGACCTGGGGTCCCGGCTTCTGCAGGCCGCCCGCCGTCCATGTCCTGGACAAAAGCAGCTGCGGCAGCCGGGGTCTCCTGCTTCCACGGCGGCTGCCGGGGCTCCAGCCCTCACAGCCGCGGTCAGGCGCTGCGAAGGAGTCGGGCAGTCGACGAACACGTCCACCACGTCTGTCTGTCTGTCTGCCTCTAGGTCACTGCTCCGAAATCCCACCTGACCTGTGCCGGGCGGCATGGACCTCCTGCGTGCCAGAGGCGCAGGGAAGCGGTCCCAGCGCGGCACTGATAAACGGGGGCGAGGTCGTACACGGGGGCACTGGGTGGGCGTGTTTGCCCGGACGGCTCACCGGGCTGGCACCTGGTCCCCTCCAGGGATGTTCAAGTGCCAGGACCGGTGCCTGCGGAGATCCGGGCGGAGCTGGCTTCACGGCCGCGGCCAGGCAGCTTCCCCGTGGTGGGGCCACCAACCGTGGCCGCGGCAGCGCCGTCCTGTTTCTCTCGTGCGTCTGGTTTTCTCGCAGAACGTGGAGACGTCCTGCGAGCCTGTGTCCGTGTGCTGGCGTGCTTCGGGCACTTGGCGTGTGTGACAGTGTGTCACCAGCTCGCGCACCCAAGGCCGGTGCAAGCGGTGCGGCCGCGACGCTCAGGGAGGCCGAGTCCCCCCCAGCGAGCCCTCCCCGGAGCGCAGCCTGGAGCAGACGCCCGAGCCCCCCCAGGGGAGGCCCTGGCCCTCCTCTGCGCCGCCTGCGGTGCCGCCCGGCTGCATCTGAACCCGCAGGCCGGCAGCCGCTCCCCCCACACACCGGGCTGGTCCAGGTTTCCAGGCTCTCGAGGCCGCGGGTCCCTGGCTTCCCTGCAGGCAGCAGTGTCAGGACCGTCACTCACCGCCCGCGCCCGCGTGTGTCCCTCGGGGGTGCAGCCCCTCTCGCCCGCGCCCAGGTCTCTGGCTCCGGGGACCCGTCATCTCCGCCGCCTTCGAGCGCCGCACTCCGTGCATCCGCCGTGGGCACAGGGGTGTGAGTCACCCCAGGTCGGTCCCTCCGCGGTGGGGCAGGGCCCCACCCCTGGGCCCCCCGGCCCCTGATGCCGGCGCAGGTCCTCAGGGGCTCCGTCGTGCGCCCCGGCTGGTGCTCCGGGTGCTCCCTCCTCCGGGGCCGCGTTGCGCCTGCTCTCGGCGCCTCGCAGTCAAGGGCAGATGCCCCAGAGCCCCGATCCGCTCCGGGGTGCCCTGGGCCCGCCCTCGCTGCGGGGGTGACGGCCGGTGACTGGCGTGTCCTGCGCTGACCCATGTGTGCGGGGGGCCTGCTTCCTCACCCGGGCTCCTCCCGAGCAGAGCGGCCAGCTCCGGGCTTGTACACGGGACGGATGTGCCCCGTCACGTGCGCCGGCGGAGGCCTGGCTGCCGTTCCGGGGCCGGATGCCGGGCGCCTCCCGCTGCAGGGGCGCCGAGGGGAAGGGGCCCTCGAGCGCTGCGGGGGACCCAGCAAACTCCGGAGCGCGTTCCTTCCGCTCAGGCACCTCCCAGCCGCCGGCCCGCCAGGTGCCATCTTGTCCCCAAGGCTGCGTCGGCTCCCAGCCCAGCCGGGAAAATCTGAAGGACCCACCGGACGGCTGACCTGTCCCCGTCCCTCGCCGCTGCCTGCGCTCGCCAACGCCCTGGCTCGGCTGCCCCCTGCTGGGTCCCCCTGCGGTGCCACCTGTGTTCCCTGTGCCTCGAGAGCCACGACCCCCACCCCCACCCCCACCCCGCTAGCGGGTGAGCACAGTCCACAAGCCGTGAGTGTCCTCCCCTCGGATAAAACGCATCGAATGCAGGGTTCTGAGATGCCGAGTCACTTCTTACTGTTTTCTGCTCTCCGCACAGAGGGGCGGCGAGTCCGCGGCGCCCTCCTCCCTGCGCAGCCAGCAGGCCCGGCCGCGGGGAGGCCGCCGCTCGGCTTTGCTCCAGCTCCGCCCGGAGATTCAGGTAGGAGCCCTCCCCGCGGTCACATTCCGTGATGTTCTGGTGACATTGCGGATGTCATGCGGCCCAAATAGGCCCACTCTTCTTTTCCTATTGATTTGTTGGGGGGAGGGGGGGAGGGAGCGAGCATCTCAAGCAGGCTCCGCCCTCCGTGCAGAGCCCGACGCTGGGCTCCTTCCCACTGACACGGACACAAAGGCGAGAGAAATGTGGCTCAAATGGACTCTCCTTCCAGCCCACAGGCGACACACACCCGAGGCGGGCGGGGCGCCACCTTCCTCACGGCGCTCACAGCTGCCCTAGCGCTTATGTCTCATTAAAGACTAAAAGTGACCAGGGGCACCTGGGGAGCCCGGGGGGCTTGGGGGCTCAGTCGGTTAAGAGTCCAACTTCGGCTCAGGTCGTGATCTCAGGGTTCGTGGGTCCGAGCCCCGCGTCGGGCTCTGTGCTGACAGCCGGGAGCCTGGAGCTGCTTCGGATTCTGTGTCCCCCTCTCTCTGCCCCTCCGCTGCTCACACTCTGTCTCTGTCTCTTTCTCTGTCTCTCTCAAAAATAAATAAACATTACAAAAATAAAAGACTAAAAGTAACCTTATCTTCACAGCAGCTAGCCCTTCAAGCTCCTGGAAGCCACTTCCAAATTCCTTACAGACTCACTTTCTCTAGCCGCCCCCCCACCCCCCCCGCAAACTTGGAGGTGCAGAGTCAGTGCCTCCTCGGGACCCGGGGCAGCTCTTTCTGCCCGCAGTCCTGTCCCTGTGCCGGAATAAAATCGCCTTTTTGCACCAAACACGTCTCAGCATTGTTTCTTAGCCACTTGCTCATGAACCCACTTCAAACTTCGTCATCACGACCCTGGGACCATGACCTGAGCCAAAATCAGGAGTCGCGCACTCAACCGAGCGAGCCCCCAGGCGCCCTGGAAACGGGTCTCCTTGTAAGAAGCTGTGATCTAATGACACAAAGCTCCTCAGTCTGTAGATGCAGACGTTGCGTCACCGCGTGCCCACGTGGCCTTTGCCAGGCGGCGGACGCATCACTGCGGTCCCCGCTTGCCATGCCTACCCCACGGGAGTCCCGCCTTCCACCCGCCGCCACCTGCTGAATAGAGGGCCCCGGGCCCATGGGTGCCCGGACTGGGTCCTGAGCAGAAACCAGAGGGAGAAGCACCCTGTGTCCGTGAGGATGGCTGTGGCCGCTCTGAACCAGAGTCATGGCCGCCCTCTCGTTTACTTTAACATCGGGGGTAGGGAAATGCTGTGTCCGGGCCAGGCTGACCCGGACGAACGTCACTGCCGTCGCCTGGAAGCGGCCCCTGTGGAACGGCCGGGCGTCCAGGACGAGAAGCCGGAAGCGGGCCCGGTGCGGCAGGCTGGCAGCCGTCCAGGCCGAGGCCGCGGGCGCGTATTTTTATACCATCATCCGATTGGGAGTATTGTTCCCCCTTTGTTACAAACAACGTGACCTGGGTGAGAGTCAGGAGGGAAGAAAGATCACTGTTACAGCGACAGACTCGCCGGCTGCAAACCTGATTAGCCCGGAGAGCTGTCTGCTTCCTGCCCGTGAGGGCGGCAGCGCGGTGGAGGCCGTTCTGTACACTTGCCTGTTGGCTGTCTCAGCGCGGAGGGAAACGGACCCATCTTCACATTCAGCGTGTAACTTCACCCGCCTCCCGGGTCACACGATGCCGCCTCAGTGTTGACATTTTATAGGGACGTTTCCCAAGCCTACGGCGCAGTCTCCACGTTACAGGAAAGAAAGGTGTAACGGAACAAACAAACGGCGTCTATCGCAGGTCAGCTACGACCTCCGAATCCTTCCACAGGGGGCGCTGAACCGCAGGACGCCCACGCCTGCCTTCCCTGGGCCTCTCGTCCGGGCGCCAAACGGCCTTGCAATCGCATCGGAAGGGAAGGGCCCCACGCGGGGTGCTGTCTATCAGCTGCATTGTCCCTGGACTTCTCCGAACGCCCTCGCAGGCGCGCCCGGGCGGACGTGTGTCCCCCAAGCGTGGGGTCAGGACAGCGTGGCCCCGAGCGGCCCATCTGGACAAGACATCAGAGCCCCATGGCCGGCCTCGGGGCGGGGGGGGCGCGGGCCGGGGCCCAGCCAGCCTCAGGAGCAAGCCCACAGCGGACAGAGCCTGTTCTTCGTCTAACTTGGAAGAACACGAGCTTTACGCAGATTTCGCTCATGATGAATTAGCGCGTGACTGTGCTCTCGGGGGCGGGGGTCCTGTTTCGCAGACGCTCGGGTACTTATTACATATAACGTTCACTCTCTCAGCTCTCTGTGTTCTTGTTTTGTAGATGCTGAAGCAAGACGTAAGAGCGCTGCACACCCCTTTTCTGGAAGCTCTCGGAAACTGCTGGGACCGCCTGCGGGCGGGTCTCTGTGAAGTGGCCGCGGGGTCCGGGGAGCGCAGCTGGGCCAGCAGGCCGTGCTGTGTAAGCGCGGCCCCGCCCCCGTCGCGCCCTCTTACTCGGTGCCCCTGCCCGGGCCGGGGGCAGTCGTCGGTGCGTGGGGGTGCGGCCCTGGCCGCGGTCCCCCCTCAGGGGTCCCCGTTTCCTCCAGTGACTTGCAGAGGCCCTCTGGACCTCGAGGCTGTCCCTGAGCTGGCGCCGAGTCCCTGCTGAGTGTCCGGGGCCAGAGGCTCCTAGAGTGTGGCCTGAGGCTCCGTTCGCTCCGCCCAGCCCAGTCCTCATATCTGGGAAGCCCACGCGCCTCGGCCACGGTTGGGGCGGGATGGGGACGTCCCTGCACCACCCAGCTGGAGGCCGGTGCTTTGGCCCCGTGGCGCCACGTGAAGCAAGGCACACTGGGTATGTCAGGCTGACAGATATCTTAGTTTATTAGAGAGAGAGAGTGAGCGGGGAGGGGCCGAGAGAGAGGGAGACACAGGATCCGAAGCAGCTCCAGGCTCTGAGCTGTCAGCACAGAGCCCGACGCGGGGCTCGAACCCATGAACTGTGAGATCATGACCTGAGCCGAAACCAGGAGCTGGTGCCCACTGCCTGCCCCCAGGCACCCCCAGATATCTGAGTTCAAGCCTCTGCGGCCCCAGGGTCTCATCATGCCTCTCGGGGCTCTCAGCTCAGGGACGACTGTCCTGAAGGGTCCCGGGGGGGCGTCGGCCCGCACGGGTGGTCCTCACGCCACGTGCTCCAGCGAAGGGAACCGGGCTGTGACTTTACGGAGAGCAGTGCCTCTCGGCTGGGAAAACGTGCCGTGTTAGATGGGAAAGCGGACGGGAGAAGAGGGAAGGGGCTCTCCCTGAGGGCGGGAATGGCCCCTGCACGGGGAGCAGCTGAAACCCCCGCCCACGGGCGACCCCCTGCTGCAGCCTGGCAGCGCAGGGTGGCCCACCCGGAGCGGCGCCTGCGGGAAGCGAACCAGCTGGAGGAGCAGAGGGGGAAGGGGCTTCACAACCGCCTTGTGGTGAGCGCGGTCCGGGCCCGAGAAGGAGGGCGGCATGGGGGCCGGGCAGGGGCCCCGGGGACGGGCACGTGGGGGGCGCGGAGGTCTCCACAGGGGACCCCGGACCCGGGACGCTTGGAGCTCGGCCTTTCTCACAGCCCCGGCCCCAACTCTCCCTGCCCAGCTCTGCCTCCCCAGCCCTGCCTCCCCAGCTCTGCCTCCCCAGCTCTCCCTCCCCAGCTCTCCCCCCCAGCTCTCCCCCCCAGTTCTCCCTCCCCCAGCTCTCCTCCCCTCCCCTCCCCTCCCTCCCCAGTTCTCCCTCCCCAGCTCTCCCTCCCCCAGCTCTCCCTCCCCCCCTCCCCCAGCTCTCCCTCCCTAGCTCTGCCTCCCAGCTCTCCCTCCCAGTTCTCCCCCTCCCCCAGCTCTCCCTCCCCAGCCTCCCTCCCCAGCTCTCCCTGCCCAGCTCTCCCCTGCCCAGCTCTGCCTCCCCCAGCTCTCCCTCCCCCAAGCTCTCCCTGCCCAGCTCCCTGCCCAGCTCTCCCTCCCCAGCTCTCCCTGCCCAGCTCTCCCTGCCCAGCTCTCCCTCCCCCAGCTCTCCCTCCCCAGCTCTCCCTCCCCAGCTCCCCCCAGCTCTCCCTCCCCAGCTCCCTCCCTCCCCAGCTCTCCCCCTCCCCCAGCTCTCCCTCCCCAGCTCTCCCTCCCCAGCTCTCCCCCCAGCTCTCCCTCCCCAGCTCTTCCTCCCCAGTTCTCCCTCCCCAGCTCTCCCTCCCCCAGCTCTCCCTCCCCAGCTCTGCCTCCCAGCTCTCCCTCCCCAGTTCTCCCTCCCCAGCTCTCCCCCAAACCCTCCCCAGCTCTCCCCTCCCCCCCCAGCTCTCCCTCCCAGCTCTCCCCCCGCCAGCTCTCCCTCCCCCAGCTCTCTCCCTCCCAGTTCTCCCTCCCCAGCCTCCCCCAGCCTCCCTCCCCAAGCTCTCCCTCCCCCAACTCTCCCTCCCCCGAGCTCTCCCTCCCCCAGCTCTCCCTCCCCAGCTCTCCCTCCCCCAGCTCTCCCCCCAGCTCTGCCTCCCCCAGCTCTGCCTCCCCCAGCTCTGCCTCCCCCAGCTCTCCCCACCCCAGCTCTCCCCCAGCTCCTCCCCCAGCTCTCCCCCAGCTCTGCCTCCCCACTCTGCCTCCCCAGCTCTCACCCCCAGCTCTCCTCCCCCAGCTCTCCCTCCCCAGCTCCTCCCTCCCCCAGCTCTCCCCAGCTCTGCCTCCCCCAGCTCTCTGCTCTCCCCCAGCTCTCCCTCCCCCAGCTCTCCCTCCCCCAGCTCTCCCTCCCCAGCTCTCCCTCCCCAGCTCTCCCTCCAGCTCCCCCCAGCTCTCCCCCAGCTCTGCCTCCCCAGCTCTCCCTCCCCCAGCTCTGCCTCCCCAGCTCTCTCCCCCAGCTCTCCCCCCCAGCTCTGCCTCCCCCAGCTCTGCCTCCCCTGTTCACAGGACACAAAGCCTGGCCCCCCTCACTCTCGTACATGGCCTGGAGTCTGCGGCCACAGGGCACAGACTCAGGTTTCTGCTCTGTTCCCCACGAGGCCACGGTTAATGGTTTGCTGGGTGAACTTCCGTGAGGCTCGGTGGTGGGGTTGAGCCTGCTGGCTTGCGGTCCAGTGGCGGCAGCCCCAGGACCGTGGTGCTCCCGGGAGGAGTCTCTGCTGTCCGCGGGCCCCCCCACAGCCAGACCCCCGGAGAGCAGTTCTCCTGTGTCTGACCTGCTCCTCGGCCGGGGCTCTGAGCCGTAATGCTTCCTGCGGACCCGGCACTTTCTAAGCAACTTGGTGCCTTTTTGTACCTGGTCAGGGCCGCGGGGCCCCCCTGTTGCAGGGGCCAAGTGAGAGGGGAGTGTGGTGGGGGGAGAAGGGCGGCTTCCGCAGGCCAGGCCGCTGTCGTGCACCTCGTCCTGGTCCCGCTGGCGCAGCGGCAGGGCGGGGGACGCGGCGCGGAGCCGAGGTCCCCGCACGTGGTGGATCCGCACCGCCAGGGGCTCTGAGCGCTGCCCGGCCACGCGGGGACGCGCTCCCTTCTCCCGCGTGGCGCCGTGGGGGGCCGTGGCCCACACCGTCACCAACATCACATCGTGCCGCAATTTACACGCACGCTTGGCGGGGTCTGGAAAATAGGAAAAGTACCAGATTTGAGAAACTTCTCCCAAAATGCCTCATCAGTTTGACGCAGAGAGGTG
This sequence comes from Proteles cristata cristata, assembly GCA_017311185.1. NCBI lineage: Eukaryota > Metazoa > Chordata > Mammalia > Carnivora > Hyaenidae > Proteles > Proteles cristata. The sequence goes on from JAESUZ010002673.1 coordinate 156,359, forward strand.
GCCTCCGGACGCTTGTCACCACACGACGGTTTGCCAAGTGACGCACCCAGCGTGGCTGTTTGCAAAGCCCCACAGAACGCTGACCGCTCAGTGCCGCTCCGCGGGGCGTGTTCAGAAGCCAAGCTGGGGGAAGGAAGTGGGGCGCTCACGGCCTGGGGGCGCGCCCGCGGCTGGCGAGGAAGCAGCTCCCGGAGGAAGCGGCCGCGCCCCGAGCTCACAGGTACAACCTCGATTGTTGTAGGAGCTGATGGGCAACATCAGAGTTCACTGTCGGATCCGCCCTTTGTTGCCTTTTGATAAGGAATTCGATGACCCAGCTTCACAGAGCAGGTAATTTGCTTCTGCTGCGTGTGTGTGTGTGTGTGTGTGTGTGTGTGTTTGTGTGTTTAAGGAACACAATAGAAAATGCAGCAGTTTCCCATGCCTCCTGCCTTCCTGCTGCTGGTCGCGAAGCCGGGTCTCTGTCCCTGGGGGCGGGCGCTGCCTCGCTCACAGTGAATAGTCACCGGGCCACTGGGCTGGGCTGCTCCAGGTCGGCCTTAATTTAGCGCCTGGCGGGGCCGAGCCCTCGCTGGTCCTCTCTCTCTATGTTGGTGCATCAAAGGGATGTGTCCTCCAGTATTTACGCGGACGCCCCTCGGGCGCGGAAAGGCAACCTGTACCGGCCCAGCTGGTGCCTGTGACCCAGGGTTTTGACCGTATCCCAGGATAACAGAACACCTGGGTTTGTCTCCGTTGCCTGTTTGCCTGAAAACCATACTCGGTATGACTTCTCCCTCTTCCCCTGCTGAAACAACCCCCATGGAGATTTCCGTCCCACTGCGGCCAGATGGATGCCACGCTCTAGGCCCTGCCAGCTGGACGCCCCACAGGTCCGTCGGCGGGTCCACAGCGCGCGGGGACTCCCTCCTGCCCTGTAGGGTGGCTGGGAGGGGTCCCGCCCTCGTCCCCCCAAGCCTTGCTCTGCCGGAGGGGCCTCCCTCACGCCTCCCTGACGTTTGCGTCCCACGTGTGGCACTCAACTTGGGAAGGCCTCCAGAAGCCCGTGGGCCGGCCCCGCGGCATCAGACACGGTCTGCGCCTGCTTGGCGGGCCGCGCACTTCTGTCTTCAAGTCTCTTCTGTGGGCAAAGCACGTGCTGTGCCGACCGGTAGCCACGTGCCGTGTGCAGCCGCCAGCGGCCCCAGCCTGGGAGGCCTTCGCGACGCGTGGCTCTCCCGTGGCCGCCGGGCCGCCGCGGGGAGTCCTGCCGCCTCGCAGAGCTGCACACGCGGCTTCCTGAGCCTGTGACTCTGTCCCTGCATCACCTACGTCAGTTAGTTCCCATTTCTGCGACACGTGCCTTTTTCCAGACGCAGGACCGCCTTCAGACGGCCCAGGTCCTGAGGACAGAGACCTTGGTGCGCCGTCGAGTCCCCGCACGGCTGGGCCTGCAGGCGGCACCGGGATGTAGATCTGTCTGTCCGTCCCACACGGCGCAAGCAGGGACTCGCACAGGGAGCAGAGGCCGGAGAGAAACCACTGGCAGAGAACGCGGGAAGGGAGGGGGGAGACGAAAATGCGCAGCGGGGAGAAAATCAGCCGCGTTGATACGAGAGCAGGGGTGAGGGGCAGAAGCAGGGGTGACGAGACAGAGCCAAAGGCAAGGGGAGGGCGGGGGTGGGGGAGACCAGGGGGCGACGGCGAGAGGAGAGCGGCGGGGGAGAGCTCGGGGACGCGGGGGGCAGGGGGGCGCTCCCCCGCGAGGCGCGTGGTCACTGTCGCCCTTCTTTCGCCCCCAGCTCCGGGCCGGCGGGAGTGGTCCACGCCGTCGATGACGTGAGTGCACTTGGAGAAGCTCTCTGTGCGGTGGTTCACGTGTGCCCGGGAGAGGGCCGCCCCTGAGAGCCCCTCGGAGATGGGTGGTTCAGAATCGCTTCCTCTGTTCGCTGCCTCCTCAGATGGCGAAGGGGGGCCCCGTTTCCGGATTGCCACCGCAGGGAGAAACTGACGGGCGCCGCGTGCATGTCCCTCGTGCGACCGCGGGGCCGCTCGCTGTAGGTGTGCGTGAGGAAAGCCACGTTGCCCTCGTGGGCTTTCCTGCCAGTGCACGAAGGCGCGGGGCCTGAGGTTGCTGTGTAAGAAACACGGGCCTGGAGCCGATGTGGCTCAGCAGAACCGTGTCGTGAAATTATGAAACGGATGTATTTTCTACGGCTCAGGATTTCGTTTTCTCTTTAGAACGTGTGTGTTTTTTAGCTTTATTGACCCAAAAGGCCTGGAAGTAAGAGTGTGCACCCAGGACGCGAGCAGGGGAGACCATGGGGCTGTGGCCACGGGTGCAAAAGGGACGCCCGCTGGCGTAGAGCGAAACAATGGCCCTCGAGGCATGACCGGAGCCAGGCTGACCAAATACACAGAAGCCTTCAGCTCACAAGCACCACTGTCTGGAAATCTCCTTGATGGCCTTTGGAGAGGGCTGGAACCTGCGTGTGCCCTGGGGGCAGACCCCCCCAGGCCGGGTTCCTGACCCCTGGGGGGCGCCGTGGGAGGAAGTCTGGAAGGTAGGAACCCGCAGCCCAGCCCCGCGGGTCACTTCTGCGAGTCCATCGCCCAGTGTGGAAACGGGAACGTGGCAGTGATTTATGCTACCCTTCCGTCCCCGCCCTGTCTGAGGTCGTCCCCTCAGTTCAAGTTTTATTTTGATAGTGTCTTGCATTAAATATTGATATAGATACCAATAAAACCTATAAATTATATACTGTTTAAAATACTTAGAATACTTACGTGTAAATACTTATGCATATATATTAGTATATACTGTATACTAATACATAATATATATATTATATTCTAAGTTTAAAATACTTAGAATACTTATACATAAAAACTTACATAAGTGATACTTACAAATAAAACGGCATGAACTGTAGATGTTTGCATGTGTATGAATCGTCCTGTCTATATTTGCTCCTGAAAAGTCGTTGGCTAGTTTTCATTGTATCTTGGGGGAATGAGTTTTTAAACTGAACGTGGTTTTGTTGAGATCCGTGCATCTCGATGCAGGTAGCTACTCAGAGGTAAGTGGCAAATCCCTCCTGACCCCAGTGATGACCGTCTCCGACGTCACCGGGCAGGGCCCCTCGCGCCACGGAGCCCAGCCACCCCCTCCTGGCGGACAGTTGCTGCCCTGCATTTGCAACGCAGCAGGGTTTTCAGAGCGAGGAGCTGATACTCCCCGAGGACATGCTGAGCTCCTGCCTCCGAGAAGAGGGAGCCCTGCTGTTTGCTGCGGAATCAGGCGCGTCCGGCCCGCGCTCCTCTCTCCCGCCGCAGCTGAGCCCGCGAAGTGCCGTCGGCGGGGAGGCGTGGAGCTGGGGACCGGAGTCAGCGCCGAAGGACAGGGCAGGGCCTGCGGCCTCATTCTGAACACGCTTCGCTTACCTCCTCTTGGTCTCAGATGGACCAGTGGGACGGAAGTTTACTTTTGGCTTCAACGTCGGATGGCTGAGCTGATGGCAAAGAACTCTGTGCCTGGACTGGTTTTGAAAGCTGTCCGAGGGTTTAAATAGGAAACCAGGTGAGGAAGGGGCTCCACGTCGGGAAGATGATGTATTGACCCTGAGCCGGGCGCTTCCACACGCCACCTCCGCGGAGCCTGGTGGGCCCAGCAGGCGGGTTCGCCCAGCCCAGCGGAGCGCCCAGGGTCTGCGCCCACCGCCTGAGTAGCGGGCCGGTCCCCTCCCGGAAGGAAGGCTGCCGCAGGGCGAGAGCTTGAAACTTTGGATGAAGGGAAATTATGTTAAGAGGCCGCGATAAATGAATCTTATTTTTTTTTTAATGTTTTATTTATTTCTAGGAGAGAGAGAGAGAGAGACAGCGTGAGCAGGGGAGGGTCAGAGAGAGAGGGAGTCACAGACTGAAACAGGCTCCAGGATCCGAGCTGGCAGTCAGCACAGAGCCCAACGCAGGGCTCGAACCCACGAACTGCGAGATCATGACCTAAGCGAAAGTCAGACGCTAACTGACTAAGCCACTCAGGCGCCCCGAAATGAATCTTATTTTTGAGGAGAAGAGACATCCAGGCTGTGAACGAGGAGGGTTTGTTTGGATGGCAGGGAGCTGTGTGCAGGCAGATGAGATTTTGCTCTTGGAAATTATTTCAGATGTTGTTTAAAATCTAGTGACCACACCGTAGGATGACTTTCTAAATAGCCAGGGAAGCTTCTGGACTCTCGCTTGTTTTTATGGCTTTTTATGTTCCTTATAGGGTGTCCCTTGAGCCTGTGGGTAAGACACTGTAAACCTTAGCATTTTCCATTTGTTTTTCTTCATGGTTAAAACGCAGACATTTGAAGACCTCAGGGAAGCACTTTGGGGGTGTGTTCCCAGGGACTCATCCTGAGGCTTTCGGGTTATGTCTTGGCACCACATGGACGGAACATCGCCAATGAAAATCGGCCTCAAGCGGGAGCGAGGGGCCGGGGCTGTGGTCAGATCCTGGGTCCGGGCGCCAGTTCCGGGTTCTGCTCTGAAGACGGTGTCTGCGCCTTACACTTTGTCCTGCGTCTTCCCTCGGAGTTTGGGAGTTAAAAAGACTTAGGAGGGGCGCCTGGGGGCCCAGAGGGTTAAACATCCGACTTCGGCTCAGGCTATGATCTTACCGTTCAGGACTCCGAGGCTCACGTCAGGCTCTGTGCTGACAGCTTGGGGCCTGGAAATGCTTCAGATTCTGTGTCTCTCCCTCTCTCCGCCCCTCCCCTGCTCATGCTCTGTCTCTCTGTGTCTGTCTCTCAAAAATAAATAAACATTAAAAATTCTTTTTAAGATTTAGGCACTTCTTCCCTCAGAGGGGACGCTGCAGTTGTCATACACCAACATCACGGGTACTATATGGGGACAGACAGGGCCTGTGCAGCTTACGGCACACCGTAGGGGCTCAATAAATCCTCAGCAGAGAACTGAACCCTCCCCCGAGAATGAGACCTCTTCCCTGAAGGCCCCGTTGAGACACGGCCACGCGCAGGCCTTCGGATAGTACGCAGACAAGGCGTCCGGGCAGCGGCTGCTGTGTGACGGGACGGGAGGCCCCTGTCACCGACCGCTGCTCCGTCCTGGCCCAAGTCCCCGTGGACGGGCTTCCAGCCCTGTAGGATCCGGCTCCGGCCGGGTCCAGGGGGCCCCGAAGGACGGACTGTGTCGGTGAGGGAGGGATGAGAGAGGCCGAGAGTCTTTCTGGTCCCCAGGCAGCATCTCCGCCCTGACTGGGGCTCAACTTTATGTTATAATTAAGTGTTTGGGGGACGGCACAGAAGTGGCCTTTGCCTTAGACAACAATTTCTGATAACAAACTTCTTTGATATGTAAGAATTTCCCAGAACATAGATTTGTAGAAGACCCGTGCACAACCTTTATCAATAGTGATTGAGGTAGGGGATTTACATGCTTATCCTACGGGGAAGGAAGGCATCTTTAGCGTATCAGACAATGTTTTTAGCCTAAAAGGGTGAAGTTACTTCTCTGTGAGCAGGGGTCAAACAGGTCTTTCAGGAGACACCTCTGCTCCCATAATCACAAAAGAAGAAGTTCCTCAATAGGTACCGCCACAGGGAGCAGTCAGCATACTCAAGGCCAGAATAAGTCACTCCAAATACTTGATAACAAATGCCGAGGGGGGATGTCCAGTGTCCAAGCAGAAACAAGTGGGTGGGGGGATCTCTGCCCTTAACTCTAAATTAGGCTCTTTGTCTCAGGGCCAGACTCAAGCCCCCTTTATTATGAAAGTCTTGAATCTGCAAGGCCCTTAGGAAGAGTCTTTTACATCCACGATGTTTTCATCTGAAATCTCTGGAAAAGGCAGGGACCTGCTTTTCCCTATGAGCAATCTGTGTGGGGAATGTCGGTCTGATCTGGAATATTGTGAGGCCTGGTCAATACCCGCAGCCTCATTTCCAACATGAGCCAGTGGTAGCGGAAGGAGATCCCAGTTTCCGTTTCTCATGGCAGGCGCTGTGCACGGGCTGCCGTTTCCTCCCGGTGACTGTCACCCAGCGGCGCGGCTCCAGCACAGCCCCATCTGCTCTGACGCGCTTTTCCTTACGGTAGCAAACGGCCTCCTGCCCTATCAACCGCGGCCGGCAGCTTGCGAGAAGGCCCGGAATGGCGGGTGGCAACCTGACGTCCTGAGTCACTCACTCCGCACACTTTCCGGCTGAGGTGACTCCATCGCCATCTCGTGATGAACACGTGGGAAAGATTTCCAAGGCAGTGACGAGAAGAGCGAACTGGAAGGAAGGGCGCTGGGCTGGAGGCGGAACCGGGGACGTGTCGTCAGCCCGCGGGGCAGGCGCTGCGGCCTCACCCCTGCAGCAGCAGCAGCGGGGCGGGGAAGGGGGCCCATGAGGGACGCCTCCGGTGAAATCAAGGCCTAACCTCTGGGCGTGTGGGCGAGGCCACACTACTGAACCGTTGTTTCATAGCCCGCCTTACCCAGGTGCACCCCTGCGTCCCTGTAGCGCGCCACACCCCACTGTGGGGACGGCACGGCCTCACCTCTCTGGCGGGACCTGCATCTGAACCGGCGGACCTCAGGGATGCAGATGCCACCGCACGCGGCCCCCGCGGCCCAGACCACACGGCTGGCGGAAGTGACCAGCACACCCGGAGCAAATAGCCACTGAATTCCACAGCTTCCGTCCGTAGCGCCTACACGGGCCACTTCCTGGACACGCGTTTGTTTTCGCAGAGAGAGGCATGGATCTCAAAGTACGAGCAAGGAGCTGGGACGGCGCGGCCTCCACGGCTGTCACGGAAAAAATGAGACGTTGGCTTGCTTTCCGCTTCCTCCTACCTCCCTGGTCACGAGGTTGTACTCCGTGCTGGGGTTGGAGCCAGTTCAGAATGTGCGTTTGTTTCTTTGCTTAAGGAAAAGTACTCTAAGGCTGTGTTTCCCACGGTGACAGCATCTGCTCCTTAGCACACAAGATGGCGTCAACGAAGATGGCATCGAAGAAGATGGCGGAGAGGGAGCCAAAGTCCATGTGCCTTCAAAGCAAAACTTTTAGCGCCGCCAGTTACAATTAAGTTATAGCATGTCCGAGATGGGACTTCATCAGCCCTGGGAGGGTCTCAAACCTGACTCTGACGTCAAGTGCCCACAGAGGCCGCCCGGGCCGCTGCCCCCCACCCCCCGCCCCGTGTGTGGCGGGCAGTGAGCTCCCCTGTGCCTTCCTCTCCTCGCACACCAGTGCCCGGCCGGCGTGGGGAAGGAAATGTTGGTCTTTGGGGACCATCTGGCCGCTGTCTTAGTTACTCAATTGTGCGGCTGAGCAAAATGCATCCGTAGACAATCCCTAAACCGGGTGTGGCTGTGTTCCACTAAAACTTTGTTTACAAAAACCGGCGAGCGGCTGGATGGGCCCCGGGGCTGTGGTCTGTCACCCCTGCTCGGTGTTCCCAATGCCACCCTGCCGGAGGCTTAACTGCTTTGTTTATGCTTTCTTTTTTTTTTTTTTTTTCCAATCAGGAAACAGTCCTGGTGAAATGCGACCGGCCCGCTCACCCCCTGATTAATAAAACTTACAGTTTTGAGAGGCAAGTGCTTTGGCGCAGAAAGCAAACTTACACAGATATGAATCGTGTCAGCATCTGGTTAATGACATTCACAATATATCCTGTCATTTGCACTAACTGCCAAGGAGCAAGGGTCACCGAGTGGAGAAAGCACATTGTGTCTTTTTTTTAAAGTGTATTAACTATTTTGAGAGAGAGAGAGGGTGAGCGGGGGAGGGGCCGAGAGCGGGGGAGACAGAGCCCCAAGCAGGCTCCGTGCTGCGACAGCAGCGAACTGGACTCGGGGCTCAAATTCAGGAACCAGGAGACCATGACCTGAGCTGACGTGGGACACTTACCTCACTGGGCCACCCAGGCGTCCCTGCGGGTCACACCTTTTGCAAAACGTCACTGAAACAGAATCTAGACCTAAATATAACGCATAAAACTTTCCGAAGCCAACACAGGAGAAAACCTTGGTGACCTTGAGTAAAGCAGAGGATTCCCAGAAACGCCACTAAAAGCGCCATCTATATGGGGAAGCGAAGCATCCGGCTTTGTCGCAGACACCGCGAGGCCGGCGGGGACGCGGGGAGGGGGGAGGGAGGCAGGCCCCCGGCAGAGCCACCCGTTGGAAACCAGAGCCTACCAAGCGCGCGTGCCCGGGAGGGAAGGGCGCAGACCACACCGCGAGCAGGCGGGCAAAGTGTCCGTGCAGACACTGCAGTGTCCTTCGTTATGGGGCGGGGGGCGCTGGGGCCCCACGAGCCGCCGGTCCACGTGGCAGGACCCGCGGCCTGGTGGCTGGAAGTGTCAGCGTGGTTGATGGGAATGAAGGTGGCTGTGCCACCTTCGGACACGGTTTCCTGTGACATTAATCACACGCTTTCTATATGACCCAGACCTTCTGGAAAAGACTAAACCCTGGGGGTGGAGAACAGGCCGGAGCCCCAGGGGCCGGGACACGGGAGGGCTTGTCCACGGAGAGGCCGCCCGGAGACCTCTGGTGAGAGCTGTTCCCTGTCTCCGTGGCCTGTCGGGCGCAGCCCGGGGGCTGACACAGGGCGTCCATCCGCGTCAGATTTAAAAATATAATCAACTCAGAGACCTGAGGAGACAAACCGGCCGCCTGTGCCCTGGGGTCTGATTCAAGCCATAAACTCCGACTCTGTTTTAAAAAACAAACAAACAAAAAAAAAAACACTGAAAAAAACCCTAAGTTAAAATTTTTAAGTTAAAAACCTTCAGAAAGCTGAAGTGGCCATGTGGGCATCAGACCCGCGATACCGCCGGGGGAAGGGGGCGCCCCTCACGGTAAAGGGGCGGCCGGTGGGGCCGCGCGGGTCCTGAGCGGTACCCCAGGGGTCCAGAGCCACTGAAACACAGTGCAGCTCAAAGGGGTGAGAAGCAAACCCACCTCTGTAATCCGCGCCGCCCGCCCCCCTCCCCGCCCCGCCCGCCGCCCGCGCCGCCGGCCCCCTCCCCCGTCCGCCCCCCTCCCCGCTGCCCGCCGCCGGCCGCTCAGCGCCGCCCGCCCCCTCCCGCGCCGCCCGCCCCACTCCCGCGCCGCCCGCCCCCCTCCCAGCGCCGCCCGCCGCCCGCCCCCTCCCCGCGCCGCCCGCCCCTCTCCCAGCGCCGCCCCGTCCGCCCCCTCCCGCGCCGTCCGCCGCCCACGCCCCCCTCCCAGCGCCGCCGCCCCTCTCCCGCGCGCAGCCGTCCCGCCGCCTCCGCCGCGCCGCCGCCCCCTCCCCGCCCGCCCGCCGCCCGCCCCCTCCCGCGCCGCCCGCCCCCTCCGCCCCGCCACCGCCGCCCCCTCCCCGCCCCGCCCGCCCCCTCCCGCTTTTTTCGCCGCCCCCCTCCCGCGCCGTCCGGCCCCCCTCCCCCCGCGCCCGCCCCCCTCCCCCCTCCCCGCCCCCTCCCCCACGTCCGCCCCCTCCCGCCCAGTCCGCCCCCTCCCGCGCCGTCCGGCCTCCCCCGCCCGCCCCCTCCCCGTCCGCCCCCCTCCCGCCCCGTCCGCCCCTCACCGCCCGTCCCCCGCCGCCCCCTCCCGCGCCGCCCGCCCCCTCCCCGCCCCGCCCGCCGCCCACCCTCCCCGCGCCCAGGTCGCCCCTCCCCCCCCGCCCGCCCCTCCCCCTCCCCGCGCCCCCTCCCCCCGTCCGCCCCCCTCCCGCCGCCGCCCCCTCCCGCGCCGCCCCCAGGGACAGGGCCGCCCCATTCCCCTCCCCCGGTGCCTGCACCACAGAGCCTCTCCTGAGGACTGTGATGGGGAGGGGGACACGCTCTCGGGGAGGGGTCGTGCCCCGAGGCCCGCATGCCGGCGAGAACAGGGCAGGCCCCCGCCGCCAGCCACGCGGCGTCGCTGTGCCACACGCAGAGCACCGGGCGGAAGGGCGGCGTCGGCAGCCCCGCGTCCGCGTCTGGGGCCAGCCCTCGGCCCCAGCTTCTCGCCCGCAGCCCGGCCGCCTCTCCTCCGGCACCTGAAGTGTCCCCTCCCGCGGCCCGTCAAGGCCGCCAGTGTTTCGTCCGGAGTTTCAGGTCCTGTGCTGTCCCGTCCCCAGAGAGAGGAGGGCGAGGCCACCCCAGCCCACGCTGCCACGGCTGGGTCCCGCGTCCCCCTCACGTTTCTGTGGCTTCTCACAGCGCCCCGGGCACACCCGATCGGGGCCCGTGGCTCGGCCGTGGCAGGGCGGCAGGTGGAGACAGCGGCCGGCGGCTCGCCCGCCTTTCCGGGGGCGTCTGGGCCGCGGCGCCGCGGGCGGGGAGGCGTCCGGCAGCGTCGCCGGGGCCTTGTTCGGGGAACCGGGGCGCCCGTCCTGTACGTTGGGGTCAGACTGAAGGCGAAGGTCTTGACTGGCGTTTGGGCCGAACAAGAAAAGGAAGGAATTTGTGCAAGTAAATTACTTGTGTCCGAGTAAGAAGTGAGAATTCACATCCAAGTCTCCGTAAGAATTTATTCCGGGGAAGAACTTATTCAGGTTAGTCCCGCTTCAGAACCAGCAGAGCATACGGCTCTTACAAAATCAGAGCACTTTATTTATAACAGCTTTCGACAGAACTAATAAATGTCAAAATATTTTATTTCCACACTGAAAGAAACTCAGGTTTCAGTACTTAGCCCCTTTTTAAAAATAAATGTGCGTGAAAGGGAAAATACATCCCTTCCGGAAAATTTCAGGAAAAGTACAAATGGGCCCAGAGTCGGGAGACATTGCTGTCTTCTAAGTGGGATAAAAATATATTATTATTTTTTTAATGGCAAATTAAAAGTAACAGCCATTGGGGGCGCCTGGGTGGCTCAGTCGGTTGAGCGTCCGACTTCGGCTCAGGTCGTGATCTCACAGTTTGTGGGTTCGAGCCCCGCGTCGGGCTCTGTGCTGACAGCTCGGAGCCTGGAGCTGCTTCAGATTCTGTGTCTCCCTCTCTCTCTGACCCTCCCCGCTCACATTGTCTCTCTCTCTCAGAAATAAATTAAAAAAAAAAAAAAAAAAGGAACAGCCAATGACCCGAAATGCCATAGGAAACCTGAGAAGTAGTTTTACTGTGCTGGGCGAGACGGCTGTGCCCGTTGCCCACAGGACCCCTGGGTGTGTCCTATGCTTACATTCATGCTGTGATGCACCCGCAACGTGCTCCTGTTGGTTTCCCTGTGGTCCCGAGTTCGAGCCTTCCCTGAGCTCATGTTACAGGCGGGCAGGGCTGGAGGTGGGCTGAGGGCCACTGCACAGGACAGCCGGGCGCACCCTGGAGACCGTGGGGGTGCTGGCTGTGTGGAATGAACCCCGAGGGCGGCTTTGCCTTCCTCCTGCCCCGCAAAGGCTGGGTTGGCCCTGCTGGTCAGCTGCCGCCTGGCCTGCATGCCCGCGGCTTCCTGCCAGGACCTGCTTGGACCTGGGGCCGCACCTGCTGCGGCTTCTCGGGCGGGAGGCGGGGGCCATGGTCAGGCGGCTAAGGGCCCCCTGCAGTGCCTTCCCCGGTGAGCTTGCGCCTCCAGATGGGTTTCTACGAAGATGTAGAAAGGATTTCTAATACAAGGACAAATACAGGGAGCATGTTGCTATGTACGGATTAGATAAGAAATAGAAGGAAATGTTACAGCAAATTACAAAGCTCATGGGCCTTTTTCTTCTCTATTTTTCGGAGCACTTTATATATCAGGGATATTGATCTTTTGTCTGTGATTTAAGTTGCTACTGTTTTTCCAAGTTTGTTATTTGTATTTTTTTCTTTGCTTCTGATAGCTCTTACCCATGCAAAAGCTATCCCCCTGTGACTTAATTACGGTGAAAAGGCCACCAGGTTCAAGAAGAATATACCCACGTGTTCTCCTATCATTTGTATGGTTTGACCTCTCACATTAAACTTACAACCTGTCTGGAATATTCTAGAACACTGTCTGAGGAATGGATCCCATTTTATACTAGTCCATGTACCACCCCCGTTAATGACGCCACTTAGGGAAACACATCTTTTCCCCACTAATCTGAGAAGCCTCTTTATCATACAGCTGCCACGTGGGGTCCAGTTCGGACTTGTCTCGGGAGCCCTGGAACCCCACCTGCCCACCCCGCCCCCTGGCTCAGGTGCACGGCCACGGCCTCAGGTGCAGGCTTCAGGGCCCGGGACAGCCCCACCCCCGCTCCTTCTCTCCCCCAGCTTTTCCTTTCTATTCTGACCTCTTGTTTTGCCAAATCAATTGTATAATCACATTATGTGGCTCCACAGATCAACTTGATAGTATATATGGTATTTGGGGGTTGGGGGGCGAAAGGCAACTTTATAAACTAACTTCCACGCAGGGTTGAGTTGCTGTCCAAGGACGTGATCTGTCTTTTTATTTGCTCAAGTCGAGTTATGTCCTTTAGGAGAGTTTTATAATTTTCTCCATAAAGAACCTGGACCTTTCTCATGAGGGTCACGGCTGGGTTTTCAGTTTGCGTTTCTCCTGCCATCGATGGGAGCTTCCTCCCGCGGTATCTTCTGACTCAACTGTCTGTGTGCACGCGCTGGCTGACGTTTGCACTGGCCGCCTCTCTAAGTGCCACTGCGCAGTGTTTGGCTCCGGGGTGCCTGGTGCACAGCGCGCCCGGATCTTATGTCAGTCGCTTCATTGTGTCCACATGGGTCCCTGAGTAATGACAGAATACCGTGTTACCAAGTACAGGTGGCACAGGGCCCTTGACCTTGGCTTCATGTTGGTAGGAAAGACCTGAGAGTTTAAGTAAGATGTTCACAAAGCCTAAACTGCCTGCAATTTAGGAAAAGTTTTCTGACCACTACTACAGATTAGAGATTTAGAAGATCTGCGGCCAGCGGCCACGGGAATGCCTTGTTTGAATCATGATTTTTAAAAACTAACAGGAAAAACAAGCCTACCAGAGAGCTGGAGAAAGGGCAGAGAAGGTGGCCAACTTTGGGGGGAGGATACGAAGGAATTACTGTTAATTTTTCAAAATGCAGTAATGGTAACCTTGTGCTGATTTTGGAAGGGTCGTCCTTTTCAGACACAGGCTGAGACATCTGTAGACAAAGCGGACAGACACGGGGTCGGCTCCAGCAGGTCGCGGGCGGAGGGCGCGTTTGCACCAAGTAGGCGGGCCCTGCGGACGCAGGGATAAGCTAAAGATTCAGGAGCTCAGCATCACGCCACTTGCCCTAAATGCCTTCCTGATCATGCATAATAAGCAACATTTTATATGGACGCCTCTGAAGTTTAAAATCAGTCCTGCTTCTAGATAATGTGGATCAGTCAGACATTATGAAACATTTTGAAAGTCAAAGAAGAGAAAAATTTGGTTCCAGCTAATAAAACCCTGTATTTCGGGAGCCTGAGCTTAACACCTGCCCCCTCACGGGTCTCCTGCGCTCGGTGGCCCCGCACGAAGCCTGTGCTCAAAGACCAGGCATTCCTGTCTTGTCTCAAATTGCGCAGCGAAGTGCATTTTTTGGAAGTCACGTCCTGCTTGGCTGTACTTGTGGGTACTTCTAAACACAGAGCCACCCCGGACTCCCTTTCCATAGCAGATGCCCGGCCCTGGCGCCCGGCTAACCTGGGGCATAGGAAAACGGTTCTAAGAGCTTGAACATGAAAATTAAATATTGTGTATCAAGTGTTGCCTGGAGTATGAAGTATGATTTTTGTGGTATTATTGTTGGACCCACTTAAGTGGAGATAATTTAGTTCCTGGGTAATTACATGGCATCCTTGCCTTTCTCTCTCTCTCTCTCCCTTTTTTTTGCCTGCTTGCTGTTTCTTTCTGCTTTGCAAGCATTCATAATTTTGCTTATTGTGTTTTTATAGCAGAGGGGACAATTCTCTAGTCTTCCTTAACCTCTGATAGCTTGACAGGCAATGGAATTAACCTTTTATTGTTTAAGGAAAAAGGAATCTCGACAGTGTGGGGGGCTTACAACTGGGAAGCGGGCGAGATAGGCTGGCAGGCGTTCCTGTTTGCTCACTAACGTGAACCTCTTTTTCTTCCCATCGTGCATCACTTCCACGTTGCCTCTCAGAGTTTACGGTCCAGCGGAATCCCAGCAAGTGGTGTTTGAGGATGTGTGTCCCCTGCTCACATCGCTCTTGGACGGGTGAGTTAAAGTACCTCTGAGGTCAGCGATCACAGCACGGGTGGGTCCCCTTCGCGCTACAGGATGAGCTATGACGTTAGGGTCCGCGTGTTTTCCACAACGGCAGAGCCACACGTAGCCCCGTGGTTGATTAGTGTCCATGGAGGCGGTGGGGGTGTGTGTGCGCCAGGAGAAGGGCCAAGCAGGACTCGAGGAACGGTGTCGTGAGACACAGGCCTCGGGTCCTAAAGACGGTCCGACGCGTGTGTGCGGCCGACGGCGGTGAGCGCCTGCCCTGGGTCTCCCCGGGATTCTCCGCGCACTTTGGAATTCGCAGGAAGTCCGAGAAGCATGTTCACACCAGATGGAGGAACTCATCGTCCCTTTGAGAAGGAGCCCGGGGTCCCGGACGCGACCACTGCTTCCCGAGGCCGTGGGTCACAGCCTAGCAGTAAAGGTCGTGTCTTTAGCAACAAACGGAGCCAGTTTGTGTAGCTGACCCGGTTCGCCAAGACTTGCTACCCCTGGGTGCCGGAAGAGCCCCAATTTGGGGCGGAGACTGCGGGCGGCGACCCCCAAGAAGAAGGCGTGTCTGTTTGCACAGCAGGGGCTCCCACACGGCCACCGCCAGCCACACGGAGGCCATGATGACCGGGCTCTTTCCGCCGCCGCGCTCTAGCCTCTGAACACGTCGCGGGTGCCCACCGCGGTCAGGCCCTCCCGGGAAGCCCCGTGGCCCCGGCAGCACCCCCCGCGGCGCCCACCCTCCCTGGGACCGTTTCTGCTCAGCATTACCCCCGGAACGTCGGGGCTTTTATGTCCTTCCAGAAAAAAGCTGGCCCCCGAAAACCACGCGAATAGGAGAGCTCCTTTGTGTTCTCAGTCAGCCTCTTTAAGGAAGCAGCTTCCAGAAATGACAAAGGCGCGGTGGTTGCGTGATTGGTGCCAGAGCTGCTCTCCCGTGTTAAATGTGAAACAGATGGCATTACTTTAGGTCCTGAGAGCCTTTCTTCAAGGGGCTTCCTTCCTGTCTGTGGCCCTAAGGGGTCTGGAAGGCCCCTGACAGCTCGCCTGCGGAGGCCCAAGCGCTTCCCGCCGAGAAGTGTCCCGCGTCTCCCGGCGCAGGTGCAGAGACACAGGGCTCCGGGAGGGGATGCGGAGGCTGCTACAGAACCACAGGACGGCGGCCCCTGGGTCGCTGTGACGCCCCGGCGGTCAGAACCCTCTTCACGGCCCTTTCCTGGAAGCAGTGGCCCCGGTGAGTTTGGCTGCGGGGAGTAGCTCAGGCCGTCCATCCGACTTAAGGCTGGCCGAGGAAATCGGGGTCCCCGAGGCACTGGCCCGGCCGGTCTCGCCCCCACCCCGGGTCGCGGCGGGGGTCAGGGCCTAGCACTCTGCTGGTAGGTCTGGCTCAGCTGCGCCTGCACAGCCCAGCGCATAAGCTTCTATCACTTATACATTTATTTCACGGATATAAATTTATAAGTGATATTTATATCACTTTATTTTTTATCTTTAAATTTTATCTTTAAATTTATCACTTTAAATTTTATTATTTCAGACTGTTTCCATGTTCCCATCTTCCCGCCAACATTTTGGGCTGAAGAAACAGCTGGAAGGAAATCGGGGGCCGGTCACTGTCCTTGCCCCCTGTGACGTGGCCCCGTCTGTGGGGCGCGGGGGCTGCCGGCCGGGGAGGCCCCCAGGCCCCGGGCTCACTAGAAGGACGCGCAGCGGGCGGTTCGTGCGACCACTGTCAGCGACGCCCGGGCCGCGTGCGCGGAGCCCGGGTCCCCGCGTGGACCCCGAGCGCGGGGCAGAGCCGCGGAGAGGGGAGGGGGGGCAGTGAGTGGGGGGCGGGGGGCAGAGACCACACCGGCGCTCTTCCCGGCACCCACGACAAACCACGGAGGGCTCAAGTACTCCACGCCTCGCACCACAAACACTAGAAATTCTTGGGGGCATTTATGTTGAAATCCCGTCGTTAAGACCAAACGGCCAGAAGGCGATGCTGGGCTAGACAGTCTCCCCGGAGTCTTTCGCTCTAGAACGGGGAGGGGGCCGAGGGGCCCCGTGTCCTCTCCTCGCCTCCTGGCCCTGGAAAGAGTAGACACAGCTGGTTTCTTCCTCGGAGCAGTAGCGAGCTGGGCACGCTGAGGTTGCTCCTGGCCCGTGACCACCGCATCCCCACCAGGGACCCACTGCACACTGTGGTTTCACCGACACAATTACTCCTGGGAGCAGACAGCAACAGGCTGTCCTCCGCAGCCCAAGGTTCCAGGGGCTTCTGGAACCAAGCTGTGGTCCCCACACCCCACCCCCTTGGCCCAGACATCGGCCCTCCCTGCCTTCGGGGAGCCGACATGCAAGATACACCTTCTTGGCCCGTCTGGGTGGCTCAGTCAGTTAAGCGTCCGACTTCGGCTCAGCTCGTGATCTCACGGTTCGTGGGTTCGAGCCCCGCGTCGGGCTCTGTGCTGACAGCTCGGAGCCTGGAGCTGCTTCAGATTCTGTGTCTCCCTCTCTCTCTGCCCCTCCCTCCCCATTCTCTCTCTCTCTCAAACAAACAACATAAAAAAAAATTGCCTTACATGAAAGCGCTGGCTCCTCAGAGTAGAAGGTGCCTTCCAGCAGCAGGTTTCCAGGGGAGGGGGCTTCTGGGGGGAGTGTTTCTGGGGAGAGGGGGTTTCTGGGGAGAGGGGCTTTCTGGGGAAGGGCGGTATTTCCGGGGGAGCCGGGCTGTTTCGTGCTGCTGATCCCTGTGTCTCCTTGCCTAAGCCTCTTGTGTCTCCAAATCAGAGCCAAAGACATAAGAACCCCCACAAGGCCTAATATTTTGGTGCCTCTTCACACCGATATTTAAATAGTTGTGCACATAGACTCGTTCATTTATTACATTTTCTCCTACTACTTACCTGTCAGCACAGGTGAGGTCGTGCTGTGTAACAAGCATTCTAGAAAGCTCAGTGGCCACAAGGCCCCTCCCGAGGGTGTGTGTTGCCAGAGAT
Organism: Proteles cristata cristata; assembly: GCA_017311185.1. Classification (NCBI taxonomy): domain Eukaryota; kingdom Metazoa; phylum Chordata; class Mammalia; order Carnivora; family Hyaenidae; genus Proteles; species Proteles cristata. The sequence continues at coordinate 173,461 of JAESUZ010002673.1, forward strand.
GGGGGAGGAAAGGCCAGTGGCCAGCCCTGGGGACCACCCCCGGGAGAAGAACATCAGGTGCCCGCCGCCGCGTGGGAGGTCCCCAGAGTGGGCGGGGGACTCGTGGACAGTAGCTCAGCCTGCCCACCGCAGGTGACTGTGACCTCCCTCTGGGGACACTATTTCATGGGGCCAGAACCCCTGTGGGCATCACAGGCGTCCTCAGCGGAGCCAGACCGGGGCTGGCACAAGGGCCGTCAGCTTCACCCCCAGGGACGCCTCCCCGGGCAGCAGCCACTCAGGCTGCGAGCTGAGCAGCGGCCCATGGCTCTCCCGCCGTCACGTGGAAGGAGGGCCACGGCAGAGACCTGGGAGTCGGGGACAGGACCCACAGCGTCTCCCGCAGAGCAGGGCCCGGGGCAGCGGCCGCTCCAGGCCCCGTGACCCCCACTGGAGCCTTCAGACCTCGGGCGCTGATCTCGGAGAACCTTTCTGTGAACCTTTCACCCTGAAGGATCTTGTCTCAGATGGCTGAGGTCACCAAGGGCAGCCCTGCCGTTTTAAACACAGCGACCACCCCCTGGGCATCCTCTCGGGCCTCCTGAGCCTGGGGCTCGCACCGCGTCCTTCCTGGATGATCTCAGTTGATCAGCGGGCGTCCGGAGGCTGTCTGGCCGCTGGGCCAAGGGCAGGAGGGCTATGCGGATGCGCCTGGTGACTTTCCGTCCTCACAAAGTCCGGAGCAAAGGCAGACGCGGTGATGACCCAGCATGTGCATGGGGGGGGTGCGGGGGGAAGGCCTATCTGCCTCAGTGTCCCCCTTTGTAACCTCACGGGGCATCGCGCACTTGTGTGTAAGATGTGTCGCGTGGCGCTGTGACTTTACACATGTACTTGCAGGCCGCACACTGGCTTCGCACGAGGCGAAGACTGAACCACCCTTCACGGCTGTCCCCAAACCCAAGGAACTGAGGGACAAATGAATCATTCAGGCGCCTAGTTTCATGGCAGAAAATCCCACATCGGCTCTCCCTGGTACTGTGTAGACAAGAAACTTCTACTCTGGGTTCTGTGACAGCCAGAGACACACCTGTCACCCGGGGGTCAGAGCCACCCCTGAGGTCGCGTTTGTAGTTTTCTGGAGTGAGGAAGGGTGCACGCCCCCCCATCAGTGGCGTCTGTGGTGTGACGGCCCCTCCGCTCTGAGCCCCCCTGGAAACCCCAGCACCCAGAGTAAGCTCAACCCAAACCCCGAGCCAAGAATTCTTCTCATGGGAGGATTTTACTTATTTTTCTCTCATTTTCCATGTTTTCATTTTCGTGACCATGTCATCAGGAGACAGTACTTGCTCATTTTATTCTTGGCTCGCTCGTAGCTCCTAAGGAGCCCCATCCCCGCCCCCGAGCCGGCAACGCTTGAGTAAGACACCCAGGCTGCGTGTCCCGCAGCGCCACCCCTGCGCACACGGGCTCCAGCTCAGGGGTTGGGACTTCCGTGGGGACAACAACGCCCTGGTCAGAATGGGACGGGCCTCCACTGGCGTCGAGCCAGCCTGGGCCCCCTCCCCGGGGTGTGGGTCTGTCCCCAAGCGCACAGCACCTGTACTTACCAGCCTGTCCACAGTCAGCACGTAGCACTTGAGAAGATGAAACAAAAGAAGACGGGCAGTGGTTTCTCAGCGCGGGGCTTGGCTGGACGTCTGGCCGCGGGTGGGCCCGGGCAGGGGAGCCTGCACCCAGTCTTCCTGGAGCGGGGCGGACTGCGGAAGAGCGAGCCCCGGCTCCGGAGAAGTGCTAGAAGTCGCCCTGGGCTTCTGTGTGGGGGCAAGACGGGCGGGGGCTTTCTGAGTCGAGGCCACGAGCTCATTGGGCTTGGGGTCCTGAGGGCACCGACGGCCGGAATCGCTGACTTAGATGTAACTCACGTGCAATCACTGTTCCTGAGACCATTAGCGCGCCTACTGTGTGAATAGAACATTCTGGGCTTCCCGCGCTTCTGCTGCTCCGTGAGACGCTGCCCTGCACTCCGGGCTGCGAGTTTTGCCGAGTGTTGTCCAGGGCTGTCCTCACCTCCCTCGGAAAGTTGTTCTTCCGCAGCTGTCTTCAAGGGGCTACTCGGCTCCCTGTGTCCCCCTCCCCAGGCTTATCTCAGAAAACCCGTCAAGGAGCCTGAAGGTCGACGTGTCCATTGTGGAAGTTTACAATAACGACACTTTTGACCTTCTGGCCAAAGACGGTCGCACGGCAGCGTCTGGGCCCAAGTGTGAGGCGCCGACCGCCGAGGGGACGAGGCAGGAGGTCTGTCTGCTGACCTGAGTGTGAGTACTCCTCGTGCCCCTGCACCCGCCGGGCCGCGCCTCCCAGACGGGCAGGTCACCACGGAGACGGCCCCGCCGAGGTTTTGTGCTTAGGGTGCACTCTGCGTTTTTCAATTCACTTTAGAAATTCTCTTTTTAAAATCACATTTAAAACAATTCAATCCGTTAACTGTTCAAAATATCCTCATGAAAAACTGACGGGTCGGGTTCTGGTCCCGAGGAGGGAACACGCTTGGGGAAGTGGTCCTGCCCACGGTGCCTCGGTCAAGTACGGACAGACGCCCTCACTTCCCCTTGCACAGACCAGTGTTTCCCAGAACACAGCAATTAATCACCCTGCAGAAAAGGGCGACCCCTCGTGTTGATTGAATATGCTCCTCAAAGTTGTACGTCCCCTGCGCCCACGTCTGGGGCGCAGGGGAAGGCTGGGTCTCCTCGGTGACAGCCGTGGGCGGTGAGCCTGGGATCTCAGTGTCAGTAAGTGAAGGGTCCGCGGCAGGTTCCAGCGTCGGAACAAATCTACGGGAAGTGATGCATTTAGCCACGAACGTGCACAAGGTGAGCACAACTTTCAGCTTTTGACTAATAGGCTCCGAACAAAATAGCCCCCGCTGATGGGGACCTCTGCTTAGCTGTCTCGCTCGCTAACCACAACAGGGAAGCAGACTTTGACCGGAGTCCGTGGGGCATAATAAGTAAAGGGATGCTTGATGCTCAAAGGGTTGGGAAACCATCCTGAATAGCTGAATGTTTCAGACGAAAGAAATTCACACTAAGTCGGGCCTCAGAAAAAGAAAGCGTTTGATTTATTATGTTTTATTTTGTCTAAGCTGTGCCTCAGGCTACTCTTACAGTTTGTGCAAGAGGCCCCTGCTGTCCGAGGGCGGAGGGCGTCCCTCGCCGCTGCCGGGGTGAGCTCCCCACCGCCCACGGGCTGTCTGCCAGGCCCGTCCACAGCGCCGCGGAATTCATGGCGCTCGCCGCCGGGAGCCTGCAGCTCAGGGCGAAGCTGGCCGCCTCAGTGCACACCACCTCTTCACGATCCCACCCGATAATCACGGCCACTCTGACCGCAGCCACCGGCCGTGGCAGCCCCGGTAAGTGGCCTCGCGCCCCTGGTCAGGGCACGGGACGGAATCCACATAAAAGGAAAAGAGCCCGGGCACCTGCCGGCTGCGAGGCTTCGCACGGGGGCCCAGGGTGGGGACTGCAAACGCGTCTGCGGGACCTGGAACCAGGCTGGGGGGGGCGGGGGGCTTCGTTAACCGGGACGCGGCGTGGGGAGAACGGGAGTGTTTGCACATGGTGCCCATGTCACCAGTGATTGCAGATGTGACTGGGTTAGAAAGTCACAAACTGTGTTGCCAGGGCCTGTGTCCTGGTGAAGACCCGGCCGCGCACCCGGCCGCCTGCATGACTCTCCCGGCACCGGGCGCCCCCCGGCCACAGGCCCCGAGGCGGGGACGCACGGAGCCCGAGGACCCCAATTTCCGCCAGCTCGTGGAGCCAGCACCCACCCGCGGAGGCCGGCTGGCAGGGCCCGCGTTCGCACGGCTGGGACACGATGCCCGGGTGCGGCAGGTCGACATTCACTCGGCTTTTACAGGCCACTCCTGCCCCCTGGCCACCCCACACCCCGAACTGGGCCTGACTGGTCCCAGGAGGGGCTCGTCCCCAGGGAGGGGACGTCTGTCCAGGAGCCCAGGGTCGCTCTCCACACATGGAAACGCAGTGGAGAGTGGAGTAGCTTTATGTTCTTTTTTGTCCCATTATGTGTATTTTTAATGTTTTCTGCAGTGAGTACACGCTATTTAGGTTTTTTAAAACTCTTGAGTAAGTCTGGTTGGGAATACACACGATGGGGCTCACACACACACACACACACACACACGCACACACGGAGGGAAGATCGGGTCTATCGGGGTTTCTGTGGAGGATTCGGAGACAAACCAGGCACCCGCTTCCAGAAGGGCTCTCAGGTTTCTCTGGGCTTTAATTACTGTCATTACTGCACATTTCCAAGAACGTCACTCTGTTCTTGGGATGAAGTGGGCTCGAGGCTCACCCTCCACGGTGGTGGCCTCCCTGCTGAAACCCCTCCCTGCCCCGACCCTGCCCGTCTGCAGCGGGGATGAGTTCCTCTCCGGACGGGCGGAAGTCCCTCTCTGCAGCGCCGCTGAGGGGGCTTCGCGGGCACCCCGGTCCCACAGGCCACCGCCGGACGGGAGCGGGCAGAGCCCCTCCGGGGGCAGAGCCTCGCCGGGGGCCCCGGGGGCCCAGCGACCCGTGGAGCAGGCGCACGCCAAGCTGCAGCTCGTGGACCTGGCGGGCAGCGAGTGTGTGGGTGAGCACGGCGCGGCCGCCTCTCTGGGGGAGCGGGGACGTGGGGGCCCGTGAGGCAGCCGCCCGGCCGGGGCCCTGAGTGCGGCTCCTGCAGTCGTCTCTCACCCGTTCCCCCAGAGGGCACGGTCTCACCACTGGCCACGTGACAATCCACCAGCCACGCGGCCCCCCACGCGGCGCACGCGTCCTGCGAGGTCCCCGTTTTGCTTTGCCTGGCTCATTTCCTGGCGTCGCCCGTCCGAACTGAGTGCCGGGGTCTCCGCTTCCCCAGGTGCGTCTGCAGTGACAGGACTGGCCCTGAGGGAGACTTCGTCCATCGACCGGAGCCTGGCGGCCCTGGCGGAGCGCAGAGGCCACACCCCCTACCGGGACAGCAAGCTCACCCACTTCCTCCAGGACGCTCTCCGTAAGTGGTGCCCTGACCGCTGACCCCCCTGACCGCTCCTCCCGGACGCGCCTCCCTGGGGGACCGGCCGGCTCCCTGTCGTCCCTCCCACGGCATCTCCAGCGCCGTGGCTGACAGCCACACCCCGCTGTCGTCCCGTGTCGCTGTGCACTGGGTGGGCTTGTCCGCACGTGTCTGGCGAGCCCTCCGGGGAGGTCCCGTCCTAGGAGGTCACCCCCTAGGCCCGTGTCCCCTGCTCAAGCCACACGCTGGCTGCAGAGGCCGGAAACCCAGGCTGAGTTACACAGGGGGAGGGGGACGGTTTGCTCTCCTCCAGGCTGCCGCTCATGCCAAGGAAAGCTGAGGGCAGAATGTTCTAGGGCTTTCTGTCATCCTGGCATCTCCCTCTCTCTCACTGCGATGCACTCCCTCCAAGGATGAGGAAGGGACCTCAGAACCTCTAAGGGGCCCCTGACACCCTCAGAGCACTCGTGAGCCCGGCTGGCCGGTGGGGGGGTGGGCGACCGCGCGGGTCCCTTCCAGCGTCTGCGCCGTTTCCCTTCTCCTCTTCCCTCAGCTCCCCGTTCCCCCGGGGCTTTGCTGTTCCCTCAGTGCCGCTCCGCCTCCCCGTCGTCCGAAGCTCAGGCAGCAGCCGGCTTCCGGACTGGGAAGCCCTGGGTGCTGGGGGCTCGGGGAGGGCGCCCCGGCCCGCGTGGGACCCGCCGCCCGCACTTCCAGCGGGAGTGACTCAGCCCCACGGCCGCTGGGGCCAGGCCCGTCCCTGCCGGCGGGGACCCCTCCACGCGGCCCCACAGTGGTCTAGAGGTGCCAGGGTCGCGATGCCTCCCATGTGCTGCCCCTCTCGTACAGGTGGTGACGCGAAGCTGCTGGTGATCCTGTGCGTGTCCCCCTGCCGGAAGCACGTGGCGGAGACGCTGCGCTGCCTGGGCTTCGGGGCCCGGGCGAGGCACGTCCAGCGCAGCCCAGCCCGAGGGGGCCGTCCCGCCCCCCGAAAACCCAGGTGAAGGAGACGCGGAGGCCGGGTCGCAAGTGGTGATGGGCTTTCCCCCCTCAAAATGAGTTTCCTGTTATGACTGGACAATAAACGTGCCCTAAAATAAGCTCATTTATTTCAGACTCCCCAAGCCTGTTGTTTTCCAGGAAACGGCGGCAGAGACGCCCGAGGAAAAGGAGCGTCAGGACTGGGGGGCTTGGGGGCGCTTGGGGGGAGGGGTGCGAGAAGCGCTGTGTGCGGGGCTGGGGCAGGGTGCGCCGAGCGGGCACAGCCCGGGTTGGAGCGCAGGTTCCGGAACCACGGCCTGGGGCTCTGGTGGCGGCCGTGTGGCGGGGACAGATTCCTGAGCCCCTTCCCTCGTCTGCAGGGTGCTGGCCAAACGGCACCCACAGGGAGCAGACGCCTGCGTGGCTGCACCTCCTCGTAATGGCCTGGCCCCAAGCCAACGTCCCTGAGCAGGCCGTGGCACGTGACACATGGTGGGCCACGGCTCCGGGCGTGGGGGTCGGGGCGGAATCTGGGGGCACTGGGCACGTGGACGCAGCAAGAACACCCTCCCCGACCGGCCGGGGAAAGTGCGCCGACGCACAAGTGTGCGTGTCACCGTGTCAGCGTGGCCGAGGTGACTTGTCTGGTTGGAAACCGTTCTGAGACAGGCCCGCAGGCGTGGGACCCACCAAAGCCCCGTGCGGGTCTGTGGTATCCGCCACCCGACGCAGACGCAGCTTTTGAAGGTCACAGCTGGTGCTTCTGCAGCACAAACGGCTGCGGCGAAGCCACGGACGGAGCCACGTGGGGCGCAGCTGTCTGGGGGCGAGGGACTCGGCACAGAGTGCGTGGGGGTGGGCGAGGACGGGCTGCGAGCAGGACGCTCACACGGCGCCACAGGTGGGGGCGGGGCAGGGGGCCACAAGGCAGACAGCGTGAAGGGGGCGGGGTGCCCGGCGGGAACCGGTGTGAGCTCCCCGACGGTGACGCGGGTGTGCGGTGCATGCTCGGATACGAGTTCAGATCGTCCAGTCAGAACGGTACAGACGCTGGCGAAGGGCTCGGGGGGTCTGAGGCCCCCAGCACCCCCGTCCCCCCGTCTTCTGTCCGCCTTCGGGGCGAGGCCGCCACCTGTCTCCGGATGCCGGTGCTGCTGCAGGAGCCGTTTCTCACCCGGAAGCTGGAAGGTCGCAGCAGGCAGCTGAGGGGCTGTCAGGGCCGCTGTCCCCGCGAGCGGCCCGGCCGGCCCTGCCTCCCGTAGGCCCGTGTGGCCCCACCCGGGACAGTCCCCCGCGGACCCCACAGACAGCCCTACCCGCCCGCAAGTCTGCTCCCCTTGGCCGGACCCCACGCGCTGCCGCAGGCTGGGACTCCATCCACGCCCTTCCCCGCGGGGCAGGGAACCAGCCCTTGTCGGGCATCCGCGGGTCTTTACCGCTTGTGGTGAAAAACATCTTCATTTTGCAAATTTTAGGAAACCACATAGCTACGTGCTGATGGGGCCCGACCTGACCACTGGCAGGCGTCCCGGCCCCCTGCTCCTGCACGGAAGAAGCCAGGCCGCTGTGCGGGGTGTCGCTTAGCCCGGGCCCCCGGGGCAGACGCCCTCATCCTGGGTCACCTGCCCTTCCCCGCTGCCCTCTGCCGGGCCTCAGAGCCCACACAGCAGTTCTGGGCCGCTGGCCGTGGCGCCAGTCGGCTTTTCTGCGGAAAGGCCGTCCTGTGCCTGGGGTCTGTCTCCCAGGGAGCCTGCGCCAGGTGACCCGGGGCCACGGGGCACAGAGTTCACAGAACCCAGCATGTCCCCCGGGCTCCTGATGTCGATGCACCGTGGGTCCCCCCGGATGACGAACCCTCGCACTGGGCACAGCCAGGCCGAGCAAAACCACCACCAGGTGCCTTTGCCACGTCCCGCTTGCCCACGAGGCAGCGGCCAGGGCGGCTCCAGCATCCGGCCCCTCCCCCCGCCCACAATGGCACCCCTGGGCAGGGGCTCACGGCAAGACAGGGTTGGCCCAGGGATCTGCCTCAAACCAGCCTTCGGGGGGTTGTGACCCTAGACCTGCCAACTTGACCCGGGTCTCCACTACCCTGAGCCGTGTGCCCGCTCCTCGGATCCAGGGGAGGCTGGGTGGGCTTCCTGTCCAGCCCCACTGACAGCGGGGCAGGAAGACGTGTGCGGGCCTTGCCCGGCACACCCTCGTCACTGAGCGGACACCCCTGGTCTCGGCATGTGGCTGAATCGGCCCACTTAGCACCCCCAGGCCGGCCCTGACCTGCCTTTTGTCACAAACCAGCCATCCCTACTGGCTCGGCCCCATTTTCTGGAAAATGTCTGCTTTGCCTGAAAGACAGAGTCCTGACCTGCCCAGAGGGAGAGGCCGGTGTCCCTGACGGTCCCGTCCGGCCACTCTGGCCTTGGCTGTGTGTATGGTTTTCACTTCTTCGGGGGGCGGTGGTGTGGGGGCTGGAGGCCACGGCCAAGGGCCCCTCTTGGCCTCTAACTGTGCTCCCTGCTCACCCCAGCGGCCAGACCTCACCCGGTGGTTAACAGACACGGCATAATTTCCCTCGCCTGCCCTCAGGGCCTCAGGAAGGACGGAAATAGAAGCCCTTGCAGGGCCAGCGGTTCTCAGGGTCAGCCAGCGGTCCCCACTGCCCCATCTGCCAAGGACCCGGGGCTGGACGCTGGCCGTCCTCAGGTCAGGGTGATGGGAGATGGGCCCGGACGTGAGGCCCTGCCCTCCTGCATCCAGCACCCAGGCCTGTGTCCCACACGTGCCAGCCACTGTCGCGTCCCAGGCACGGCCAGGCCCCTCCTCGGCACCCAGGCACCACAGTGTGCTTCCGGCGCCCTCTTGCGGCGGCCGGGGACAGAGCGGCGCCACCCCAGGGCCATCCACCTCTCCGGGTCCACCCGCCCTCCGCCTGCCGCGCCTGCGCGTAGATCTTGGCGCCACCAGGGCACCTCTGCCCCACCCTGATGCTCACCTGGCCTGACACTTTTGTGCAACGGCAGATGGGTCTGCCGGCTGAGCCCCGGTCCCCAGAAGTTTCCTTACTTCAAAGGAAAACGATCCCCGTAGATCTTAGATGGGGGCAGATCCAACCCTGTTTGTTAGTACAGGGACTGGTCTGGTAGGTTTGGGGGATCACAGGAGAGAAGCAGCCCCGGGCGGCCCAGGCGCCCTTCCCCCCGCTGGGCCCCGCTGGGCTTCCTCACCCTTCTGCCCTCAGTGGCCCCGGGCCTGGGTGCTTCCTGCACAGGAGCCAGACGGGCAGCCCGGGACACGCGTCTCCCGGACACTGGCCGGCACGGTGCTCTGAACGTGCGTGTGCTATCCCCACCTGCACCTGCCCAGGGCTGGCCCCTCACTGCCTGGATGATGTATGCTTGGTGAGGGACACTGGGTGGCCATCCCTCTTGGCCCATCCCCCATGGCAACCTGTGGCCACACGTGAAGGTGGCAGAAGCAGCCTTGCTTCTCGAGGAGCAGATCTGGTAACTGTGAGCCCAACGGGGCGTGGATTCCCCTCCACCCCCGGTCCAGGCAGTGTGAGGACACAGCACGTGGGCACAGGACAAGCCCTCGGTGGCCGCGAACACTCCCCAGGTGGGCTGACCACCAGTGCGGCCACACCGCCCAGACTCCTGGCTCACAGGCGCCCTCCGGGCCAAGTGCAAAGGGGACACTGTGTTTAGGTGCTTTATTACACGTGCTGGTTCGCACACACAGGTCTCCTTTCACAGAAAGGATCGGGAAGCTCAGCCCAGGTGGCATCAAACTTGCTGTGTGCACGTGTGCGTGTACACACCCACGGACCCACATGTGCACGCACACACGCACATGCATATGGACCCACACCGGCGCATACAGGTACACATGGCCCCACATCTGCCATGCACACGGATCCACACGTGTGCACATGGACCCACACATGCATGCATACATGTGCACATGTACATGCGCAGAGGCACACATGTGCATATACATATGCTCCCCACACACACACAACACAGGTTCTGCCCTCTGTCTCCAAAATAAGCCTGTGCTGGCCGTGCCGGTGTGGCCTGTGGGCCGGGACACAGGGGCCCACCTGGAGTCCGCAGGCGGCAGAGACGCAGCGCCAGCCCCGCCTTGCAACTGGGGACACGGGCCGCCAGCCTGCTGACAGGCACGCCCTCCACCAGCAACCAGGTGGCGGCTGGCTGCAGGAAGGCCACCCAGCGGCCGGGCTCAGACGTGGGGAGGGGAGCTTGCCTCGGCCCCAGGAGGCCTCCCCGCCTTTGAAAGGAGAGTGGACCCACTGGGTCCAGTTCATCCCCCAGCCCGTGGACGCCGGCACGGTGCTCCTGAGCCACATGGTCCAGCCCCTAGCTGGCCAAGGAGGCCAGGCCGGGCCGCACCCCTGCTGTCACGCGCTGCCTGCTCGCCGGCTTCTCACTGCACCGATGGCACAGCCCGAGTGCAGGTCACTGTCCCTTGAAAGCACACTTCTCCAGGGATCACCATGGCATGACCTGTGACCCTCCGCCCAGCCGTCACGGCGGTACGAGGCCCGACGTGGAGCTTGGGCCCGGCCAGGGGTGGACTGTGTCTAGTCCCTGCTCTGCTCCATCTCACTGCAGTCTTCCAACCCCTGACGGGTGACCTGCGCTGCGGGAGCCCCGGCCACCCCTGCGGACAGCAGGTCATCGATCCCGCGTGACCTCTGATGGAAAGGGGCAGGACACGCAGCTTGGTCTTGGGGGTCTGGGGGGGCAGCCGTCTGTCCCTCTGGCTCTGTGAGCCCCACAGGGACCCGGTGTCCGTATGACGCTGCAGCTCCAGGCTCGGAACCCCCTGTGGTGTCCGCACCATGTGGGCGGCGGGCAAGGGTCACCCGCCAGCCAGGTCTGCTCTGGGGTGACAGCTGGGCCCACACGTCACAGAGACTTCTGGGACCATGAGCTGCAGGATCGCAGTGGTCTAGAGGAAGCTGGCCAGTGCCGTGACAAGTGACTGCAGCCTTGGGTCAAAGGTTCCCAGAAGCCCATGCACCTGGTCGGGCCATCCACCGGGGGTCTCTGCAGAGGGATCCGGAAGGGTCTCCCCGACACGCGGGAATAGCTAACCTCTTCCTTCCAGAGTGGACAGGTGAGGACGCCCCGACCCGCCTGCAGACGGGATGGCCAGGCCTGGACTTCTGCCTCCTGACACCGAGCCAGAGGAGCCTGGACCCATGGTGGTGGCGTGAGAAGTGGGTGCTCCTCCTGCCTCCAGGCCCCAGGCTGCTCCACACCGCTGAACTCCCCGGTGGAGGGTGGGCCACGGACCCTGGCGGAGCCTCCGGAGCATGAAAGGCCAGAGACGGTGGACCGAGCCCAGCCGTGTGGATGCAGCCATGGTGTGTAGACAGAGCCCCATGTGGATGGGCCATGCTGTATAGACAGCTCCATGTGGACGAACCATGCTGTGTGGATGCAGCCATGCTGTGTAGACAGAACCCCACGTGGACGAGCCGTGCTGTGCAGATGCAGCCGTGCTGTGTAGACAGAGCCCCACGTGGACCAGCCATGCTGTGTGGGTGCAGCTGTGCTGTGTAGACAGAGCCCCATATGGATGGGCCATGCTGTGTCGATGGAGTCCCAGGTGGACGAGCTATGCTGTGTGGATGAGCCCCACATGCACAGCCACGCTTCTGGGTGTCTACACCACAAACTCCTGCGGAAGCTCGGCCTCCCTGCACAGGATCAGGGAGAGGCAGCGCGAGGACCTCACCCCGCGGGGTCCGGGGGGTGCGTGGCCCAGGCCGTGGCAGTGCGGGTCTGCCTCTGGGACCTGCAGGGGACAGACAGCGTGGGTTCCGCCTTCCCGCCCTGCCTCCTCGTCCTTGGCTGCCCCGTCCTCACTGCACCCCGCCGGCCCACTGTCAGCACAGCTTGGAAGGGGGGACCCCCAGCGCCCTGTGCCCATCGTGGGCGCGAGCCCCGGGGGCAGGAGTGGGGCACTGGCCTCTCTGTCCTCGGCAGGGCAGCTCTGGGCGTGAGTGGCTCCTGCGTGGCCCTCCCTCTCCTGTTCTGAGGCAACTCCTACCTGACGCAGAGCCCACACCCGACCCGAGGGGACTCAGGGCCGCGGGGCAGCTGGGGCGGCACACAGCCCTGGGCTCTTTTCTTCCTTTGACCCCACTGGACCTGGGTGACTAGGTGATAGATTAGGAGGATCCGGAAGCATCCTCAGACGTCAGAGCACCCTCCCCCATCACGTGTGAGGAAGCGTGCCCAGTGCCCGGGCTCCGAAGCAGCCGCCCTGCTGCGTCCTGCAGGGAGAGTGCCAGCAGCCGCAGAGGGTCTCGCGGGGCCCCTGCAACCAGGCCCCCCATCGCCCTTCCATGGTCCTGTCCTGTCCACCATCTCTGGGCCCAGACAGTCACCTGCCCAGGACCCCGTGGCTTCCCCCCATCACTGGGTGTAGCTCCATCCCTCTCTGGGAGTCACGTCACGGCCTAACGTTCTCTCTGTCCAGGGCGCCACCCCCAGGTCAGCTCCGAGCAAGGAGGGGAGCCGCCAGCCTACCCGGGAACCACTGGCCGCTGCCCCTCCTCCTGCCCCTGGGGCACCTGGAACAGCCCCTTAAGCCCTCACCACCCAAGGCGGGGGGACTCGACCATCCAGTGAGCACCCAGCCAGGAAGGTGGGGTCCCCCGGGCACCAGCCCCCACCCCGCCTCATTTCCCCCGAAGCCTTCCCCCCTGGCTCTCTACCCAGGGGCCTGCGGTGGGCCGGGGTGGGCCGCGAAAACAGGTGCAGGAGCCTGGCCTGGAGCCGCCTGGCCTCCCGGGAACATACCTGGTACCGGGGCTCCGCACTGCCGCCCCCCATCCTGACCAGCGCGACCTGCGCAGCCGCCGCAGCCGAGAGCTCCCCGCATGGCCCTGTGGGCGGGGCGGGGGGCGTGAGCAGGGCCAGGGAGGAGCAGCACCTCCACCCTAACTGACTCCTCCCCTGGGGGCTTAACCCTGACTTCAGACCCGGAGCCCCTGTGCTCCTCCTCGCACCGCCCTCCCCATCGTCCAGGGGCCTTGATGTACAGCGAGGTGAAGAGGTTGTTTGAGTGGACTCCAGGGGCCCCTGGGTGGTGGCGGGGGAGCTCCAGGGGCCCCTGGGTGGTGGCGGGTGGACTCCAGGGGCCCTGGGTGGTGGCGGGTGGACTCCAGGGGTCCCTGGGTGTGGCAGGTGGACTCTAGGGCCCCTGGGCTGTTGCAGGTGGACTCTGGGGCCCCTGGGTGGGCATGGGTGGGACCTACGGCTGGCCCCACAATTGCCCATCACGTCCACTGCCAAGGGCGCTGCTGATGGTCAGGGGACAGTAGAGCTGATGGAGCCTTCCCGGGAGACACGGCAGGCGCCACAGGGCCCCTCACCCCCCGACGCCACACCCCCCGGGGGGCGAATCCAGCAGACACAGAGTCCTAGCTCTCCCAGAAGCCTCCTGTCTTGAGCAGCTAGAGAAGAATGTGGCTGAAACTCCCCGGATGATGGACGAGGGGCACCGGTCAGGTCGGGCTCCCCTGAGGGTCCTGGGGGTCCTTTGTGACCAGCAGCAGAGAAGGCCGGAGGAACCCCCACACCACACCCGTGGGGAGGACCCCAATCTGCGGGCTCTGGCCCCAGGCCCTAAGGCCGCCTCATGGTGCTGGAGGTCAGGCCACCCTGGGGCACTGAGGGTCCCACGGGAGTCACGGCCCTGCCCCCCGCCCCCCCGCCTCCCCCCGGGCATCAGCATTTGTCACGCTGGTCCCACACACTCCCCGTCCCCCGGGTCCTGGGTGTCCCCCTCGCGCCCGCCTGTGCCGCCGCCATCTGTGCTGCTGGGGCTGCGCTCGGCCTCGGCGCCCCAGGGCTCGTCCACCGACACCTCCCGGGGCTCTGCGGGCCCGGCGTCCACCTCGATGCCGCACGCGCAGGGGCTGCCGCTGGCCCCCGCCCCCGCTGTGGGGGAGTCCGGGTCCAGGTCCGGGTCCCAGGCCCGCGTGTCGCTGACATAGGACTCCCGATAGCGCTGCTTCTCTGTGCAGGGACAGGAGGCACAGCTGGGAGGGGCGGGCTCGGAGGGGACACAGGTGCTGCCTTCTGTGTCTGGAGCCCCAGGGTGCCAACGGTGTCCCAGGATGCTGCCCACACGTGGAGAATTCCTTCCCGGACTTCAGACTATCCCCAGGCCCCGTTGTCAGAACGGGCCCCTCCCCCTTGCGGAGGACACAGGAGCCAAGAGGCCACGCCCCACGGTGGGAAAAATGGTGCCCAGTGTCAGTGGGGGGCGCTCCCCAGCCCAGGCCGCGGCCAAGGCGCACCTTCCGCGCCCTCCAGCTGCTGCAGCCTCTGCAGGGTGGGCCGCAGGCTGAGGCGCAGCTGGTGGCTGGCGCTGAGTAGCCGCAGCAGGTGGCCGGAGCGCAAGGCGCAGCCCGTGTAATACACCAGCTTCCGCGCCGACGGCAGCCCGTCCGGCTGGATCTCAAACCTTTTCCCCTGAACAAGGAAGAGGCAAGATGTAATCGTACGAGAAAACCGCGTGACGACGAGTGATTTAAACACGGGCCGTAACCCCAAACCAGGAGGCCACCCTTGTTCCTCTTGTGCAGATCCCAAGCCCACGTGCGGGAGGTGGCCAGGGACGCACAGCGCACGGGTGGCCCCTGGACACTGTGGACGGCCAGACACCCCTCAGCCCCCGACGGCTGTGGGACGCCAGGCCTCGGCTGCGTCCAGAGGAAAGCGCCATGCGGAGGCCGTGTCCAGGGCCCTCCCCTCCTGCGCTTCGCCCGAGTGCCGGGTGGGGCCCAGGGAGGCCCCGTGAGGCCAGGACTAAGGCACAGGGCTGTCTGCAGGCTACGGTGGCGCGTTTCCGTGACCCACCCCTCATTTCGCTGTTTTCTCCGCAGCAGAACGACAGGCCCCCAGCAGCAAAGCACTGGCCAAAGGCAGGGCCATCTAGCCCCGCAGCAGAGGGCCAGGCCCGGACGCCCCGCGTGCGGGGTCTCCGGCTACACCCGCTCCCCCGCGGAGGGTGAACCCCTCCCACCTTGACCCCGCCATCGGACACGCACCAGAAACACCAGCTTGCCAATGTGGGGCCAGGGGAAGTCGTAGAGCAGCTTGGGGGTGTGGTTGGCCTCCTGCAAAACCCCAGAGAGAGGCTGGGGAGGGCCGGCCAGAGGGGTTCAGGGGGAAGGGCAGGGGGGCAATGGCAGGAGGAGAGAGGAGGGGGAGGGAGGGGGAGAGGAGGGGGAGGGCAGGGAGCAGGAGGAGGGGAGGAGGGGGAGGGCAGTGGAGGGGTGAGGAAGTGGGGGGATAAGAGAGGGGAGGGATGGGGAGGGCAGGGAGCAGGGGAGGGGGAGGGGAGGAGGGGGGAGGGAGGGGAGAGGAGGGGGAGGGCAGGGAGCAGGGGAGGGGGAGGGGAGGAGGGGGAGGGGCAGGCGGGTGCCCCAGGGGCTCCTCCCGGCACCTGATAGACTTGCACTCCCTTGAGGGTCAGGCCCAGCAGGACGGAAGGCCTGTGGTCCTTCTTACCCTGCAAGGACATGACTTCAGAGAGGCCGAGAGCCTGGGCCTCACCCACCCGGACGAGCAGGGACCCATTTCCCTCCTGATGCTGGAGGCCTGTCACCCGCCTCCCTGCTCAGACTGAACGTCCCGACACTTGAGCTCCTTAAGCCGCACTCACGGGCCGGGTTCTGGGCAGCCGTGGGGACGCTGTGCGCCCTGACTCACGGGCCCCGCTCTTCCGGGCCCCTTGGGCAGAGGCGCCTCTGAGGCGGCCTGACCTCCCAGTGCCCCAGGGGCGTGACCTTGTAGAGCCGGAAGAAGTGGACGGGCACGTCCTCGAGCCGGCAGGCCTCCCTGATGAAGCGCAGCACAGCCTCCTCGGGGGCGAGGCCCCGCTGCGCCCGGTGCAGGGCGGGCGCGTGCCTGCGGATGTAGGCGCTGCCCCTCTTGGCAATGACCTGGGCAGGAGGCCACAGTTCTGAGGCCCTTCCCGCTCTCTTCCCCCCTGCCGCCCTCAGCCTGCCCTCTGCTCTCCGGGGACTCTGCACCGGGTGGGGGTGTGGGGGACAGAGAAGGGGCTCCGCAGCCTTACCCAGTGCGGAAAGTAGGCGTGAGGCTCAAAGTAGCGCCCCACGTGCACCGGCTCCCGGTGGTCGCCCAGGTCGGCCTGCAGCCCGTAGGCGGCCAGCAGGAAGTAGGCCTCCTCGCGGTGGGTGCACTCGGACCTCAGCACGCGCTCCTTCAGGTGGCAGTAGTACAGCTGCCTGGCCCTCTCGTCCCTGGAGGGCACGGGTGGTCTTGCTGAGAGGCCAGATCCGGCCCTGCCAGATGGTCGTGCCACAGCCGGTGGCCTCCTGCTCCCCCAGCCCTTCTAGAACCTTCCACACAGTCACCCAACCCTCATTCTCCAGAACCCTCCACACAACCACCTGCCCGCATTCTCCAGAGCCTTCCACAGGACCCCCCGCCCCACTCTCCAGAGCCCTCCACACGCCCACCGACCCCTACTCCTGCCCTCCCGCAGACAGGGACTACGGTGCCCCAGCAGCACTGACTGCACACTGCCCAGGTGCCTAGGTTCACCCGGCGGGCTTCCAAGGGTCCAGAGAATTCCTTTGACATCGTGGAGTTAGTTACCTTATGATCCTGCCATCCTCCACGTAGTACTGCACCCTGAGGAAGGTCACGAAGGGCGCGTGGGGCCTCCCAGCACCCTGCAGGGGGGAAGCCCAGCGGGAAGACAGGGGCCGAATGGAAAGCGCCCAGAAGCAGGCCAGCGCCCGACGGATGTCACACCGGCTCCCGCTAACACTCAGGTGGCGTCAGCTGGCGCACTTTGCCGATATCCCCGATGCTGTTGCCTCTGAGGAGGAGTCCCCCGGGCGAGCTGCCTGCGGCGCTTGAGGCCACCCCACCCCCCACCCCACCCCCACCAGCGGCAGCTCTAGGGCTCCGTGGGCAGGCGGCCCCGTGGACGGGCCGGTGTGTCCCTGAGCCAGTCGTGTGGACGGCCGCCCTCGGGCCCGGGGACGGCCACTTACTTTCTGCACCGACCGCTTCCAGTCCTTTGGGAAGTACTTGCTGACCTTCTGCTCCAAATCCATGAACATGTACTCATTGTCTAAGAGGAGAGGACGGGGCGCGTCAGGGCCACAGGGTCCCTCAGGGACTGTCCGCTTGTGCCCCACAAGCAGGGGGAGGCCTACGGCTGCCTCAGGCCATCAGGCGGCACAGGAGAGGGGGCGCTCCGGGGCTGTCCCTGCTAACGAGGGCACAGCGGTCTCGATGTGGACAGCCTGGAGCGCTGGGAAACCAGAGGGAGCAGGGTCCCCTCCCCGCCCCCAGCCGGCCATTCCCACACCCGCTCACACCCTCCTACCGTTTGTGTGACCCTCCCCTCGGGGTCTCCAGGGCGCCCCTAACACCCCTGGTTCCTCGTTGGAAACACTCTAAACCCTCCGATACCAGACGCTGCCAAGAGCAGAGAGAACGCTTGGTCCTCTACGTCCCTCTCCCGCTCGAAGCCACGCAAGGCGGACGCCAGCCACAGAACCAAGGCCGGAAACCAGGTCCCCGGCCAACACCCGCCATCCCCGGAGCCTCATGGCCCCCCTACCCGGGAGCACAAGCCCTGGACCCTGCACACCCTGGCCAAGAGGCTGCGCCCTACAAGGGTCTGTTGCCCAGGGGCCTTCAGGCCACTCTTCATTCCTGCGTCTGAAGCCCACCCACTCCACCTGAGTCCAGAACATTCCCTGCATGCCTGTGCACACACGGCCCACAGCCAGACCCCCCAGGCTCCTATACGGGGCCCTGAAGGGTCAGGCGGCCCCAACCGCAGCACTTCTCTGCCAGCCTGGAGCGGGGGAGGCCGACGTGGGAATCAGACCCTGGGCGTCTCGCGGGGGCCGTGGCAGGATCGTGTCCACCACACAGGTGGTGGGAGGGGCGGGGGTCCTCAGGGTCCTGTGTCCCCGTGGGGCGTCCCCTCACTCCCTCTCCCCAGCTGCGCACTGAGCAGGGACGTGCCTGCGGCTGGGGACAGAGGCCCTGGGGACCCAGGCAGGGGGCGGCCGTGACGGAGTGGACACTTTCTCCCCCCGTTCATCTCCACATCTTGGGGAAGGGGGCTCTGTGCCGATGACCCTGAAGCCCCCAGTGTGAGAGCCCCCAGCCCCTTGAGAGCTGCCTGCAGGGGGCACCATCCACTTCCTGCGGCACACAGGTGATCCGGCACCCCCGGGCCACGTGCCCTTCAGAGCCCTGGGGGGCGGTGCTGCCTCCCACGCACGTGCAGCCCTCCCGCTCTCCTGCTTCCCCTGGACCCTCCACAGAGCCCGGGGTGGGCAGAAACCTGGGGCTGGGGGGTCACGGAGGGGACCCCGGGGCAGAAGACAAGGCTGGCGGCTCCCACCTCCTTCTGCCAACACACCCCACTCTAGGGTTTTCACCCATCAGAGTCCCAGGAAGGGCTCCTTCTGGACCCAGGGCTCTGCTCCTGGACAAGCGTTTCCAGCACCCTGGACACAGTCAGCCCCTGGACAGCAGAACCCGAGGGGGACGTAGCCTGGGGCTCCCCACGAGGTTCTCTGTAGCAGACCCCTGGCCTGCTCCCCTCCCTCCCGGAGAAGGCCAGGTGAGTGTGTGCACGCGTGTGAGCATGTGTGTGCGCGCGTGTGCGCACGTGTATATGTGTGAGTATTGTGTGTGCGCACATGTGTAGAGGTGTGCGCGCATGTATGTGTATACGTGTAGGTATATACGTGAGTATGTACATGTGTGCATGAAGTGTGTGCGTGGAGTATGTGCATATGTGTGTAGGGTTGTGCATGTGTATACATATGTGTGGAGTGTGTGCACATGTGTATGTGTGCATGTGTGCAGGTATACGTAGAGTCTGTGCAGGTGAGTATGTGAGGGTATATGTATGTGGAATTATGCACATGCATGCATGTGTATACATGTATGTGGAGTGTGTCGGCGTGTGTACACAGGTGCGTGGAGTGTGTGCATGTGTGTGCATAGGTATGCAGAATTGTGCGTGTGTGCATGCGTATACATGGATGTGCAGTGTGTGCACATGTATGCCCGTGTACATGTGCACGAGGAGTGTGCACAGGTGAGTATAGGGATCTGTGTGTGTACAGTGTGTGTACATGTGTGACTGTATGTGCGTGGGTACACATGTACATAGAGTGTGCACATGTGTGAGTATATGCGTGTGAGTCTGCACTGAGTTTGCAAGCATGTACGTATGTGTATTTAAGTGTGTATGAATGTGTTTGTATATGTGTGTATACCTTGTATAATTGTGAGTGTGCTCAGAAGCCACGTGGAATTGCCCAGACGCGGTGGGTGTACATGAGAGCACTGAGTGGCACGGGCAGGTCCCTCGTGGCCCTGAGACCCCCAGCCTTCCCAGAAGAGGCTGGTGCCCCGGGCGGTGGGTCCCCTGCATGGGGTCGGGGCACCGCTGACTTACTTCTGACCACGCTGAGGCCAAAGAAGTGGGCTTCTTTGATGCTGGTCACGTCACACACCTGCTGGAAGAGCTCACGACAGGCGGCCCGCACCTGCAAGACGCGGGGGGAGGCTCAGCGCCCCTAAAAGGGGTGGGTGGTCCAGTGGGAGCTTGAGGACCACCCGCTTCCCACCCGGGTCCTGTGACTGCCCAAGCTGAAGGCTAGGTGCCCCTGTCCCCCGCCCAGCAGGGCAGGCTGGGAGAGGAGGGGGGCTGGCGGGGTGGGGGGGAAGGGCCCGGGCGGGGCGGAGTGTGCCTTGACCTCAGGACGAAGCCTGCTCTCTGGGTCCTGGCCAGCGCAGGGGGCTGTCCAAGGACGGGGTGTGGGATTCTCCACGCACCCCAGGCCATCTCGCTGGCCTTCCTCCTCACTGTGCACCAACCTGACCCAGGCCGCTCCAGGAAGCAGGCTGGGGTGGGGGCACCCCAGAAATGGACATGTATGTTGTGCATGGGGACTGGCTGCTTGGGACCCAGAGAGGCTCGGGGTGTTTCTAGGGTCCCTGGCCCTGCCCAGAGAGCCCGATGGTCTCAGCAGGTCTGGCTGTGAGGTCCGAGCTTGAACCTCAGGGCCCAGAGGTGGAGTCCCCACCCTGCCTCCGGGAACACGGGCCCTCACCCCGCACCGCGAGCCCCCAGCGCCCATCTCGGGGGGGCAGCTGCCTCGATTCCCGCATTACTGCCAGCAGGGATCGTTCATGTTTACACAGGCGAGGGCTCGCTCTGTCCCGTAGCACCTACTGTCCAGTCTACACTATCCAGATGGTGCTCCGTTTCACCTAGAAATGGGCCACCTTAACATCAGATACCCAGCAATTTCCCGATTCCAGCTTCTTTCCACTTTGTTGCTCGGACCCCGGACTCAGGAAAGGGCCGGTACCGGGCCCAGCTGCCGGGTCTGCCGTCTCCCCACGGCGCTGCCCCGGCGGCTCCTGCGTCCTCCGTCCCACGGGGCCGCCCGCGGCCTGGACCCCCTCGCGTCTCAGCACCCGGCCGCTCCTCCGTCCTCCTCATTCCCGGGGCTGGAGGGTGGCCTCATGGCCACGCCGCGTCTCTGGGTCCTCTGAGCGGAAATCCCAGTTCGAGGCAGGCAGCCCAGGCTCACGGCCCGCGGGGGGAGAGGACGCGTCCCCGAGCAAACGGTGCGGGCTGGAGGGGCAGGCCCGTGCGGGGCGCGCGGAGCCGCGGGCTCTGGCCAGCACCCGGCCGGGAAGGTGGTGCAGCCGGGCTCCCGCGGGCTCTGTGACCTCGGGAAGCGTCCCTACACCTTCTCAAGTCAGATGACGAGTCTCTGCTTCTTAGTGGTGAGTTGTTGGAACACTGGTTTGGGGATCAGCCACCTAATCTGGCTGCAGATACGGGCCCGGCTGTGCCGCGGCGGTAATGGCATTTCCAGCCGTAACTAATACCTGGATGTGCAGACACGTGGTAGTGACACGCGGGGCCACCATGGCGGTCCACGCGGGGTGCACACGTGGAAAGTTAGCTGGCGGGGTGTGGGCGCCAGGGCAGGCTGGGGGAGACTGAGGCCCATGCACTGCCTCGGTGACCCCGTCACCGCTGAGACTTGAGACCCCCCCCAGCAGGTTTCACACCCGTTTGCTCAGTCCTCCAGCTAAAACCCTAAAACCCTCCTTAGCTCACTGAGGAGACGGGAGAAAGCCGCTGCCCGGGTTCACGCACGTCGGGGCCGCACCCCAGGCCCGTCAGCCCGCCTCTCCCCATGCAAGTCCCCTTACTGCCCCCCCTGGGGCCTGACGTGTCTCGAAGGAGGTAAGAGCCCCTGGAAGACCCTCTGATCAGCTGCAGCTCCTTGTCACCAGCTGGGTAAACTGAGGCTTGGAGAGATTCTGTTGTTTACGCCCATGTTGGCATTGACTTAAATACAGAAGTGTGTCCCTGAGCAGATAATCCCCGGGGACGTACACTACGCCACCCGCAGCCGGCTGGCCCGCCTGGAAGAGCATCCCCCCCACGCTGGCCTGGGAGGAGAGACCCCAGCCTCTGGCGCCCCGCGGTGTTCCCAGGGAAGCCATGCTGGCCGTGTCCCCCAGGGACCCTCCCTCAGGGGCCATGTGAGCGGGTGGCTCTTCCGGGCACCACACAAGCCAGCTCTTCTCCCCACTGCGAGGGCACGCACCAACTCGGCACTCATGGAAGTCCGGGCCTCAGTTTCCCCATTTGTAAAACCAGACTGATGAGAACGAGCGGGAGAGCGTGGGGGGGGGTTGAGTGGGATGGTGTGTGTAAGCCCCCCGTGGGTGCTCCGCATGGGAGGGTCGAGTGCAGAACGGGGAAGGGCGACGGCAGCTGAGGCCAGAGGGCGCCGGTCACACGGACCCCAGAGCCTGCCTCGACTGGAGGAACTTATCGCTTCACTTTTCTCTCACACGACTGACAAACACTAGAAAGGACGAGAGAGCAGCGCACCGGGGCCAGGACGCTCCAACGCACCAGCGCGGCACCACGACGCGCCTGCCCCTGTCCGCCCCGTGGGTCCTCACCCCACTCACGTTTGTTCCACGACTGTCCCCAGGCACCCCAGCAGCCGATGCGCGGTGAAGGGGACCGGCGCCCCTGGCCCCCTCCCTCTCCTTGGTGAGAAGCCCTGTAAATCCAGACCCTGACCTCCTGATTCTCCTGCTGAGGGCCGGGCCCGGGCCCCGGGGGGCAGGCCGGGGGGGGGAGGGCAGGCCAGGGGGCCAGGCCAGGGCAGGACTGAATCTGCAGGGGGCCAGACGGTGGCTGACACTCCCATGACCGCGGGACGCCGTGGAAATGACCACTTGGAGACCACCCTGTCCGTGGGGTGGCGGGTGGCATGGGGAGGGCCAGCCCGGGGAGGAGGCGGGGGCTGCACAGGGGTGTGGGGGCTGCACAGGGGTGTGGGGGCCCTCCGGAGACGCACTGCTGGAGTCTGGCGAGGACGGCAGTTTGTCTGCTGGTTACCCATCTGCTTCTTAAACAACCGGATCGCCGCTCGGGGCTCGCGGAAGAGCCACCGGCTCTGTAACACGTGCTTCTGAACTTGGCCTTCGCTCAGACGGCAGCTCCCGCAGAACTGCCCCCACGCATCTTCGTCTGTGTCTGAGACGGAGGCTCCGCGGGCTGGGGGGCCTTGGGCTCGCAGGGGCAGCAGCGGGTCGGGGTCGGGCCTGGGCCTCGGCGGGCGCACCGCCTACAGGTGCTATGGCCGTGAGCGGGGCGTTCAGAACAAACCCTGAACGGACCGGCTGTGTAGCCAGCATCTCTCGTGGCAGGGGCCCGAGCAGTGGGGTGGGTGAGGTGAGGCGGGGCCCGGGGGCTGGCGCTCAGGGGGAAGGCAGCAGCCCCCCAGTGCCTCCCGAGACTCCCCTGGGGCAGGTGGCCACGGGCCACGCGGCCCTCCGCGGTGGGTGTCCCTGGGGGTGGACTGCGGGGGAGAAAGGGCACAGGAGCGGTGCCGCCCCGGGCTCAGGCCAGTCGGGGTGTCGCAGGTTTCTACGGAAACTGGGGCCACTCGAGGAGCCGAAAGTGCTGGATGGAAAATCAGAGAAGGGCCGAGGGGGCGCGGGAACTGTGGGCTCATTCCGAACCCGCCAAGCTCTGTGTTTGGGTGAACGTGCCCCAAATGCCACTGCTTACTCATTACCAGCAGCACTTTGTTGGGAGGAGGGACCCTGTGGCAGTGTCTCTGCCAACCCCGCGGCGACCCCACCCCTGCTCGCCCCCTGCCGCTCACCCCTGTGGTCACTCCTGCTCGCCCCCATGCTCACCCCCACAGTCACCCCACCCCTCTCACCCCACACCCCTGTGGTCACCCCACCCCTGCTCTCCCCCTGCCGCTCACCCCTGTGGTCACCCCTGGTCACCCCCCGTCACCCCCACTCACCCCCATGCTCACCTCTGCGGTCACCCCACCCCTGCTCACCCCTGCCGTGCTCACCCTGTGGTCACCCCACCCCCGCCCCTCTCTCCCAGCTCACCCCTGTGGCCACCCCACCCCCGCTCTCCCTGCACTCGCCCCCACAGTCACCCCTCTCCCCGACGCCCGCACTCACCCCCACAACCAGCCGCAGCTGCTCCCGTGTGGGCAGCAGCACCAGGACATCCCTGGGCTCTGTGGTCATCCCGCCGTCTCAGGGGCTCTGGTGGCCGCACGCAGGCGCTCAGGACCGGGCCCTCCCCGGCTGCCTGTGGAGAACCGGTCAGGGGCACGGCCGGGCGGGGCGGGGCGGGGCTGACCCCGCCTGTGTGCCGCCCAGGTGCCCCACCACCTGTTGGGCCCTCCCCGGCTGCCCAGACGCAGGTGGGCAACATGACGGCCAGACTCACCCAGATGCAGGTTTCCGGTGGGCGGGCGCCTTGCTAAGCTCCCGGCTGCGAAGTAAGTGGGCGCCCACCGGGGCCAGAAACCCAGCCCGTGGCTGGGCCGGGGCAAGGTCCAGGCTCATAAATAGCTGGCACATGTGCGGGTAGATTGGAATGCAAATAAACAGTGGCAGGCGGCCCGCCCCCCTGCCCCCCGCCTCCAGCTGCCTCCCCTCCTCCAGGGACCGCCTCTCGGCCGCAGGCCCCCTCCTTTCCAGGAGACACGGAAAGCTCAGGACAACACGAAACCCGGAGGGGGGGTCGCTCCGCGGTTTCCGGGGAGCTGGAGGGAGAGAGCGCAGAGCGCGCAGACCCCAGAAAGGCACCTCGGGGATCGGGGCGCACACCCGGGTCCCCTGTGGCCCCCCGCAGGAGGGGACTGGATCACTGCTCCCTACAGGGGTCCTCGTGGGGACACTCATCCCCTTTAGCAGCAGACGCTGTTAGTTCTGCTAACAGCCGGCCGCCCGCGGTGAGCACTGCCTGTAACAGGTGAGGGCGGGGGCCGCCGCTGCCTGTGAACCCTGACCCCGCGGGAAGAGCGGGGGCTCCGGCCGGGAGGGGATCACAGGGCACTGGGCCCAGCCCGGAGGTGCGTCCGCTCTGCGGGCCCGGCCGGCGGGACGCGCTCCTGTCACTGGGCGGCCCCGTCTGCCCTGGCCCTGGAGGTGCCGGAGAGGCCTGGGTGCCCTCTGGCCGCCCACCCCGGGCCTGGGGGCGCTGCTGGCTCCGCGCGAGTCTGAGAGGCGGCTGCCGGGTCTCTGTCCAGAGCGGATGCACAGCTATTCATCATTGGACGCATGTATATCCTCTCAGCTGGCAATTTAACAATTTTAATTAAAATTTTTTTAAATGTTTATTTATTTTTGAGAGACACAGCACGAGCAGGGGAGGGGCAGAGAGAGAGGGAGACGCGGCATCCGAAGCAGCTCCAGGCTCCGGGCCTGAACTCACGAACGGTGACACCATGACCTGAGCTGTAGTCAGACGCCTGCAATTTAAGAATTTTTAAGAAGGCAAATAGCTTCTGAGGACAGATGGTGGATTTCGGGAAATCTGCTGCCTTCTAGGGGCCCGTGACCCCTGCCTCCTGGTCACAATGAGGGACGATGGAGCTGCTCCTTTCCAGGAGCGTGGGGGCGGCGCAGACCGGACCCCGCAAAGCACACAGGTGCACAGGTGTGTGCATGGCCCGCGGAGGGGCAGGTGGGGGACCCGGAGGTGGTGGCGAGAGAAGGTGGCCAAGAGCCAGCGTGAGCATCCTGCGCAGTCGCCACCCAAAGCCATGGTGCACTGGGCCTCAGTTTTCTCCTCTGTACAATGGGCATGGTGGTGCCCTCCCTCCCATTGTGTGGGGCTGGCCATGCTTTATGGTACATTTGGCAAATGAGCGGCCGGAAGTCCAGGGGCCACTGGAGGAGCCGCAACGCATGGAGGCGCGTGAGGTCGTGAGGTCATTTCCTGGAAAGGCTGCTCCGCCCACAGCCCCTTCCCACGGTTCTCCACTCAGCCTCCTTGGGAAAACACGTGGCAAGGCCCCACAACAAACCCACTTCTTTTTTTTTTTTATGTTTTATTTATTTCTGAGAGAGAGACAGAGACAGCATGAGTGGGGGAGGGTCAGAGAGACAGGGAGACACAGAATCTGAAACAGGCTCCAGGCTCTGAGCTGTCAGCACAGAGCCCGACGCGGGGCTCGAACCCACAAACCATGAGATCATGACCTGAGCCGAAGTCGGACGCTCAACCGACTGAGCCACCCAGGTGCCCCTCAATAAACCCACTTCTACACACTTAACTGTCTCCTGAACTGCTCGCATCAGTGAGGGTGGTGGGGGGCGGGGAGAGGAGGTGGCTCCCTTCCATCCTGGACCTTGCAGCCCCGGGGCCCCTCGTGCCGGACGCTGGCTCTCGTCCTGGGGCCCAAGGTGGGCCTGCCGATGACATTCTGGAAACAGCTCGGGAAACGTAGGTCCGTCCATCCAGTGCGGGCTCCACAGAGCCGCGGGGACGCCGTCGGGACCGCGAGGAACGGGCGCTGGCATGCGGGCACACGTCAGACACCCTGCCGCCCAGGAGAAGCCAGCCCGAAGGGCACACTGTGCGTGGCTCCGCGGGAAGGCGGCCCCACAGAGACGGCCAGCAGGTCTGCAGCCGCCGGGCGGGAGCTCAGGCACACGGCGCGCGGCTTCGCTTCTGTGTGATGGGGACACTCACGGTCGGGTGGCAGCGGTGGCGCGGCTCCCGAATCTATGAACACGCGTTACGTTGTTCACTTACAATGAATGTATTTTATGGTATGTAAATCACTCCCCAGTAAAGCTAGGAAAACACATAACGAGTTCTAAAATCCTGGGAAAACACAAAGATCGCTCCACAGAGGGCACGGATCGCAGTCGCAGCGGAGCCGTCGGGGCGCAGGCGTGGGGAGGACACTGGGCCGCCAGCGCCTCCTGCCAGCCCCCCCGCCCCCCCGCGCCTCCTTCTCACGCCTCCCGGGCCCTTCGCTGACTTGCTTTACTTGCGGTCACGACGAGCCCCGTGAGGGCTGAGGGCTGAGTGCAGAGGTCACGCTGCTGAGTTAGGGGCTGTGGCCGCCCTCACCTGCGCCCCACCGCCCGGCTTGCACTCACTCTACGTCACCCGCAGGGTCACCCTGCCGCCCTTTGGGCCGGCACAGCTCCTGGGGGCCTAGTTTGCCCGTTTTGTACGTAGGGAAACGGAGGCGCAGAAAGCAGAGTTTTGTCCAGGGCCCCAGGCTGTCGCATCTCGAAGACCCAAAGCCCCCGAGACCCTCTGGAATCACGTGGAAAGTGCTCGCTGTTATTAGCAGCTCTGGAGCGAGAGGTCAGCGTTTTGGAAGCACAGGGTCTGCAGGGCTGGGGGCGGGGGGGCGGCCGGGGCTCCTGGCCCCCCGGAGGCGGCCGGGAGGCTGCGTGCCAGCACACAGGGCCGTGCTTCGGTCGCTGCCCGCTCAGTTAAAACCCGAAGGCAGCAGCGGGGCGTGCGGGCGGCTGGTGGGGCCGGAGCGGCCGTTCGTCTCCACGACGTGCCCGCGGCCTCTCCCCTCCCCCGACCTCTGCGCAGGTTCTGGGCGGATGCACCCTGGGACGCCGTGTCGTCTCCCACAGGCTCCCGCGTGGCTTCCCCGCTCCTCCGGCGCCCAGCGGCAGGCACCATCCCCCTCCTGCAGGGGCCGGGCCTGGGCTCCACTCGTCCGCCCGCGAGCCCCGCGCGGCACACGCCACAGGGCCCTGGAGCACAAGTGCACGGGGACCCGACGGCGACAGGCCAGGGGAGGGAGGGGCCGGGGACCGCAGGAGCCAGAGGCGGGTGGGACCCAGGCAGCAGGACGCGCCGCGGGCGTGGCAGCCACGGGGGCACGACGCCCTCTGGCCCTGGGGAGGGGCCTCACCGGGCGCACCTGACACTACGGCCCGGCGCCCACACTGGGTGCCATCGTGTCCTTGCAAGAGCCGGCGGCTCGCCACTCCCTGCCTGGCCCGGGACACACGGGGAACGCCGGGGCGCCGGGGCCATCCCTGGACTGTGCCGGCTGGGGACAGGGGTGCTGGGCCACCGACGTGTACACGGAACACCGCCCTGCAGCGGTCATGTAATGTCAGAAAAGAGGGGCCCAAAACCTGTGAATAAATGATTTCTCAACGACACCTGCCCTTTGTGGAAATTTTCGTACGAGAGTTTCCTTCAGAGAAATGAAGCCCAGTGAGCGAGTGTGCGACCCACCGCGCCGAACGAGAGTCGGGAAGGAAGGGACCTGGCCGGGTGGGGGGTGTCTGGGCAGGCCCGGGGTGGGGCAGCGGGTGGGGGGAGCTGGCAGAGACGGGCTCGCCGGCCGGCGGAGTCGGCCTGACGGGCCGAGACGGGGGCTTCCGCTCCGGCCTCACGTGCAGACGGGACGGTGGGGTCCGAGGCCCTGGGGCGGGAGGAGCGAGTGGGGAGCGGCGGGCGGGTGAGCAGGTTACTTCTCAGGCCCGGGTGGGGCTGGCGCTGCGATGTGGGTGTGCAAACAGCACCAACAGGACTCAGCAGCCCCGGCGGGCGGCATGGGGGGGGGGCCGAGGCGCTGGAGCCCCGGGCACCGGTGGACCCTCCCCGCCCAGCACGACACCTGATGGCGTCCCGGCCGTCCTGGGCAAACAGCCCCCCAAAGAGCCAGATCCTCCGCGCCCCCGTCACCCCCCTTACCTGAGGGTAAGCAGCGGTCCTCAGCTCCGGGTGGCCTCAGGGCCACGGACGGAGGCTGAGGGGGGTCCCGCGGTCAGACTGCCCCCTCCCTGTCTGAGCGGGAACGGGCCTCCGGGACAGTGGTGGTGGGCGTCACTATCCAGGGAGGCCCTGGGGAGGCGGGGGGGGGGACGGGGCCCACGGTCCGGGCTGGGGCACGCAGGACAGCTGCGTGGGGCTGGCGGATGGCGCAGACGGGGGGCGGCCCGGCCCCCACGCCCGCCGGCCTGCAGCTGGGAGGCCTGTGCGGGGCCTCCTGTGGCCACTGGTGCCCAGACACAGCCGTGGACCCCGAGCTGCCCCTGGCGCTCCTGCAGGCCAACTTCCCAGGCGCCCCACGTCCCAGACACGTGTCCCACTGGGGCCTAGCTGTGAGTGGCTTTAAACACGAGGTCCAGACACACTTGTAATGAGTAGATGTAATATGTGTATCAGTTATAAAGAGAGACAGGGTCTCAGGCCTTCCCACCCCCAATCTGGGCCCAAGTCCTGGCTCCAGACTAGCCCTGACCACACAGGAGCCGCATCCCCATCCTTCCCTGGCCCCTCCCCATCTGTCCCCCGTCCTTCCCTGACCCCTCCCCCTCTGCCCACGAACCTTCCCTGGCCCCTCCCCCTCTGCCTCCCGTCCTTCCCTGGCCCCTCGCCATCTGCACCCCAACCTTCCCTGGCCCCTCCCCATCTGCACCCCAACCTTCCCTGGCCCCCCTCGGCCCCTCATCCTTCCCTGGCCCCTCCCCTCTGCCCCCCGTCCTTCCCTGGCCCCTCCCCTCTGCTCCATCCTTCCCCCGGCCCCTCCCCTCTGCCCCCATCCTTCCCTGGCCCCTCCCCCTCTGCCCCATCCTTCCCGGCCCTCCCCTGCCCCCATCCTTCCCTGGCCCCTCCCCCTCTGCCCCCCGTCCTTCCCCGGCCCCTCCCCTCTGCCCCCATCCTTCCCCGGCCCCTCCCCTCTGCCCCCGTCCTTCCCTGGCCCCTCCTCTGCCCCCGTCCTTCCCTGGCCCCTCCCCTCTGCCCCCGTCCTTCCCTGGCCCTTCCCCTCTGCCCCCATCCTTCCTGGCCCCTCCCCTGCCCCCATCCTTCCCTGGCCCCCCTCCCCTCTGCCCCCGTCCTTCCCCGGCCCCTCCCCTCTGCCCCCATCCTTCCTGGCCCCTCCCTCTGCCCCCGTCCTTCCCTGGCCCCTCCCCCTCTGCCCCCCGTCCTTCCCTGGCCCCTCCCCCTCTGCCCCCCGTCCTTCCCTGGCCCCTCCCCCTGCCCCCATCCTTCCCTGGCCCCTCCCCTCTGCCCCCATCCTTCCCTGGCCCCTCCCCCTCTGCCCACCCCGTCCTTCCCTGGCCCCTCCCCGTCTGCCCCCATCCTCCCTGGCCCCCTCCCTCTGCCCCCATCCTTCCCTGGCCCCTCCCCTCTGCCCACCCCGTCCTTCCCTGGCCCCTCCCCGTCTGCCCCCATCCTCCCTGGCCCTCTGCCCCCATCCTCCCTGGCCTCCCCCTCTGCCCCCATCCTTCCCTGGCCCTCCCCCTCTGCCCCCATCCTTCCCTGGCCCTCCCCTCTGCCCCCCGTCCTTCCCTGGCCCCTCCCCTCTGCCCCCAACCTTCCCTGGCCCCTTCCCATCAGCTCCCCCCACCAGGCTTCCCAAAGCTCCATCGCCCACTCAGACCAAGGCTCCTAGGTTCCTGGAGGCCCGTGTGAGGGCCCATCATTTAAGGGGAGGTGAAGAAGACACCTTCCTTGTTCCACCCCACCCCTCCGTTTCTGGGGGTTGGTCCCTGTAGACTGTGGCCCTTGGGCCCCTGGGCCCTCCCTCACAGGGAACCCAGAACTAAGGGCCACTGAGGTTAGGAGCACAGACAGTGTCTGCTGTGTTCCCCACACCGCGCACCCCAGGACGGCAGGGCTCCCACGCTGTGGGGTCCCCGGGGTGGGGGGGGCTGGCTAGAGCCACACCAAGGGCCCCTCACCCTGGACAGGTGCAGCCTAGGGCACGGCCATCGTCATGGCCAGGAACACAAGAGCAGGAGGCTGGCAGGCTGGGCCCCCGCTCACCGAAGGCTGCGGCTCCTCACCCCTGGGGGGGACGCGGTGGGCAGCAGGGGTGCCCTCGGGTCACCCCAGTCCAGCCCTGACACCGGATGCCCTGGGCTTGGGAGGAAGGAGCGCTGGAGGGGCAGGAAGGGGGGGCCGGGCCGCCATGGGAGGCCCAGCCCTCCCCGGCGCTCTGACAGCGCATTCCTAGAATTCTCTCCCGCCTGCCTCCTCCCTGCACACACTCCGCTGACCCTGGCCCTGCCCCAGCTAATAACAGGGGTTAAAGGTTGGCCGTGACGTGGAGGGAGGGCAGGAGGCACGGGAGGGCTGTGTGGACAGACAGACACACACACAGGCAGACGGAGCCTCTGGGCTCCCCCTCCCTCCCGCCGCACCCCACAGCGACAGGGGCGCCTGCCTCACCCCACGTGACACATCAGTTCCCCGGACAGCACGGAGTCACCTGTCTGCGCGTCTGTCTGCGTACCGGGCCGTGTCTGCGCGTCTGTCTGCGTACCGGGCCGTGTCTGCGTGTCTGTCTGTGTACTGGGCCGTGTCTGCGTGTCTGTCTGTGTACTGGGCCGTGTCTGCGTGTCTGTCTGCGTACTGGGCTGCTGGTTTCCACCCGTCGGAGGCCTGCCTGTCAGCCGCCTTCACAGTCACGCCCTCGCTGGGAGCCTGGTGACTCAGGGACACCGGCTCAGGGTCAGGGTCCCATCAGCAGCGCGGTCCACAGGCACCGTGCAGGCAGCCTGGCTTCAATGTGCTTCACTGTTGCTGTGAAACCCTCACCCTCACCTCCCCTGGGTCCCCAGGGCACCTTGCGGGCGGGGGAGAATGGGACGCGGGAGCGCCGCGACAGCAGGGCTCGGCCACCAGAGGGAGCGGGAGCAGCAGACTGGACCCCGCCAGGCAGCACTGGCCGCAGAGCCCTCGGGTCATCCCAACGTTGGCAGGAACACAGCGCCTGCCGAGCGGTCAGCAGTGACATTCGGCTCAGGACGGAACGCTTGGGACCACTCCCTTCTTCATGTCCCCCAAGTCTGGGGGCCCCCAATCCTGACGGCTTTGCCTTCAAAACACCCCGCACCTATCTGACCACATTTCCACCTCCTCACCTCCCATAGGCTCCGGAAGGAGGGGCGGCAGCCTCCCCCAGGTGCATGGGGGTGGGGGGCGCCTGGGTCCATTTCTTCGCTGCCTTGGGCTCAGGAGGAACAAGGTGCCCTGCAAACTGCAAGGTGTGTCATCACCAATGGGTCCTGCCAACTTAGCAAGGACTTGACGGAAACGATTAAGGACATCCCAAATCTGCACGCGCGCGCGCACGCGCGCACACACACACACACACACACACACACACACACACACCCTGGGTTATTAAGACAGCTTCTCGGTAACTAAAACATCATTGCAAACGCATACAGCTCGCATCCGGGCACCGTGAGCTGCGGGGCTGCAGAGAGGTGGGAGGTAGAGGGGAGGGGGGTGGCCCATCCGGCTTCCCAGCCCTGCCCCGGGTCCTCTCCCCCAGGCTGCTCGCTGCACCCCAGGCACCGGCTCTGGCCCTCCCTCTGCCGGGAGCGCCCCCCGCAGTCGCCTCCCACCCTAGCTCTGCTGACTCGGCCTACACTCGTCTCCCCTGCTCGTGCCCTCCCCATGCCCTGTCCCCACCCTCACACATGTGGCCCCTCGCCCAGGGAGCCGCACCCCAACCCAGGAGCTCTGCAGCAGGCGCCCGAGGATCGGCATCCTGGCCTGAAAACCGGGGCCACGGAGGCACACCGACCCGTCAAGCACCCAGAAACCAGCTGGCCAGAAATGACGGCCTCTTGTGCAGCCCCCACTATCAGACTGATGGGCTCGCCTCCCCCCGCCCAGTGCCCAGTCCCCCCCCCAGCCTCCCTCACCCTGGAGCAGGTGTGCTGTCGTGAAGACACTGCCTGGAGGGGCTGGTCCGAACAGCCGCCGGCCACGGTCTCCACCAGCTTCCGGAAGGGCAGAGCCCTCCACCGCTCTCGTCTCGGCTCAAACGGCACCTCCGTGGAGGGGGCTCCTCGGCCACCCGCCCACACCTCTCCCTCCAGCGCTGTGCGGCCTCACCACCATGGTCTTCTCCTCCTGATGCGCAGGGGAACTGAGATGGCCTCGCTGCCTGCTTGTTACCTGTCCTGCCAAGTCCGTAGCGCAGCGTCGGCCCTGCCCGGGGTGCCCCACGGCTTCGACAAATGCACTAGTTAAAGTAAGTTCTCAATAATCAGTAATGGCCCACTCAATGGATGGATCCAGTTAGAAGGCCACCCTAGGGCCACCCCCACGGCAGCTGTCCCGTGAGGCGGATCTGGCCAAAGAAGAGATGGACAAAGGCTAGGGAGCACACAACATCCAGCCACGGAAAATGGTTCTTAGGACCCAGAGCTGTTAGCACTCAAGGTCACGATCATCACACATGCTCCCCTACCTCAGAACTGAAGGTCACAATCATCACACATGCTCCCCTTCCACACAGCTCAAGGTCACAGTCATCACACATACTTTTCTATCTCAGAACTCAAGGTTGTAATCAACACACATGCTCCCCATCTTCAGAACTCAAGATCACAGTCACCACACATGCTCCCCTGCCTCAAAACTCAAGGTCATGGTCATCACACATGCTTTCTTACCTCATGACTCAAGGTCGCAGTCATCCCTCATGCTGCCCTGCCTCTGAACTCAAGGTCACGGTCATCACACATGCTCCCCTGCCTCAGATCTGAAAGTCATGATCATCACACATACCCCGCCCCCTTCTGAACTCAAGGTCACAGTCATCCTTCATGCTCCCCTATTTCAGAGCCCAAGGTCACTGTGATCCTTCAGGTTGTACTGCCTCAGAGCTCAAGGTCACAGTCATACTTCATGTTCCATTACCTCAGAGCTCAAGGTCACAGTCATTACACATGCTTCCCCTTTTCAGTACTCAAGGTCACAGTCATCCCTCATGCTCCCCTGCCTCTGAACTCAAGGTCATGGTCATTACACATGCTCTCCTACTTCAGAACTCAACATCACAGTCATCACACAGGCTCCCCTGCCTCCAAGCTCAAGGTCAGGGTCATCACACGTGCTCCTTTACCTCAGAACATAAAGTCAGAATCATCACACATGCTCTCCTACTTCAGAACTCAAAGTCTCGGTCATCACACAGGCACACCCCCTTCTCCCAGCCTGTCACCTGCAATGAACCAACACATGTGGCATTGACTATGTCCAGCCTCAAATGGAAATGTCAGTGGAGACACAGTGAGGCTCTTTCCTAACGTACATACTGTTTTACAGGGTCGCTCATGTTGTCTGGACCAACTCAGGTTTTCACTTGCTCCAAGTGGTAGCAGCGCCCAGGACTGGGACCGAGACAAAGTCACAGTCTGTTTACAGAACTTCTGACAAGCAAGCCAGGGGGTCTCGAGGACAGAGCGTCCCTGGAGTCTCCGCTGACCGAGCACTTGTCTGGAGTAGAGTCAACATCACCTGAACCTTCATGTTGCGATTCTCTCAACAGCATCCACAGAGCTGCTCTTTGCAACGGCCCAGGGCCTTCTGCGTCCTCACGCAGGAAGCCGATTCGGGCACAGGCCAGTCTGAACTAAAGAGGCAAACAAACCCGTTTTGTTGGAGGGTAAAATGAAAAGGTTTTTGGCTTCACTGTGTCCCTGTTCCATTTGCCGGGCATGGTGCCGCACAGTCGTGCGCAACAGGGGTCCTCAGCTCCTGGAGTTCCCTCGGGACACTCCTGAGAGCTGTGTCCACACCCCACTCACCAGCAGGTGGCCTGGGGGCGTTAGCCTCCCTGGGCTAGGGGCCCTTGAACTCCCTGCCCTTTTCTCAGCTGTGGTTTCACCTCCCGGGAGCCTGGCTAACACCTGACACTGCACCTCCTATTCTCTTTAATGTGTTTTATGTTTATGCTTTAACTTTCCCAAACTCTCTCACATACACAACCCTATAAGAAAAAAAGGCTGGTATTGCTTCCATTTTACATTTGGAGGAAACCAAAGTCCAGCAGGGGTAAGGGGATTGCCCAGGATCCGCACGGAGCAGCGAGGCTAGAAGCAAACTAAGCTGCCGTGTACCTCGCCCTGCCCCCCACAGGGCCAGGTGCCTGTCCCTGATCAGGCCTGGGACCTCCCAGCGCTGACGCCCAGGGCGGGTCCTACGTTCTCAGGGGCCTCCAGACCAGGGCTGCCCCGGGTGTGGGCCTCCTGGTGCCAAGGGGGTGGGGCACTGATCTCCCCGCAGGCCTCCCCGAGTCAACAGCAAGGAGGTGATTCCGGAGACGAGGAGCAGACGGCGGGTCTGGTGCGAGGGGGTGGGGCCTGGCTGCCCCTGTCCTGGACTTAACTCTGTGGACTTACAAACTGGGGTCAAAACCACAGACAGGGGAACTGAGCAGCCAGAAGCGGTGCCCGTGCAGCCGCCACGAGGTGAGCGCTGACGTGCCCAGCAGATGTCCAGGCGCAGGCCCGAAGCCGCCAGGTCAGCTCCTCTCCCGCGCGGGTTCCCAGGAGGCGCATCTGCCTGGGCAGCGCTGCCCTCTGCTCGCACAACTAGCTGCCTGCTGGGCACCCGGACTGAGTCACGGAAGCCAAAACTGAAACCGGCCTTTCTAGAAGTCAGGAGAGCACAGCCTGGGGAGCACAGCCTGCAGAAGGTGCTGAGCCTGAGGTCAGCCTGGCGCCAGCTCGGACCCGCTTCTCCGTCCTTCTCCGTGAGCGTGGACAGAGCAAGTCACCACAGCAAGGACACCTGGCCGGCAGGGGTGCCCCCCCGCAGGTGCCTGGCTCTGACACCAGGGTCCCTGGTTGGCCGTCATCTGCTGAGACAGCGCGTGCCACTCTGGCAGAGCCCTGTAGCCCCAGGACCCACGTCCCCGGGAGCAGCGGCGGCGCAGCCCCATTTCGACAGCCCCCACCTGAGCCCCAGAGGGAGTCTTCGTAACCTAAATATACGTGACGTTCAAAGCAGCAACATCAAGCTAGTTTTTAAAAAACAGACGCATGAAATTCTGCTGGCTTCGTCCTCAGGGGCGTCTGGGCGGCTCAGTAGGTTGAGTGTCTGACTCTGGGTTTGGGCTCAGGACATGGTCTCGAGGTTCAGAAGATGGGAGCCTCGAGCTGGGCTCTGTGCTGACAGCGTGGGGCCTGCTCAGGACTCTCTCTCTCTCTCTCTCTCTCTCTCTCTCAAAATAAATAAATATTAAAAACACATAAAGCAATTCTGCCACTTTCAGCAACAAAGCCAGTTGTGCTGAGGCCGGGCAGGCGTCAATCTGACCCTGTTTCCCAGGGCGTGGATCTGCTTTCCCGCCACACTGGACGTTCCCCGGGGACCCTCCGCACCCTGCCAGCCCACACGTGCCCACCCGGAAGCCTGGACACGGGTGCAGAAATGGCGCACAACCTCCTCTTTCTCAAGGAACTCAGAAGAGCAGTGTCAGCAAACTCCGTGCTCAGAGGGCAGCCTGTGGAGGTGGGAGAGGGAGGAGGGGCCCTGGGGGAGCACGGGGAGCCCCTCCCACCCGGGGGCCACCTGGCCGGAGGCCCGGGAGCAGACACGGGGAAGAGGGGACTGTGCTGGAGTCAGGCGGCTGTGGGCTGGCCTGACGGGGTGGGGGCGGGGGTGACCGGGCTGCAGGGGGCAGGCTGGCCTTGGGGCCCTGGGCTGGGGCCAGCAGGGGTGAGTGGCCTTCAAGGCCCCTGGACTGTGTTGAGCAATGGCTGCCAGACCTTCTGCAGCCTGGGAACAAAACTCTATAATATGTCCCCTTGGTCAGGTGACAGAGCGGCGGTGGGTGTGGGCTCCGTTCCTGCCCCCCAGGGTCCGGATTCTGCTGAGAGGTGTGCATGCTGGTGGGTCACGCCCTCTGGGTGGGCACCGGGATTTCTCATCTTGGACTCCCTCACAAAAGCACCCTTGAGTGCTGCCCAGGGGGCACTTAATGACTGTCTCATGCCCATGGTGGGGGGGCGAGGGGAACGTCCTCCCAGAGTGGGGTTCCTCACACAGGTGGGGCCCCAAAGGGTCTCAGGTTCCATTTGGTTTGTGCCTATGTGTGGACCAGACTATTTTCAATTTTTTAAAATGTTTATTTTATTTTGAGAGAGAGAGTGTGTGAGCAGGGCCGGGCAGGGAGAGAGGTGAACAGTGTGTGTGGAGTAGGGCAGGGGGCGGGGAGAGGAGGTGTGAAGGGGGGTGGGAGCAGGGGCAGGGGCGGGGAGAGGTGAAGAGGGTGTGAGCATGGCAGGGGGCGGGGAGAGAGGTGAAGAGGGTGTGAGCAGGGCAGGGTCGGGAGAGGTGAAGAGGATGTGAGCAGGGCAGGGGCGGGAGAGAGGGAGGAGCAGGGCAGGGCGGGGAGAGAGGTGAAGAGGATGTGAGCAGGGCAGGGGCGGGGGAGAGAGGGAGAGGGTGTGAGCAGGGCAGGGCGGGAGAGAGGTGAAGAGGGTGTGAGCAGGGCAGGGGCGGGGAGAGAGGGAGAGGGTGTGGAGCAGAGCAGGGTGGGGAGGATAGGTGAAGAGGTGGTGAGCAGCGCAGGGCAGGGAGAGAGGGAGAGGGTGTGAGCAGGGCAGGGCGGGAGAGAGGTGAAGGGGGTGTGAGCAGGCAGGCGGGAGAGAGGCAGGAAGAGGGTGTGAGCAGGGCAGGGGCGGGAGAGAGGAAGAGGTTGTGAGCAGGGCAGGGGCGGAGAGAGGGAGAGGGTGTGAGCAGGGCAGGGTGGGGAGAGAGGTGAAGAGGTGGAGCAGGGCAGGGCTGGGAGAGAGGGAGAGGGTGTGAGCAGGGCAGGGGCGGGAGAGAGGGGTGAAGAGGGTGGAGCTGGGCAGGGGGCGGGGAGAGCGGTGAAGGGGGTGTGGAGCGGGGCAGGGGCGGGGAGAGAGGTGAAGAGGGTGTGAGCGGGGCAGGGACGGGGAGAGGTGAAGAGGTTGTGAGCGGGGCAGGGGCGGGAGAGAGGGAGAGGGTGTGAGCAGGGCAGGGAGGGGGGAGAGATGAAGGGGTGTGAGCAGCGCAGCGGCGGGGAGAGAGGGAAAGGGTGTGAGCATGGCAGGGGCGGGAGAGAGGTGAAGAGTGCAGCAAAGCAGGGGGCGGGGAGAGAGGTAGAGAGTGTGGAGCAGGGCAGGGGGCGGGAGAGAGGTGAAGGGGTGTGAGCATGACAGGGGCGGGAGAGAGGTGGAAGAGGGTGTGAGCAGGGCAGGGCGGAGAGAGGTGAAGAGGGTGAGCAGGGTGTGGCGG
Source organism: Proteles cristata cristata (assembly GCA_017311185.1). NCBI lineage: Eukaryota > Metazoa > Chordata > Mammalia > Carnivora > Hyaenidae > Proteles > Proteles cristata. Next base: position 210,922 of record JAESUZ010002673.1, read on the forward strand.
GAGAGAGGTGGAAGAGGGTGTGAGCAGGGCAGGGGCGGGGAAGAGGGGTAAGGGTGGAGCAGGGCAGGGGCGGGGAGAGAGGGAGAGGGTGTGAGCAGGGCAGGGGCGGGAGAGAGGTGAAGGGTGTGAGCAGGGCAGGGGCGGGGGAGAGAGGTGAAGGGGTGTGAGCAGGGCAGGGGCGGGGAGAGGAAGAGGGTGTGAGCAGGGGCATGGGCGGGAGGGAGGAGAGGGTGTGAGCAGGGCAGGCGCTGGAGAGAGGTGGAAGAGGGTGGAGCAGCGCAGGGCGGGGAGAGAGGTGAAGGGGTGTGAGCAGCGCATGGGCGGGAGAGAGGTGAAGGGGGTGTGAGCAGGGCAGGGGCGGGGGAGGGACGGAGAGGGTGTGAGCAGGCAGGGGCTGGAGAGAGGAAGAGGGTGAGAAAAAGGGGGCGGGGGAGAGAGGTGAAGTGGGGTGTGAGCAGGGCAGGGGCGGGGGAGAGAGGGAGAGGGTGTGAGCAGCGCAGGGGCGGGGAGAGAGGTGAAGAGGGTGTGAGCAGGGCAGGGGCGGGGAGAGAGAGAGAGGGTGTGAGCACGCAGCGGCGGGGAGAGAGGGAAAGGGTGTGAGCAGGGCAGGGGCGGCGAGAGGTGAAGAGGATATGAGCAGGCAGGGCGGGAGGGAGGGAGAGGGTGTGAGCAGGCAGGGGCGGAGGGAGGGAGAGGGTGTGAGCAGGCAGGGGCGGGAGGGAGGCAGGAGGGTGTGGAGCAGGCAGGGGCGGGGAGGAGGGAGAGGGTGTGAGCAGGCAGGGGCGGGGAGGGAGGGAGAGGGTGTGAGCAGGCAGGGGCGGGAGGGAGGCAGAGGGTGTGAGCAGCGCAGGTGCGGAGAGGGAGGTCAAGGGGGTGTGAGCAGGCAGGGGCGGGAGGGAGGTGGCAGGGGCGTGAGCAGGCAGGGGCGGGGAGGGAGGGAGAGGGTGTGAGCAGGCAGGGGCGGGGAGGGAGGGAGAGGGTGCGGAGCAGGCAGGGGCGGGGAGGGAGAGGGTGTGAGCAGGCAGGGGCGGGGAGGGAGGGAGAGGGTGTGAGCAGGCAGGGGCGGGGAGGAGGAGGGGGTGTGAGCAGGCAGGGGCGGGGAGGGAGGCAGAGGGAGCCCCAAGCGGGCTGTGCGGCGCCAGCGAGCAGCCCGATGCCCGCCGTGACCCTCGCGTGTCCGGCAGGTCCCCAGGGCCCAGCCGCTCAGCGGACTCGCGACAAGCACCCCTGTGCACACGCCTGTGCGTCCTGCCCCGGCCTGACTCACGCACGTGGCAGCTGCCCCGCGAATGCCGGTGCAAAGAGCTGACTTCAGCGTGAACCGTGCCTCCCGCAGCCCCAGCCTCTTCCGGGGGCCCCACGTCAGCCCCGCCAGGGACGCAGGCAGGGGACGCGCAAGCGCCGCGGGCGTCCCCAGGTGCCCCACGCGGGCAGGCCTGGCCGGGCCGCGACGCCGCGCTTGGCCTGCCCACGGCGGCGGCTGGGGTCACGCTCGCCTGTCGCAGGAGCCGCATCCCGAGCCCTGGTGCCCGTGGCCGTAGCTCGGGCAGCCACGCCCTCGGGGGCCACGTGCCGCGTCCCGGGAGCTGGCGTCACCCAAGCCCCCACCGCCGTGCCCCCGGGCGCTCCCTGAGGACGGGGGCTTCTTGGCGGGACCACGAGCCGTGAGCAGGACGGTGAGGGCCCGGGCCCCGCGTGCGGCCGGGGGCACAGCCGGAATGCAGGGGCCACCCCCCCACGGCGCCGGGGCTGGCGGGTCCGCTGGACCCACCAGCAGTGGTGCTGGGGCTGCGGGGGTTACCTGGGCGCCTGTCCTCACCGGCCCGCAGGCCAGGGCGCCCGGCACCCGCTTGTGCAGCCCCGCGTGTGCGAGACAGGCTCTCGAGCTGGGCCTTGCTGCCCTGCTCCCCCGCCCCACCCCTGCCCTGGGTGCCCAGGGTCACAGCCCACGTCCAGCAAGATGGGGCACGGGCTACGGGCCGGTGGCCGCAGCACCCTCGTGGGGCGGCCCCTGGGCGCAGGGGCCACGTGGCAGTGCTCCAGGCCCGCGGTCCCGCCCGCGGAGCGACACTGAGTCACCGCGGAGCGCGTGGAGCCCAGCGCGGCGCCGCGAACAGGCCCGGCGGGTGATTCTCGCGGGAGGGTCACCCCTTCCTCGGGGTCCTGGCCCGCGCGACACCCCGCAAGTCACTCGCCGGGCGGGGCGGCCCTTGCACGCGGCGGACCGGTCCGGGCGCGCCAGCTCGCCAGCCTCGGAGCCCCGCGCCCGCAGCCCTCGGCCGGGATCCCCCTTCCCTCCCTCCCCCTCCCTCCCGTCCCCCCCTCCCTCCCCCTCCCCTCCCTCCCCGTCCCCCCGTCCCTCCCCCTCCCTTCCCTCCCTCCTCTCCCTCTCCATCCCTCCCCTCCTCCCCGTCCCTCCACCCTCCCTCCCTCCCCCTCCCTCCCCGTCCCTCCACATCCCTCCCCATGGTCCCTTCTGAGTCCCTCTTTGTCCCTCCTCACCCCCCATCGGGCAGCTTCTGACGCTCACCCCAGGCCCAGGCTCTGTGCTGAGGAGGCCGCGCGGAGGGCACCGGGCCCCAGTGGGCAAGGAAGGAGCTGCGTTGGGCCTCCAGCCCCCCCGCCCCCCAGCCAGCCCTGAGCAGAGGCGGAGGAGGGCAGCCCCCGGACCTGGGGAGGCGCGGTCCCCTGCAGCCCTTACACTCCCTTCCGGGCTGTTTGTTACCCAGCGGTAGATAGAGCAGGTGGGGGTGGGGTGGGGGAGCCCCCTCATCTCACAGCCCGGGGCGGCTCGGGACTCCCAACAGTCACAAGGCCCGGAGGTGGGGGAGCCGGCACCTTCCGGGCACTGCCTCCTCCGCTGGGCGTTACTGAGACCAGGACACCGAGGCCCTCGCCGCTGTGGGAGCCCGGTTGGTCCCCTGCGGCACATGTCAAAGGTCAGCTCTCCGAGCAGGTGGGGGGGAGGCGTGGTCCCGGGCAGTGGGTGAGTCAGGACTGGGGTCGTTGACGCCGCGGGGAAACACTCTGCCCTGGAGATTCACACAGGTGACATCGCGAGGACAGCTTGTCTCCGCCACCCCCTGGCGTGGCCTGTGCGGGTTACACCCTGCTCTGCTCTGTCTCCTGTCTCACAGCATCGCGGGGGGGAGGGTTGTGGGCTGCGTGCGGGCCGTGAGCGCCGGCCTCCGCCCCGGTCCTGTCCGCCCGCCCGCCCCGCGAGTGCTCACGGTGCCACGTCCCGTTTCCCGTGGGGCTGGTGAAGGGAGGGTGGAGGTCATTCTGAGCCCCGAGCAGAAGCCACACGGTCCTCCGGAGGGCAGGGGTCACCGGCATGAGTCAGCGTGTGGGGCCCCGCCCCTCGGCCCCGAGCCCTGGGCTTACAACCGCGGACGGCGGTGACATAGGACACGGTGCCTTCGCCCGTCCAAGGGCGGACGCGGGACCAAGATGCGTTTTGTTGCTGACGTTGAACAGGGTCAGCTGTCAACTGAAATGAAGACAGACTGAGAGTCTGAGAGAGAATGGCCGGAAATAAAATACGACTTGCATTTGACAAGAAATCAGATTAGCAAGGCAAAGTGTGGGTTTTTTTGGATCTAGGGTTATAAATATGTTTTTTTAAAAAAATCAGTTCTTCCTTCTGGAATGATGGGACTTTAATACAAGCTTGAATTATATCAAGTTAAAAGCAACTATGTTCTAAAGAACCGGTTACACAAAAGAACTAGATTTTAATTTTGCAAATTACCCAGACCAACCTGGCGGGGCGGTTTGTGGCGCCTCCTGGTGGCCGCCTATGGAGCTACTTGCGGGTTTTTGTTTCAACTTCTCTCTTGGATGGATGTCCCTGGGCTGAGAGCTTGCAGACGTGGGCCATTTCCTGCCGGGCAGTAGCATTCTCGTGGCCGTCCGTAGCCCACGTCCTCTGGCGCAGCATGTCTGGACCAAGAGGAAGGAAAATCTCTCTGAAGAGGAAGGAGCTACACCGGGTGGGCCTGCTGAGCCCACAGCCTCAAGACCCCAGCGTCCCTTCGAGGTGTCCGGTCTCTCAGAGCGCATCCGGGGCACCTGACTCCCCTCCGACCCTGCAAAGCGAGTCAATATTCTGCCACCCATATCTGCCCCTCGTTTCTGCATCAACATTGCTATAACATCAGTTTCCCCTTTAAACTGCATTGCGTATTAAGTCTCCACGTCCATTGTATGGAACGCGCCTCAGGGTCGCTGATGACTTTCTCGGGCCCGGGGGCTGGCGCACCGGCCTCGCGGGTCGCCCAGGATGCTTCCGCGCCCACCAGAAGCCCGCCCGGGAAGATCCCAAGGGTGTGCTCTCTTGATCTACACTGTTCAAAGCCAAGACAATTGTCTTCCCCGTTCGAGTGGCCCGTCAGGGGCACCCAGGGGACCGCTCTACCGTCCTCTGCGCGGGCTCCGTCGGCCTGTCCGGGCTGCTTCTCCCCAGCAACGCCAAGTGTTCAGGAATCGGACACGATGCCTCTGACGGAGCTCTTTGCTTTGTTTACCAAGCTTGTCACTGCGACTGGACATTCCAGCGGATGGAGCTCTGCTGCCTGGTCCAGACCCTTCCTCCTAGGACTTCACTTTTTTGGAGAAGCTCAGGAATGTTCTCACGTCTGTAGACAGTTAGTTTACCCAGTAGGATGGAGCCACCAGCTTCCACCGCCATCTTTGCCGCCACCGTCAGCACCGTCATCATTACCTTCCTGCTGTCCCCATTCACACCACCACCACCTCAGTCCCCACCATTTACTGTCACTGTCACCATCACCATCATCACTGTTGCTACCATTATCATCGTCACCACCATCACCGTCGTCACCATCATGGACACCATCCCCACCGTTAACCATCCCCATCCCCGTCACCGCCATCACCACCATCATCACTGACACATAAACCACCGTGTCTAAGGCCAAAATGTTACTGAGCGCTGGAGCGTGGATTTAAACCCTGACGGTGACTCCAGAGTGTACGTCCTTCCTCACCGCTCTCTGTTGTACTAACTTTATCTGCGTCTGTTTCTTCATCTACAAAAATGGGGATAATGGTAGTACCCTCCCAATGAAGGTTTTGTGGGAAAACAATGGTGTGGTGTGTCCATGGCACCTAACACGCAGCCAGGAAGTGTTAGTTTGTGGGCCGCAGTGACGTGTCTGCTAAACTTTCTGTGGCATAATGTGCTATTTATTCAATACGTAACTAAGCTTCTGCCCCCAGGGACTGTGGCCAGGGAGGGCCGCCATCTTGGCTGGGTGCCCCAGTGACTTTGAGGCGGTGAACCTGAACTGCAGGGGAACGCGTCCCCCTCACCTTCCGAAGGCAAGCGGACGGCGGCACGTGCATGGTTTCTCTGGCATCTGGCCCCAGCCTCCCCTCCCCGGGCCCCTGGGCCCTTGTCCTGCCCCCCGAGGGCGCTCACGGCCGTGACTGCAGCCACGCCCGGGAAGGCAGCTTCGAAGCGGTCAGCACGCTCACCGTGGTTTGACTCCAAAGCCTTCACAGATCCCGATCCTGCACCCGGGGTAAGCGCGGCTCGGAGGGTGCCGGAGGGAGGGGGCGGGGCCTCAGCTGCCCTGTCTCTTCCCGCAGTGCTGAGCTCACCCACTTCCCTGCTGGGCACCTTCCAGCGGCGGGCCCCCCACGGGGCTCCGGCCGCGCGGCCTGCCGTCGCTCACCCACCTGGCCGCTGTGGGGCCGGTGGTCTGCGCGCGGGGGGAGGACGCCCTTCCAGGCTCGGTCCTGGTCCTGAGGGAGGGAAACCGGGTCTTGTCAGCAGGGAGGCAGGCTCCGGGCTCCTAGGGCCCCCGGGGGCGAGCCACCGTGATGGGCCGGTAACAGAGCTGCACTGAGCACCCGAGGTACCGGCCCCTGAATTGTGTGCCCCACATACACATTTTATGCACCACCAGTATGCAAAATGCATTCCGTGGAAACATCAGTCCCAACCCCTTTTTGCACAACAACTACCCACGGACTCTGACGGCTAACTGGCTCTTAGGAACCGGCTTTGAGGATGAGGCTCAGGCCCCGGCATGTCACCTGTCTGCCTTTATAAGTTGTCTCCGCTGCATCTCCGTACACCTTTCACCCCGACTGCTGAGGTCCAAAGGTTTGTGTCTGCACAGTCCGGACACTGAAACTTAACCCCCATGTGTGGGTTCGGAGGCGGGGCCTTCGGGAGGCGGGCAGGGTGGGGCGGAGCCCTCAGGCAGGGCCTAGAGCCCACGTGTGCCGGGCGGTTTCACACCTTGGTTTGTTGATGTCGTTTCTTCCGCTGCCACTTCTGTCAGCAACGAACTCCTACACAGCCTTCAAAGCCTGGTTCAAACAATGTGTCTTCCGTGAGCCTTCCTGCCATCCTTTCCCGTGCCAGGGTGATTAGGGCACCCTCGCTCTGGGCCTACACCCATCTTCAAATTGCTTTAATTGCTTTTTAATTGCCTGTGGTTTGCTGGGCTAAGTCCCCTGGTGTCAGTAGCTACGTCTTATCTGTCGGCATTTACTAGAATCTCGCCCTCCGCCCAGCTCACAGCAGATGCTGGGCCCCCCTCACCAAAGACCTTTGTTCCGCAGACGATGGCATTGAAATGGGAAGGGGCTTAAGCTAGTGAGCACTAGACCCCCTTGGCTCTGGGCCGAGACGGAAGGAGAGCCTGGGGCCCCCGGTGCGGAGCGCTGCTCCGCGTCTCCTCACGGGGGCAGGAGGCTGAGGCCGGGCCCCGGCCGGGTCGGGAGGCAGGAGCTCCTGGAGGCGGCGCACGCGGCTCTGGGCCCGGCCCCCATCGGTGCCCCCACGCTGCCCGGCCCCGGCCTCTGTCCCCATCCAGCTCTGCACAGAGTTCTCTGAGGTTTCCCCCACGGCTGCCCAGTGTCATGTCGAAGGGGGGTCCTCTCGGCATCCTGGACCACTGCATCCTGTCTCCTTCTGGAACTTTCTACGTGCAGTTACTGTTAGTTCACCGTGTCTCTTCCTCCAGGCTACTGCAGTGACAGGGACCAGCACGTTCTGTCCACTGTTGTAACTCCATCACCTGAACACCCTGCCTGGCATACACTCGGTGCTCAATAAAGACACGGAGAGGAAACCAGATGGTCCCAGACCCCTGAGACCTGGGACGCTGACCCTTTCCCTGCACGAGTGCAAACTTGTTCCGTGTCTTCCTCAGAGTCTCCCCTTCCAGCACGGGGCCGGCCAAGTCCGCTCGGGTCTGAGCTCCCTGGCGCTGGCCTCGCAGGCCCGGATGTGACCCCCAGGAGCGGGGTGCTGCGTGCAAGGCGGAGCTTGTCTCCAGACCGGAGCCCCGGGGCTCGGGCCCCCGAGGCAGCTGGCGCCGTGTGCCGGGGTCTGCAGCTGCCTGGGGACAGAGTGGCCACGGGCCCCACGCGCCTGGTGCGGTGAGGGCGTGGCTGCCTGTGCGACATCAGCTGTGTCCCCTCGTCCTCTGTCCACCCAGTATTGCCCTCCTGCGGCTCCTCGGTGCTCCCCGGAGTCGTCGCTTCCAGAGTGTTCCTGAGCATAACTGAGGAGAAGCTACCGGAGAGACACTGATGGAAACACGCAGACACACAGCTGACGGGAAGGGGGCGGGGAAGGAAGAAATCCTGAAATAGCTCCTCCCTCCGTCCCTCCTCCCCCTCCTCACCTCTCCCCCTCCCCCTCTCCCCCCACTGCCTCCCTCCCTCCCCCTCCGCCTACACATCGGGGTCAGAACACAAACTCTGGGCCCTTGTGAGGTGGTGAGGGCACGTAGGCCCCTTGAGGGGTGTTACTACTTAGCTCTTCACAGAGGACGCACCTGTCACACACCCCCACCCCCGCCACCACCGGGAGGAATCCTGAGCCTGAGCCGTTTCTCTCAGGGCGCCGGGGGCTCAGTGGGTTAAGTGTCTGACTCTTGATTTCAGCTCAGGTCATAACCCCATAGTTCGTAGGTTCGAGCCCCGCATCAGGCTCTGTGCTGACGTGGGAATCTCTCTCCCCCTCTCTCTGCTCCTCTCTGCTCTCTCTCTCTCTCAAAATAAATAAACTTTAAAAAATTAGAAAAAAAAAGTTCTCTCCTCCTTCGTGATTTTGTGTTTCTTGTCACGAGCTAGTGGCTCCTGGCAAGGCTACCACGATTCCGCGCCTCTAATTTGCAAGGACAAACCCCTTGCCCCCCGAGAGGGGCGTCTGCAGGCCCCGGACAGCGGCAGTTAAGTGAGGAAGTCCTTACCTCTTGCACAGCCGTTCCTAGGGCTTGAGCACCTTCCCTGGCCACCAAATGGGCCTCGGAAGTCCAGCGGTCACTCGGGGTGAGCGCCCCGTACAGACCTGGTCTCCCTGGGGACCCACCCCCCTTTCCTGGTCACAGGGGGTCCGGTCCCAGTGACTGTCCGGCTACAGTGCCTGCTTCTTGGGAAGGTGCTGCTGGGCGCTGGGTGACCACAAAGGGCAGAAGGAGGAGGGGTGATGGGCGGACTGTTCTGGAAGGCTCTGGGGGCACATGAGGTGCTCCGTGCCCTTTCCTGATGGTAACACCCGGCCCAAAAGGTTTCACGGACCCTTGTTTTCAAGCCCATTTGGAAAGAATGAAGGTTCTGTTTTCTAGTGACGCTGGGGCGGGGCAGCAAGGGCTAGCGCATTTCGTTTAAGCAAGAGGCATGCGGGGAGCGTGCCGATGTCAGGGCCCTTCTCCCCGGTGACCTGGTCATGGGTGTCACGGTGCCTCCTGGGCCTGATCAGGAGGGCCGTGTCCAGGCGCCTCGCGCTCCGGGGAACCCCGCCCCCCTGCCCGGGAGCTGCCTTCGTGGGGTAGAATGTTCTGGAAATGGCACGGGCTCCATGATCACCCCTCTCGGTCCTTCCCGGAAGACGCCACCATCTCCAGGCTCTTCTTTCACGTGTGGCACGTTCCGCTTGCCGCCCCGCGTGGCCGTGGACAGCCTGCCCACGGCCGCTGGGTGGGCCGCAGACCCGGCGGTGCTGACGAGCCCCATCGGCGCTCCGTCCTCCCCCCAAAGGACTGCTTCACGTTGTGCGCAGGCGCCGTCCTGGAAAGGGGTTCCTGGTCCAGCCTCTTCTTGGAGGAGGGGAGGGAGGAGGAAGGCGGGGGAGGCTGCTGCCCGGCGCCCCTGACCCGGGGCCGCTCCCCAGCCCTCGCCGCTCTCAGGCCCCTGGCCTGGGGCAGCCGTGCCTTCATCAGAACCCCTGAGGGGCCCCTGCAGCTCTGGGGCCCCAGGGTCCCCGGGGTCCCCAGGGGGAAGCTCTGCTTCCCTAGACCCTCCCCCCAGGCCCCCTGCCCCATGGCTGCTTGTTCCCGCCAGCCTCTAGCCGAGGGGACCCCACTTCGGGGCCGAGCCCCCCGTGTCCGCGGCAGACAGAGACCGACTGGCTCCCACGGGTGTGTCGGCGGGTCTTCGGCTGAAGGACAGTCACGGCCCTCGGGTCCCATTGCTGTTCCCCCGTAGAGCTGTTACCCGCCCCCTTCCGTGGCGGGCACGTGTGGAAAGGCCCCTCGGGCATCCTGGGGAAGGCCCCACGTTCCGGATTCTTCTGTTTGCTCCCTCTTCAGCATCACGGGGGGTTATTCCTCTGTGCCCCTCACGGGCTCCGCTCTGCGGACCCTGGACGAGGGCGCTTCCGGAGGGGCTGGGCGTCCCCCCGGGGCCGTCCTGGCTGGGCTGCCCCCTCTGGTCCCCCGCGGGGCCGCACGGGACCCTCCAGCGCAGGCTCCGTGCCACCCAGGGCCACCCACTGACACAGTGACTTTTTAAAATCGTGGTCCTTTTCTCTATGCCTGTCGTTCCTTCAACATCATTTGTTGGAGTTGATTTTCAAAAACAAATCATCGTTTAGGGTCAGACACTCCCAACTAGGGTTTTGCACCAAAGTATAGATTATTCACAAAAGGCAGGAAAGTCACTTACTTCTTACTCTTTGTCACTTTTCTGGGAACCTCTTAACGACCTACCTGTTACATCTGGTGCTTATTTTCCCTTTCCTCGCTGGGGCAGGTCCACGGTGTGCCCGGTGCCCAGCATGCGGCTGGCACTGGTAAGCGTCGCCTGAGGGAGGAGCCCCTGGGTGGCCAGGCGGCCCAGGACAAGGCTGCTGGGCACTGCCGGGTCCCACGTGTGCGCCCATTTCAGGCACAGAGCTCCCCTGTGCCCTGGGACACGGCGGGGACTTTTCGGCGGCTGCAGGGAGGGGCCCGGGCGCCCGCTGGGGCCTGGCCGCGTGGTTTCTCGTGGCCCAGGATTGACGGTGGGGACTCAGTGACTGGATCCTGTACCTTCCTCGTCCCCACCATGGCCACCAGGGGGCTCTCAAATATTTTTTGGGAAAATGCAACCTCCTAAGTAAATGCAGACTCCTGTCTAATTTAAATTTCAAACATGACTGGAAGTTTCTGTTTGGAGATGAGAAAGAGAGTTAGGGCCCAGGGCGGGGCCTCCCACGAGCCGCGGCCGGTGCCTTCCGTCCCCATGGACTGTCCGAAACCCTCAGTCACTCAGCTGCCTTGGGTTCAATAGAGCAGCCAAGCAGAGGTCCCGGGAACAGTCAGTATCGAGACGGCTTTGAAGATTGAGTGGGAGTATCAAGGGAGGTCACCTGATCCGTCCCTCCGGGAACGTGGGGCGGCAGAGCCCGTCGGAGCCGACGGGCCGGGGCGGACGGGCATGAGTCAAACATCTTCCCTGGTGGAGAACTGCGTGCCCGTCAGGCTGAACGGCAGAAGCGCCAACGTCCTGTGTGCCTGGCTGGGGTGCATTCTGCAGTTTTCCCTTTGGACAAGTGCTTCCAGAGCGGGCTAGCTGGGCCAGCCTGGGAACATCCGTTATTCTGTGACGCACACACCCGTTCGAAGTGCACACTGTCCCAGGATTACATTTCACACACGCGGAACGCCCATTTCGGCCACTTCCAAAATTTATTTATTTATTTATTTATTTATTTTTTATTAATGTTTTTATTTATTTCTAGGAGAGGGAGAGAGAGAGAGTGTGAGTAGGGGAGGGTCAGAGAGAGAGGGAGTCACAGACTGAAACAGGCTCCAGGCTCTGAGCTGGCAGTCAGCACAGAGCCCGACGCGGGGCTCGAACCCACGAACCGCGAGATCATGACCTCAGCGAAAGTCGGACGCTCAACTGACTAAGCCACCCAGGCGCCCCATCCAAAATTTATTTTTTAAATGTCTGTTTATTTTTGAGAGAGAGAGAGAGAGAGAGAGCGAGCATGAGCATGAGAGCAGGAGAGGGGCAGAGAGAGAGACACACAGAATCGGAAGCAGCTCCAGGCTCCGAGCTGTCGGTACAGAGTCTGACGCGGGGCTCGAACCCATGAACTGGGAGATCACAACCTGAGCTGAAATTGGATGTTTAAACCGACTGAGTCCCCCAGGCGCCTCAGCCACTTCCAGGCTTGCGTGACCCTGGGTAGACCTCGGGCCCTTTGTGTCTGGTCCTCGTCAGTGCCATGAAAACCCGAGGACCGCCTCCTCCTTGGTGTCCGTAGAGGAGTGGACGAGACGGCACACGTCCGCTGGTTGGCAGAGTGCTCAGTGAATGGTGCCACGCCCCGTGGACTCCGCCTCTGGTGCAGGGGGAGAGTTTGCCAGGAAGGTTGTAAATTACCGTGTCTAGGATGGTGTCTCCACGGGGGACGAGGCTTACCCGACCGCCACTTTCTCACCAGTATTTTCGTTTGCACTGGGTCCCCGGGTCCTTTGACACGTGTTCCGCCAGATTACAGGGCTGCAGAAAGTCTCTGAGCTCTGAGCCAGGACCGCCATCGGGCCCCTCTCGTGGCCGTCGGCACAGCTGGTACCATGGCGCCTGGCACAGGTCGGTTTCTGGAAACAGAAGGTGCCTGTTGTTTGTGTCTACAGTAGGCGGTTCTCTAAGCAAAGCTGGCTTTTGCTTTATTTGGGTTTTGCCTGTATGCCCAGCAGGTGGCAGCCTGAGCCTGTTGTTCACGCAGGGGGGCGGGGTCTCCTGAGGGGTTTGTGGGGTGCCCGAGCTGGGCCCCCTCTATGAGGGCGAGTCTTGGGGTGTGAGTGATCGTCCTGGAAGCGACTGATGGGGTTTTCCTTCAGCGGGAGGTAGAATTATTCACTGGGTTTTCAGAGGTAGTTCTAAGGGAAAATCTATAATGATATGAGATCTGTGGCTTTGGCTTTTTATTTAAACATTTTAAAAATGTTTTTATTTATTTCTGAGAGAGAGAGAGAGAGAGACAATGTGAGCAGGGGAAGGTCAGAGAGAGAGGGAGACACAGAATCTGAAGCAGCTCCAGGCTCTGAGCTGTCAGCATAGAACCCAACACAGGGCTCGAACCTACGAACCATGAGATCATGACCTGAGCTGAAGTTGGATGCTTAACTGACTGAGCCATCCAGGTGCCCCAGCTTTGGCTTTTTAAATTTGTTTTTTAATGTTTATTTATTTTCTAGGGAGAAGGAGACAAAATGTGAGCAGGGAGGGGCAGAGAGAGGGAGACAGAATCCAAAACAGGCTCCAGGCTTTGAGCTAATGGTCAGCACAGAGCCTGATGCAAGGCTTGAAGCCACAAACTGAGATCATGACCTGAGCTCAAGTTGGATGCTCAACCGACTGAGCCCCCAGGCGCCCCTGTTACTTTGCTTTTTTTTTTTTTTTTTTTAAAGCTCTGCATCTTCTGTGATAGTCCAGGAGCTTCCGGGAGCACATGCGATGGGTTTGAAGATGTCGTCCGTTTCTGGCCCCAGATATTAAGTCCAGTCACAGGGGACCTTTTAACATGGAAACCAGAAAACACTAGAAGGAAAAGGAAAACATATTAATAATGTTGGGATAGAGGGGGCAGGACCCAAACCCCAAAGACACAAAGGAAAACGACGGACAGCATGCACTGTGTGAAAGGTCAACCATCTGGACGGAAAGAAGCACGTGGACAAGGTCAAATCCAAGAACCACATGAGGAGGGGACATTTCTCGCTCGTGGGACAAATGAAAGGCTCGTGATTCTAACACAGATGCTTATCAATGAGGACGAATCTCTGAAAATTATACAAAAGATACCAACAGGTAGGTCCCGAAGAAAGATACCGATGGCCAGTAAAGGTCAGAAAACGTGTGACGCCCACTCGATCCAGGCTGGTGGCTCAGGCAGGGCGACAGCGTTCTCGCTGGGTGAGGACCAGGGACCGAGAGGCGTGGCCCGGCCGGGGGTCCTCTCATCGACCCTGGTGGCCTGGAAATTGGCCTTGCTCTCTGGAGGCCAACTGGCAGTATCTGTGGAAATTATAAGTGCTTTTGCTCATCTGCCAGAAACTTAGCCTCTGCACGAAGATGTTTATCCCAGAACCTGTTTGAAATAACAACAAAATATTAAGAAATCCAAAAGTTCTTAATTGAATACAATTGGATAAGTAAAACGGCGGGTAACAATATTCTGTATGCCATCAAAATAACAAGAATGCGGTATTTGTACGGATGTGTATAGATGCCCAGAATTATTTAAGTGCAAAAGTTGCCAAACAGCATTATGTGTTACACATGTATACGTGTGCATAAATGTATTTGTATATATACCTAGATACAAGTTTGTATGCTAATTTGTTCAGAAGGAAATTCAGTATCCGTAATGTTGAGACTGAAAGTTTTTTTTTTTTTATTGTTTAATGTTTATTTATTTTTGAGAGAGACGGGGAGGCACGGAATCTGAAGCAGGCTCCGGGCTCTGAGCTGTCGGCACAGAGCCCAGTGCGGGGCTTGAACTCATGGACCATGAGAGGGAAATTCAGTGTCTGGAAGATGAAGTATCAGACTTTGACACGCGCAAGTGACCAGTCTGAACACACGGCGCGCCTCTCACGGCGGCGGGGCCCCTCTCCAACGGCTGTTTCTCTTCTGCCGTCCACACGGCCTCTTCCAGCAGCCTGAAAACTCTCCTACATTTTGGTTGTTGTTGAATGTTATGAACACCATCCATTCCCTCCTATTCTACAATTTGGATGCTGGGAGTGACGAGCTTTTCCGATGTCAGGTACAGCCCAGGAGGGGGCCCGGTGGGGGTGCCGGGGGGAGGTGGGCACAGCCCAGGAGGGGGGCCCGGTGGGGGCGCGGGGGGCTGTTGTCTCTGCCTCTGGCCCCGCCCCCTGTAGCTAGTGCTGCATGGCTGGGAGCAACCTGTGTTTTCCACCCCACTTTCTCCACTCTCACACGGGGGCTGTAAGACCGCTTTTGCAGAAGCGCCTAGGCTAATGCACACAGAATAATTAGCCCGGTGTCGGGGCCGGTGGAAAATAGTGACAAATGGCAGCTATTTCTAGAGTGACGTCTCCGGGCTGGGTGCTCGGGTGCAGACAGATGGGCAGGGGCTACGTTCTTCTCTGCAGGTGAGGAGTGAGGAGGGGGCGCGGCCTCTCTCCTGCCCTGTTTCATGGGCGAGACGTGCAGGACAAGCCAGGATGCAGTGAGTAGTGACCAGGACCTTGATTTGGGGTCTGGACCATGAAACGCAACAGGGCGAGGCTTTGTTTCACACGAATGACCCGGCCACCGTCTCTCTCTGGGCTCCAGCCACCACAGGAAGCCTCGTGTGGCCCCACCTGGGCCTGACCTGATGCGTCCTGAGCCCTCGGAATGGGCCAAGTGCTGATCCTAACACACATCTACCCTGCTCCCCCGCCCCCCCAGGCACAGAGAGAGGGGAGCTGGGTGCCCCGAGTCACAGCTCAGACGTCCGTCAAAGCCGTGACCCTCACCCTGGGACTGAAGCGGGTCCCAGGCAGGAAGCAGGACAGGACAGCGTGTTCCCAGCCACAAGGGACGGCAAGCTGCAAGATTTCTAGTGCGTTTGCGGGGGCCCTGTGGGGCCAGTGTCCTGGGGGGCTGTCCGTGGGGGACCCTGTGGTCGCCACGGGGGCTGTCTTCTCCCACGGGCGGCCCTCCGGCCCGGCGCTGACTGCGTCCCTGACGAGGTCGTCTGGGCCTCGCAGCGAGCCGCTCTGACGGGGACACGTGCTGCGCCAGAAGCAGCCCCCTGGCTCCCGGGGCTGCAGAGGCCCGGCAGGCGGATGAACGGACAACCCGCCCCCTCGAGCCTCCCTCCTGAAGTCACCTTGTGCAGCTGGAAGCCAGGCTCCCCAGGTCCGCGCGGGGCCAGCAAACACCGCGGCCCTGACCTGCTCCCTGGGCTCCGGGCCTCGACCGTCCCCGCCGCTGGTGCCCTCAGTTGCATCTTCCCCAACAGAATTTTAAATTTGTAGACAATTGTCCCCGAAGGGATCCCAGAAACCACGACGGGGCTCCTACGTTCTCCACGAGAAGAGCCTGGAGCCCAGCGAGGGTGGGTGGACTGAGGGCTGAACTCCCCCCTGCGCAGAGCGGCACAGGCCGGGGAAGAGCCCACGGGCCACAGCACCCGGCCGAGCCCACCTCGAAAAGCCCACCCAGCCAGCTGCGGAGCCGCTTCCCTCCTCCCTGCTCCCAACGACAGGCAGGGACCCTGAGCCTCTGGTGTCCTGACCCCGGGGACTTCCTTCTTGGAAGGCTCATCACCTGATGAGCCCACGGTGACCCTTCCCACCAGGAAGACCGAGAGGCCAGGCTGAGAGGAAGGAGGGGCAGCCGCCCGAAGCCACCCTGAGAGTCAGCCATGGGGGCAGGTGGGTCCAGGGCCTCCTGCCCGTTCTCTGTCCCCAGCCTCTGTCCCCATCCTCTGTCCCCAGCCTCTGTCCCCAGCGCACCAGGTGAGAGGCCCCCGGGGGGATGGGAGGGCCCTGGATGGAGGTTCAGGCATGTGCGTGTGATCCAGTCACCTGCTGTCACGTCATGCTTTTATTTGACTTAATGAAATGCACTGAACATTCCATCAAGAATAAGAGGAATCAAGACATTTGCTTTGCGGCTGGTCATGCAGCTCCGGAGGCCTCGCGAGGGAGCCCCCAGGGCACCGAGACGGCTCCTCAGGGTCTTGAAGGAAGGCTCCCCTGAGAAGGTGTTCTCGGTTTGTGATCTGCGCTCATTCCCTGTGGAGATAAACATCATTTGCAAAATAAAAGGTGATTACAAAGCAAATTATATCCTTGGAACTCAATTCTCAGGAAAACAAGGCCCCGAATCTGGTGTTGGTAAAACCAGCCACTGGAAATACGGACCTTGGGGGATTGGTTTATTCTTATGTTTTTACATTTTTAAAAATTTTCTTAATACTTAGTTATTTATTTTTGAGACACAGAGAGAGCACACAGAGGGGCAGGGACAGAGAGAAAGAGAGACGGAATCCAAAGCGGGCTCCGCATGGTCAGTGGAGAGGCTGCCGCGGGGCTCGAACTCAGAACCACGAGACCACGGCCGAGCTGACGGAGCCGCCGGCGCCCCGAGGACTTGGGTTGTGGAAACCTCGCCCGCAAGCCTGGCCGCGCGCCGGCCGGCCGGGGCGTCTCCCGCGGCTGCTCTCTGGCAGGAGGCCTGGGGTGCAAGCTGGCGGTGGCGGGAGCCGCCTGGCGCCACGGCCTCCGTGCCGGCTCCCGGGGACAGCGGGTGGCGGGGTGCGCGGGCTCCACTCAAACATGTGGAATCGGGAGAGCCTGACTTCAAGGTCACTTAACCCCGGAGTCTCCCCACCTGCCCCAGCAGGACGGACAGAAATAAACCGGCTTCCCGCACCCGATGCCACCTGGCGGGGCGACGAGGGCGACCTCGGGGAGCAGCCAGCGCCGACCTGGGCCCCGTCCTGCTGTGCTCCGGGCGGGGCGGGTGCAGCGGCCACACGCACGGCCATGTTTACAGCAGGGACCTGGCCAGAAGGACGGTGACCCGCGGGGAACAGAGGCCCGGAATAAATAGAAGAATGAAGCCCCGCGCCTCCATGGGGTGAGGTGAGGAGAGGGGTGGGGGGCTCTGAAGGGGAGGCAAGGGTTGGGGTGTGGGTGAGGGTGGGGAGGGGAGGGGATGGGGGAGGCCTGGATACAGGTGGTTACCCTTGAACCAGGTATGGAGACATGAGTGCAAGTGTCTCCGAGAATGAGGTGGAAGAAAAGCACGGCCAACTGTGCAGGGTCTCCTGGGCCCCTGCAAAGAGACCATGCGGATGGGAGACTGGATGAGCGGGCAGGCACGCTGCAGCCATGTTGTGACCGGCATATGTACCATGCTTATACGTTTGATGCATTCAGTGTCCAGATGTCCCAGCCAGGTGCACGGTGAGCCACTGGGGTAGCACTGGGGTGACAGTGTGTCACCATTAACCTTGAAAAACAACAGTGCTGGAGACTTCATCCTCTGTGTCAGTGTCCATGCTGTGGGTCTGTGTGGATTAGACAAATTCAAGAAAAATGTCCATCAAGAGTCCTGAGTATTACTTTCAAATCTGCTGCTGACTTGAGGGATGAACTATAAAGTCATTGGTGTGTTAAGTCTCGTTTGCTGTCACCTGGCAGCTCTGGGGGAGAAATCTTGTTCTATAAGAACTTGAGTTACAGAAGCAGTAAGCATTCTGTTTCACTGTGGCCCGCGGAAGGTGAGGGTCTCACTCCCAGACCCGAGCGTGGCCGGCACCAGGCGGGGTGTAGGATTAGGGTTAACAAGGAGTCATTTTTGTTACAGGCTAGTGTTTTACAAAGGAAAGCAACTGCTTGCTGAGACACACCCTCAGCATTATTCACTACTTCACTCTCTCAAGGGATTTTCCTCGAGCTTTGGGGAACCAGGGTCACCTTGTCCGGTTGGGTGCCCCCCTCCCTCCCCCGGTCTTTCCCATCCGTCCTTCCGGAGCAGCACCCATCAGCGGTGCTGGCTGTCCCTCCGCTTCGGGGGCTGTGAGCTCTGTCCCCTCGGGTCCTCCTGACGTGGGACAGCAGGCATCTCACATGACTCACCGTTCTCAGAGCCTCCTCCTAAATCTGACTTTCTGTCCGCAGCTTTCCCGTCACACAGCTAATCTCTCCTTGATGCAGTGTGGGGTGGGGCTGCTCTGGCTTCTGCCCAGGAGGGCCACCCCTCCCCTCCCGTCCGGGTCCTCTGGTCCCGGCCTCGCCTGCAGGGCAGGGCAGCCAGGGGCGTCCTGAGAGTGTCCCGCCCCCAGGGGCCTCCTGGCTGACGGATTCCAGTCAAGGTGGGTCCCCATGTCCCTCCCCATCTGAGACAGATAAGCAAGGAAAACCTGAAGATCAGCGGTGCTGTGCATAGTAATGATCTAGAATCAAAGCTGGTGGAAAACTCCAGAAAGAGGTCTGTTTTTTTTTTCCTAAAGGCAGGTGGCAGAGTCTGTTTAAGAAAGAATGTGTCTGTGGCTGAAGGAGCCTGGAAAGGGTTTGATTCCCAAGCCAACAGGGCCCCTCCCCTGGCATTCTTCAATTTAGTTACAATTCTAGAAAGCCCATCAGAGTAATTCGCTTCCATGGTTGGGTGGACACCTCCACCCCAACCCCTATGAGCCATGAAGACATCCGGAACCTGAAAACTCGTTTGTAGCGCCCGAGGCACGCGGCTTCGGGAGCAGCCTGGCGGCCGGAGGGGAGCGAGGGGTCCCGGCCCGCGGGCGGCTCTGCAGCTGACGCCGGGCGACCTCGGGGCGGGTGAACGGAGCCGCAGCATCTGCTGCTAAAACAACACCCCTGCTGTGGAACCGGGACGGTGCCCAGGGCCGGGCCGGGGAGGAGAGGAGCGGCCAAGCCGCGTCCCAGCCTCCTGAAGGGGACAGCGCTGCCCTCCGGGGGGAAGAGACTGGCGTCCGCACCAGGAGCTTCTGCCGCCCAGCTCGTCACAGAGGACTCGGTGGTGGGCTCGTCTCGGCTGCTGCTGATGCCACAAAGGCGGCTGAGCCGCTCGCTGCCCGAGCACCACGGGCCGAGGGCGTCGCTGGAAAGGGGCCTGTGCTGTATTTAGGGCACACACGGAGCGCGACCGGCAGGAGACTGAGCGTCCGGAGCGGCTCGAACGTCGGTCTTCCCCCCGTGCCGCCCGCGGTGCGAAGCCTCCGCTCCTGGGGGCAGCGAGGTGTGATGCACACACACGCACACGCACGCTCACACTCACGCCGGAGCCGGGGAACCCCTGATCGTGGGTCCCGTGCTGCGCGAGGCAGGCTGTGGACGCGGCGCTCTGTGCCCGGGGAAAGGAGGGGGTCTTCCCGCTGCAAATGTTCACACCAAAGGCAAGGGTCACCTTGATAACCAGGAATTTAAAACTCACCGGGGCTGTGAAATCACGGTCTCACACTGACACCCCCGCCCCCCGCCTCACGCTCTGTTTCAGCTCCCCCTGAGCGCTCCGTGTGAGGACCCTGAGCTCTGCACAGACAGACAGATGGACCGTAGCATAAATGTCGGCCCGCCGCCCGCCTGCTCTGTGAATGGGGGTGAGCTGTCCTGAGAAAGAACAGCACCCCTTCTTTCCGGTGATGTCGGCCAGGCTGGTGTGACAGCAGGTGTGAGCCTCTCCCCTTCCCCTCCGGCCGCCAGAGGGACGGAGCGCTGGCCCCCTGACCTGTAGGCACTGGGAGGAGGGGGGCCCTGGGGCCCCAGGCTCTGGGAAGAGCACTTGCCTCTGGGCTGTGAGGTGGAGTCTGCTCCCCGGGCACTGGCTCGGCCACCTGGACGGGAGGCCAGTCTCACCCTCTTTGTAGCTGTGACCACGTGATGACGACGCCCCCGCGCCTCCGCGTGCACATGTGGACGCCTGGGTGCCGCGCGTCCCCAGCTCGCTCTGTCAGGGCTGGGCCGTCATTACAAGCGGCGTGCGTGTGGCTCTGGCCCGTCGCCTGCCTTCCTGGGTCGTCCTTCGTGATTTTGCTGGGGCCTCTGCTCTGCTCAGAGGGCACGTAGGGGGAGCCGTGGGATCTGGAAAATGTGAACACGATGCGTGCGCTATTCCTCAGGCCCCAGACGGCCTCGGTCGTGGGGCCGTCGCACCGTCGCCCGAGCCTGGGCCCAGCCGGGACCGGCAGGGGCATCGGCCTTTCCTGTCTCCTGCCCAGAGCGCGATGCCAGGCGCCGCCGGGAGGCGCTGCGCGCTCCTTCAGACTCTCGTGGCAAATGGCGTCCACCTCGGCCTTGTGACTACCTAACACGGAAGCGGCCAGCGAGCTGCGTACAGGGCTTCCTGGACCGAGGTCGCGGCCCATGTTTCTGTCGTCTGTGACGTTGGTGACGGGGGCCCCGCCGCCCCGGGCTGGTCGGGACTGAGGGCTGCCTGGGGGGCCGCACGTTCGGTGCGAGCTCGGGGTGGACTGGCGAGCCGATGGGCGGTGGTCGGGCGCCAGGAGTGCTGTCCGCTGAGTCGTCTCTGTGCCCAAGGGGGGTGACGGGCCCTCCTCCAGCCCCCCCCCTCAGGGTTTGCTTCCAGGCCCCACACGTTTCTCAAGGGCCACTGCGGCCTTTCCCCCGTCCCTCTGGAGGGCGGGCTCTGCCTCCCCGCGACAGCAGCCGCCCCGTCGGAGGACTCGGGGGGCCGGGGAGCTGTCTGGTCCTGGAGCGAGAGGAGTGACAGCTCTCGCCTTACTCATAGCTTCGGATGCAGAGCCGGCGCCCGTGCTAAGCCCTGGGTGTGAGCTGCAGCCTGGGGCTCTGGCCGGGAGCCTGGTCCTCGTCCCCATCTGTGGGCACCTCCCGTCCCCGGGCTCTGCCGCGAAGCCCCTTCCCCTGTGGGCTGAGCCCCCCCCCCACCGCTTGAGGGGTCGGCTTGTCCCCAAGGTCACTCAGGAGGAGGCAGAGGTCTGGTCTCCACCCCTGCTCCCGCCTGGGCCCAGGGCGCGCCACCCGCGACGTCCCCAGCACCGCCAGCACGTTCCCATCGCCCCCCTGATTGTGGGGGCGCAGGGAGAGGGCCGGTTTCCGGGCTCTTCAGTGCCCCCTCACCTGCCCTCACAGCCGCGCCCACACCGCGGCTCCCGTCCGTCCCGGCCCAGCCCTGCCCCTGTGTCTGTCACGGCCTCACCGCGGACACTGGCCACCGAAGGTCGGGGTCGGAGGGCACCGGAAGAGTGTGGAGACGGGTTATTTTCACACTCGAGGGTCTCTGAGCCCTGTCACCGCATCTCCCCCCACTTCTGATGTTCCGTTCGTGTTATTAAAATGTCAGGATGTTGGTGATTTGTCACGCCCTGCCGAGCCCGAGAACACGGCTCCCTCTGTTGCCCGCGAGCTGCTCTTCGTCACAGCGTCTGCTCTGCCTCCCTTGCTCCGTGTGTGTGTGTGTGTGTGTGTGTGTGTGTGTGGCGGGGGTGGGGTGCTGCCCACTGACACCGTGGCCTTTCCAGGTGGCGGTAACCTGTGCTCTGGCCTCTAGCATTTTAACCCATTAGAGACACTTTTGAACACTTTATTTATTTGTTTTTAAGCATGGCCATTTGTTTTTTTTTAATGTTTATTTATTTTGAGAGGAAGAGGAAGAGGGGCAGAGAGAGGGAGACAGAGAGGATCCCAGCAGGCCCCTCTGGCAGCACAGAGCCCAATGGGGGCTTGATGCCACCAACCATGAAATCATGACCCGAGCTGAAATCAAGAGTCGGATGCTTAACAGACTGAGCCCCAGGCGCCCCCGCGGTCTGGGCCCCTGAAAGCCATCAGCCAAGGAGTAAGCTTGAGCTCCTCCGTCGTGGAAATGTATCGATTGCCGGATCTAAACCCCTTCAGACGGGAATCCAGGAGCGGGACCGGCGGCTGAGCAGGTCGGGTCTGTCATCGGGGCACGGCTCCTGGCCTCTCGCCACCCTCCAGACCTGGGGATGTGAGGGACCCCCAGCGGCTGCGCGCTGTCAGGAGTGAGGCGCGGTTATACCCCAGCTCGGGCGCTTGAGCTGAAACTCAGGCTTGCCAGGTGGAAAGGGCTTCTGTGGCAGGCAGCAGGACACGTGGCCCGGCCTGCGCACGGCCACGCCGCTGAACACCGGGCGCAGGTCACGGGTGTGGTGAGGGGACCCCAGGGTCCCGGTCCCTGCCCTAGTCCTTCGCTGAGGTCGGGCGGGCGCCCGCTGGTTCCCGGCTTACGTCGCCGCAGCTGCACTCCCGGCTGGGACGCCCCGCAGCCCCGGAGCCAACCTGACGCTTCCGCTCTGTCCCAAGTCAGCACACAGCCAGGTCCCCTTGGGCACGTTGGCGTAAGCATCCCTGGCAGCATCCACTATCAGGAGCCGCAGCGCCTGCACTCCGTGGGGAAGGAGGAAGGACGATGGGGACGGTGCCCCGAGGCCACGCCAGGGAAGGCTAAGGCGCAGGCCGGTGGGTGCTGGACGCAGCTGAGGGCTGTCCAGGATTCCTGTGGGGCCGGAGGCAGGTTGCAATCGGGAGACATTCTGGGGACGTTTCCTAAAGAGATCTCAGAAGAAAGGGACTAGAGTCCCTTAGTCCGCAGTGATGTATGTGACCAATTTTCTCATTCCAGCACAAATTTACCTTAGTATTTACATGTCTGCCATCGGGGTTCCCCTAACTGCATGAGAGTTAGACTAGGAAATATCAGGATCCCCTTCAGTCTCTGGGGACACTCAGGAGAAGAGGGCATCTCAGGGACTGCCTCTGAGAGCTCTGGAATGCCCTGGGGGGCTCTGGAATGCCCTGGGGGTCTCTGGAAAGCTCTGGGAGACTGTGGAATACTCCTGGTGTATCTCTGCACTCAGATCCAAGGTGGAGGGCTGTGTGTGAGCCACGGGGCTCCTCTCCCCAGGATTGTTCTCTGTCAGCTATGGCAGATGTGGGCTTCTCGGGCACGTCAGGAGCACTCACTGGCTTGAGTGGGTCATGGGTGTGCGGATAGCCTAACGGGCACCCAAAGTCAGGAGTCGGGAGCTGACCTGATCAGGGCCTCTCATCAGCACGTCTCAGTCAGAGTGGTACCGTCCGTACCCAGGGCCCGTTTCGGACGCAGGGTTATTTTTGGTTGACACATTGTTTGCACGTCACCACAGTCATTTAACGGGCATGGATTATGGATGCTAAATGCCATGGGCTGAATGTGTTCTCCCCAAATCCATGTGTTGAAATCCTAATGCCCAGTGCGATGGCCGTAGGAGGGGGGCCATGGGAGCCGGAGCCCCCGTGAGTGGAATTCGTGTCCTTGTAAAGGTGGCCTGGAGAGCTTCCTCCCCCACCTCACTGGGGACGCAGTGAGGAGATGCCCGTCTGTGAGCCGGGAAGTGGGTCCTCCCCGGAGACTGAGTCCGCCAGAGCCTCGATCTCGGCTCCCCGGCCCCGAAACTGTGAGGAACCACTCTCTGCTGTTGGCAAGCCGGTGAGTGCCCCTGGCGCAGCTCGGGCGCCTTGTCTGAGTGGCCCCGACGCAGCGACTTTCTGCAGGGAGCAGGCCGGCCCAACAGCACGGACGAAATCCCGCCCACACCTCTGCGGCCCGTCGAGAAGCCGTGCGGGACGTGTGAGGCGCACTTTGCGCTGACACACAGGGCGGCAGCTGACTCCCCGCCCCGCCGCAGCCCGTGGGGCCGTCCGGCCGTCCCCCGGGGAGGAACACGGGCTGTCGCTGGAGCTCCTGGCGGGGGCGCCCACCCCGTCCTCACAGTCGTACCCAACCTTATTTAAGAAATGTGGATGTGAGAATGACCTGCAGTGTTCCGTTCCGTTCTTTCTAGAACGAATCTCTGGTGTCGGGACTGAAGCTGCGTGCAAGACTCTGTGCATGTGTCCCATCCAATTCCTAACGAGGCTGGGGGAGGGCCCAAGCGCCGGTGTGTTTACAGGCTGACCTGTGCCCGTTGCCGTCCTGTCCAGCCAGAGAAGAGAGTCTAGCAAACACACTGGTGCTGGCTTTTTAACCCACAGAGAGAGGAGAGCGCTTGTGTTTTCAGCTCGGGCGTGGCTGATGCTTCTGTGAGTTCTTGTTTCAGAAATGCCAGCTCAGAGGCCCATCTGGTTATTCTCCAAGTTCGGGTCTCTGTTTTCCAGAACGGAGGAGCACGGGATGTCAAGTGGCACCTTGTAGTCACAGAGGCAGGAAGCGGGTGGACCTTGGGTTGAGCGAGAGTTCGCCCAGTGGAGTCTGATTTCTTTTTTAATTTTTAAAAATGTAATGTTTATTTGTTTTGAGAGAGAGACCCAAAGTGTGTGAGCAGGGGAGGGGCAGAGAGCGGGGGGAGACAGAATCTGAAGCAGCTCCAGGCTCCAAGCTGTCAGCACAGAGCCTGACGCAGAGCTTGAGCCCACAAACCACGAGATCGTGACCCGAGCCGAAGTCGGACGCTCAACCGACTGAGCCCCCCAGGCGCCCCAGAGTCCTTTTTCTCTTAAGTACGGTTTACGTCAACCAATACTTACTCACTTGAGATCTTAGGTTGGACACAGAAGCGGGTAGAAGAGTCCCTCACACTTAGGTCCGAGCTCAGGGACTCCCCGGGAGGAGGGCGTCTGTGTGAAGGCCTAGCTCATGGGGCAGACGCTCCCCGACACCGAGTGGGGCATGATGCTGGGGCAGGGGAGGGTCCCTGGGCCGGCGTGGGGGTTGGGAAAGGCTAAGTCACGGAAAAGCGGGGCGTTCTCCTCCCCCGGAGCTCCCCCACCCTGGAACTGCTTGTCAAAGAGCCCGGCGAGTGGGTTCAGTGTCTGGGCTGGTCCTCGGGCAGCGGAGGCTCCCCGGGTCCGGGCTGCGGCAGCGGCTGCACAGACAGGTTCCGAGGGGAACTTTTTGACTGAAATGTCATCATTTCTGTGCTGCTTCTTGGAAACCCAAGCTGTGTTATTTTCCAGCTACTTTTCTGCTAACCCTGTAAAGGTGTTAAAAGGTGATCAAAACAGGGGCGCCTGGGTGGCTTAGTCGGTTAAGCGTCCGACTTTCGCTTAGGTCATGATCTCGCGGTTTGTGGGTTCGAGCCCCGCGTCGGCTCTGTGCTGACTGCCAGCTCGGAGCCTGGAGCCTGTTTCAGAGTCTGTGACTCCCTCTCTCTCTGACCCTCCCCTGCTCACGCTGTCTCTCTCTCTCTCTCCTAGAAATAAATAAAATTATTAAAAGAAAAAATTAAAAACAAAAAAACAAAAAAACAAAGGTGATCAAAACAGCCCACCTTAAGCCGACTGGACCCAGTCCTCTTCCTGCTAAGGGATCTGGAATAACTTCAGGCTCTGAGGGACCCACGGGGCCACGTCTGCGAGGTGGCTGCCGGCAGGGATCCGGGCAAGCCCCCGAGGAGCCACGGACCTGAGCCCGAAGTGGCCGTGCTGGGCTCAGTGAACGCTTCCACCCCAGGGTCAGCGACTCCAATGGCCTCAATTCCAGGTGTGCTTGCTTCTTGTCGTTACGACCCTTTGTTCATTCGGAGAGCTCCGCCACCTGTGCAGGGAGAAACACACAGGTGTGTGTCGTCGCATGTGGACTGGGCAGAGAGGGGCATGGAGAGTGGAAACGGCATGTACATTCCACCCCCGGGAAGGGCGTGGCCGAGACGCCGCCGTAACTTTTGGACTTTCACGAAATGTTTTGAGATTGCTTCCTAGAGTAAGTTATATTAAGCTTATTCATAGGAAAAACAAGCAATCAAAATTAAATTAAATTGCAGATCATTTGATTAAAAACCAATTTTTAAAAAATAAAAGTTTACTTGAGATACAGATATATATACACAGAGAAAGAGAGTAGGGGAGGGGCAGAGAGAGAGAGGGAACGAGAATCCCAAGCAGGCCCCACGCTGTCAGCACAGAGCTCAACATGGGGCTCAATCCCATGAACCATGAGATCATGACCTGAGCTGAAATCAAGAGTCGGACGCTTAACCGACTGAGTCACCCAGGTGCCCCCAAATGGACCAGTTTTAATTAAGGCGTGTAGCTTTTCTTTAACAAAGTACTTGAATGTTGTCTGTTCCGCTGTATTTGTACGACTTTCCTTTCTACACTTTTTGCTGACTGTTATAACTGCACAGAGCATATGACCTGGGCGGCAGTGCTGGAAAACACATGGTGAGGGTGATCGTAAACACCGGCGACGTCCAAGTACTTGCCAACAATCAGGCATCATTCCACGTGTGAACTTACGTCCTCACCACGTGGTACAATTATAATCCCCACTTATCGATGGAGAAACTGAGGCACAGAGAATGCACCCAGAAGGCAGCTGAGTGGTGTCTGCCCTCAGTGTCGACTCCCAGGGTCAGCGCCGTGCCTGCTCGGAACAGTGATTTCCGTGATGGACTGAAGGAGGGAAGGTTTGCCCGGCACGTAGCACATGGTTCTTTGATGGCTGAGGCAGTAATGAAGCAATTTTGCTCTATGGATGCTAAGCAGGACTTGGCATTTTGAGGATTTGGTCTTATTTTCTCATAGAAGAGAGAGTAACTGTGCTTTTGCGTCTTTCTTTCCCCACAGTCAGCTGATAACCTGGCCTCTGGATGGTATGAACGACTCTGTGCCAATATAAGCTCTTATCTGGGCTAGTGAGGAGGTACTGACTCCTGGCGCTCTTCCCTCTCCCTATAAGCTCTAGAACAGTCTTATCCATAAAATAAGCTTCTGGGGTTCTGGCTGGTGCCGCACTGAATCCTGAGATCAAATTGGGAAGGACTGATATCTTGACAACACCGAGTCTTCCCCTCCATGAACATGGGATGTCTCTCCATTTATTTAGGTATGATTTGATTTCTTCCCTTGGGTTTGTTTTCTTCATGCAGATATTGTACATATTTTGTGAATGTTGTATCGAAGTAGCTTTGTTTTCCCCTTTGGATGCAATGTAAATGATATTGTGTTTTTGTTTTCCAATTACACTTGTTCGTTGCTGGAAGCATTGACTTTCTACTAATTACTTTTCCACCTTAACCCACTGTCAGATTTGTTAACAAGGCCATCAGCATAGCAGTGCCTAATTAAAAGGTGGATTGCAAAGGATTAGAGGGTGTGATTGGTGACCTCCGGTGAGTGCTGAAGGATGGAAAGAGCTTAGGTCCCTGAAGTCACCAGGACCATGCCACCATGTTACCTCACTCTTATTTCACGGATGTGTTACTTCTGTCTTCACGGGGCTAAGTCCTCTTGCTGCTCCTGTGGGGACGGTCTGGCCCTGACATCATCGGGCCTGAGAACTGACCTTACACTTGAAGCCCTCCCCTCCTCCCTGGGTGGGGTGCATACTCCACCACACGTCATTTTTGGAAGGAAAAACTTCAAAAATGATTCTTAACACTTGGCAGACTTACAGTGTATTAACATGGTGGACACGCAGAGTCACGCTCTTGGGGTTTTTGCTTGGTGACAGAACTGTGTCAGCATTTCTATGTTCCAAGGGCGTTGGATGCTCTGGATGTGCTGTTGTGGTTTCCAGAAAAAAGAAAGGAAAGGAAAAGGAAGAAAAGAAAAGAAAACTTGGATGTTAGGAAATATTTAAGGTACTTGAATAAAAGTGATCTGAACTTAGTTTAGTGTTAATTAGTTATGGGACGCCGTAAACATGTGGCTCAAGTATTTTCCTTCTGTTTTCAAAGCTCAGTGAAGAGCAAACCAAAGCTTCCCGTAAGTGTGTGGAAGGAAGAGTCTGGGCAGGTGTGTGTCGCCCCCCCACCCCCAGGTAATACTCTGGCATCTACACTCTTTGGGCCTTATTTTTTCCCCTGTCATGGGGGGGAGGAGGTGACAGGGGAAGGTGACAGGGTCCATGACCCCCTCCAGCGGGAACACTTGGTAATCCTGTCTTCCTGCTCATACTGAGTGCCGCCCTCAGCTCAAAGGATGCCTTCCTGTGGTTCGGAAAGGGGACCTTTCCTCCAGGGGTTTACGCTCACCTGGCAAAGGACTGCTGATCGATGGGAAGGCTGGGGCGGGGGAATTTCAAGCTGCACCACGACACGGCCACACTCGAGAACACCGTGCAGTTTCTCTCAACAAAGAACCTGACCGCAGGATGCTCTGCTTCCCCGAGGGCTCCTCCCCTGCTCTCGCAGTCCCTGTGGGCAGCCCTGCATCCAGAAGGCGCGTGCCTCGCCGAGGAAGGCCATCTCCCTGCACACCCTCTGACACAGCCCCGATGTCAAGTTCCCTCGATTGTGCAACGGACCTTGAGGCATCTAGGGGTCTCTTGAGGCTGTGGAATGGACCTTTTTGAAGGGTCTAGAACACAATTCCGAAGTCAACAGAAGCCTCACTCAGGGAAACAGCTAGGTCTTTTGGGTTAATTCTCTCTGCGAGGAGCAGGGCCATAGAGAGAGCGGCCAAGGGCTGGTAACCCCTTGACTATTGTGTAAGACGGGGAACGCATCCCTGGATTGCACTGAAGTGACGACTACTGGCTCCAGATGCGCTTGTTTTCAACAGAATGGATGTGAAATAAGTGACACACTGTCAGCAGCATTCTAAGGAGAGGCCCTGGGAGGTCGGCGAAGTCACAGCCACATCTGTCGGCAGGGATTTCACCCACCTCTTCAGGCTACCCGGCTCCTCCTTCGAGCTCTAGCACTTTATTTACTTTAAAAAATTTTAAGTAATCTCTACAGTCAATGTGGGGCTTGAACTCGACCCCGAGATCAAGAGTCACACGCTCTACTGACTGAGCCAGCCGGGTGCCCCTCGGGCACTTCCTAGTAATGGTAAATTAATACGTGAGAGTTTGCCTCTTCGTTTGTGATTTGACTTGGAAGTGAGATAATTTCACTCTCTTTTCTCTTGGAGCCACGCAGCTGTCAGCAGAGCCTGGGTCTGGGAACACTGATATCCATAAAAGAAAAACTTAACGCTAATCTGGTTTAGAAAGTTCAAATACAAAGAATACAAAGGTCTACTTCTGAGCACCTACCGTGTGAACATTGACTTGGGCTCATGGAGCAAATTTGGGGGGAGAGAGATAAGCCTGTCAGGGTGGCCGCGAGGCTAGTGGGTGGGAGACATATGAGGGGACACGTCCCCCGTGTCCCCGAGATCACCGAGGGCAGCTCCGTGGGTGTCTAAGGAGAGCGAGAGACGTTAGAAGAAGGGACAAGCTTCACAGACACACATCTTACTCCGTTTTGAGGTTGGCTGGAATTGAATCACTCTCTGATCGGAGCTGATTGTGAATTTATTTCCTTGATCTCTCTCCCCCTGTGGATGCAGAGGTACCACAGAACGGACGTGGCAACGAGTCTGCACACAGTCGGCAGCAAGGGACACAGGCAAAGGAGGAACAGACAGGACGCCCAGAGGCACTTCGTGTTTGTGGTTTAAGGAAGAAGTTGCTCCGAGGTCTGGGCTCCGGAAAGCCTCCAGGAATACGGGACGCTTTCTCAAAACTCCTGGTTCCCACGCCGGGCCATGTCATGGGGGTGGTCACAGTGGACGTGGTGTCGCCTGGGGTCCTGACTTACGTAGGAAGTGACTCCCTGCGCTTCAAGCAAGGTGCTGTGGCGATGTTCTCAGGAACGGCCTCTGCTCCCGAGTTCTAGCACTTCCTCCTTTACAGTGGCCGGGGGGGGCTGGGGGGGCTCAGGACGACCTCGCGGAGCAGTCCCTTGGCACCCTGCTCTTCGGATGGACGCTGGGCTCGTCAGAGGAAAGGTTTTCTAACAAGGTGCTAGAAGTATGTCCTCTGCTGGCTCTGAGTCTCACCTGAAATGACAGTTGACAAGGGCTCTGTGACCCGAAGGAGGTGGCTGACTGTCCGAGCAAGGCCGCCCAGGGGCCACGGGAGAGGCCCGAGGACCCCAGCCTGCTGCCCACCTCTGTCCGGACGGAGGAGGCCCAGCCCTCGGGCTTGCGAGGGGCTCTCGGGAGAATGCTGACCTTCTACTAAGGACGTCCCCTCGGGTCCTCGTGCGGGAAGGGGGAGGGGGTGTCTTCCAGGAGGAGAGACAGACATCCCCCCACCCGTCCGTCCTGGACGCCCGCAGGCCGACCCTGGGCAGTGCTGCTTCCCGGGGGACCCCGGGCTCTGCGGGGCGCCACACCCGAGCAGCACAGAGGAGGGGCGGTGACGGTGGACTGGACGGCGACCTGACACTGAGGGCCTGCGCAAGACCCCCCCCGACGCTCTGCACCTGACAGTGACGTTAGCACAGGGTCTGCCCCAGTGCGGCCCAAGAGCCAGAGGTGCACGACGGGCCGAGTGGAAGTGTGGGGTCCCCGGGCTGCTCCCCTGGGCCCGGGCCTGTGAGCTTCCTCGACCGCCTTCCTCTCCCAGGACCTGATCTGGGTGTGGGGGTCTGGGAGGGACGAAATGAGGCTCGTGGCCACACGGGGGGCGGGGGACACGGAGGTGAGGGTGAGGGCGCTCAGGGGAACGGGAGCCGGCAGGACGGCCACCGGGCACGGGGTGAGCAGGCGAGGCCGGCGGAGGGGGTCCAGGTGGGGCAGGGGCCCGGGGGGCACGGGCGGCCGCGGGGCCGAGACCTTCTGGCTCCTTCTCTGACGAGCAGAGGAGGGAGGGCCGGGGTGGCCCGCGGGACCCGCAGTGCCAGGGGTGTGTGCCGTGGGGGGCCGTCCAGGGGGCAGGGGGCCGCGTGGCCAGGGTGCAGAGGCGAGAGGGCACAGGAGGGCGCAGCCCCGGCTTCGGACTCGGGCGGCGGGGCGGCGTCAGGCCGGCAGGGGTGCGCGGTTGGGGGTCCGTCGGGCCTCGGAGCGCGCCGAGGGGCGGGGGTCCAGGGTTCAGGGCCGCAGGGCCCGGAACGTGAACGGAGGAGACGCGAGGGCCATCCGCAGGGGTGTGGACAGGAGGGGCGCCCGCAGCCAGGACCGGCCCCGGTCACCTCCCTGCCGCTTTGCCGCAGGGGCCTCTGCCGTAAGCGGTTCGTCAAAGTGGAGGGAAACATTTTTTCAGTTTCCCATAATATTCCACTCTCTGTTTTTATCAAAGAGAGAAAATTTCCCCAAATTGCATTTTACTTTTATTTTTTATTTTTTTAATTTATTTATTATTTCTAGGAGAGAGAGAGAGACAGCGTGAGCAGGGGAGGGCCAGAGAGAGGGAGTCACAGACTGAAACAGGCTCCAGACTCTGAGCTGGCAGTCAGCACAGAGCCCGACGCGGGGCTCGAACCCACGAACCGCGAGATCATGACCTAAGCGAAAGTCGGACGCTTAACCGACTAAGCCACCCAGGCACCCCTGCATTTTACTTTTAAAACTAGCGGACTGTGGGTTTTTTTTGTTGATTGGTTTTTTAAAGTTTATTTTTTACTTTGAGAGAGAGGGGGGCGCAGGTGCACGCAGGGGGAGGGAGGGAGAGGGTCCCACGCAGGCCCCCGCGGGCGGGCGACGCAGGGCCCTGGGGCGCGAACCCCAGCAGGGGTGTGATGGCCACCTGAGCCGAAATCCAGAGTCAGACGCTCAACCCCCGGAGCCCCCGGAGCCCCCGGAGCCCCCGGGGCCCCCGGGTGGCCGTTCTTGAAAACAAGCCCCACGTAGGAAAACCCGCCAAATTTGGAAAACTTCCCCAAAGAGAACCAGGTAAATCCCCCTGTTGCTGCTTGTAAAGCTGCCTTGAGAAAGTGTCAGATGGAAAGGTTGGGGAATTCCTGCCTTTCCTCCTTGGCTGGGCACCCCCTCCCCCACGTGCGGGTCTGCCCTGCATTGCAGGGAGAAGGGGGCGGGGGAGGGGAGGGAGGCGGGTGCGGGGGGACGTGGGTGCGGTGCAGGGGGCCACTCTGAACGCGGACGCGCCCTCGGGTTCGGAGACCTGGGTGAGCCGCGTGGTCGCTGAGCACAGACGGAGTGTGTGGGTCACGCCCCCGCCTTAGGGGCCTGCGCTCCAGGTGCAGAAGAGGCGGCCGGGTACTGGCACCGGAATGAGAGATGGGGCGCCGGGGGGCTCGGTCAGTTAAGCTCAGGTCATGATCTCGAGGTTCGTGGGTTCAAGCCCCGCGTGGGGCTCTGTGCTGACAGCTCAGAACCTAGAGCTGCTTCAGATTCTGTGTCTCCCTCCCTCTCTGACCCTCCCCTGCCACGCTGTCTCTCTCTCTCTCTCTCTTTTCTCTCAGAAATAAAACATTTAAAAAACTCATTAAAAAAAAGAATGAGAGAGGAAGTCACGGAAATATCGCACTGCAGGGGCTTTAAAAACACTGCAAAGCATTTCTGCAACGCTTATGACTTTTCAACCTGTAGGAAAGATGGAATGGCCCCATTACACAGAAGGGGAAACTGAGACCTGTTTCATCCAGGCCCCCCTTCACCTGGTGCCCAGTGGGGGTGTGTCATCCTTGTGGGTGGGGCTGCGCCCTGCTGCATTCATGTGGGAGTCCTACCCCAGGACCCTAGAGTGGTGATCTTTTTTTTTTTTTTTTAATTTTTATTTAGAGAGAGAGTGTGAGCAGGGGAGAGGGGCAGAGAGAGGGAGAGGGAGGTCAAATCTCGAGCAGGCTCCATGTTTAGCACAGAGCCCAACGTGGGGCTGGATCCCACGGCCCTGAGATCAGGACCTGAGCTGAAATCAAGTCAGATGCTCGACCGAGTCACCCAGGGGACGGTGGGTGGTGATGCTCTTTGAAGGTTGGGGCTTCACAGAGGGAGTCAAGTTACGTGAGGTCATTCGGGTGGCCCGAGTCTGGCATTAAAGGGAACTTTGGACACAGGGACACATAACGGAAGGTGGCCGCCCACAAGCCCAGGACAGAGGCCTCAGCAGGAAGCAGCCCCGTGATGCCCTGACACTGGCCGTCCAGCCTCCAGACTGTGAGACAGTAAACGTCCTTGTTCGGGCCACCCAGGCAGTGGCCCTGGCCACCACCCTGTCCCCGGGAGCCCCACGGGCCCCCTGAGGAGCGTGGCTTCGTGAAACCCCGGTGAGGAGCCTGCTGTCTGTGTCCCGGGAGGCTCTGGTCTCCTCGGAGGCTGTGTCTGCACAGCAGAGGGAAAAGGGCAGGGACAATGAGCGGGGAGGTGGCCGCGCCCTGGGGGCGTCAGCGTGACCCCTTGCCTGACACGCTTCTCCTTGAATCGTTGGAGGCCATGCCTCCACCAGGCGGGACAGCCAGTCCCAGCACAGCCAGTTTGGCAGGACAACGGAGCGGCCGTGTGGCCTCAGGGAGGGACCAGGAGACCGCTCACACCTTTCCCCTCCAGCTCAGCGGTGGGGGACACCGGGGAGCCCCTGCAGAGCCCCTAAGGCCCCGGGCGAAGCTGGTCGGGACAGAAAGCGTTAGAGACGTCGGCCCAGATCACCGCCGCGCGGCGTGGAAACTGCCTTCAACACCTAAGGTGACGCACCTGGCCACAGCATCAGTGTGACCACCTGGCGGTGGGGGAGGGAGTCCCACTGTTGGTGGGCTCACTCTCTCCTGCCGGGCCTCAAAGGTGGGGACCACGCCGGGGTCAGGCACACACGCACAACCCAGATTTTTTTTTTTTTGATTTTTTTTTAAATGTTTTATTTATTTCTAGGAGAGAGAGAGAGACAGCGTGAGCAGGGGAGGGTCAGAGAGAGAGGGAGACACAGACTCTGAAACAGGCTCCAGGCTCTGAGCTGGCAGTCAGCACAGAGCCCGACGCGGGGCCGAACCCACAAACCGCGAGATCATGACCTAAGCGAAAGTCAGACGCTTAACTGACTAAGCCACCCAGGCGCCCCATGCACAATCCAGATATTGACCGAGCCCTTCCCACGGGCCACGGCCACGGCCACGCCAGCGGTGCAGTGAGTTCCTGCCGGGGTGGGGGCGGGGAGCACGCAGCCAGAGACCCTGTGCTAGGGGCCCTGGGGGGGGGTCTGCTCGCGGGAGCCATGGGGGGGTCTGCTCGCGGGAGCCATGGGGGGGTCTGCTCGCGGGACGTTTTGACGGGGGAGGCAGGCCCCACCTGGCTCAGCATGGCCATGGCCCTCGGGTTATCACACCCCCAGCGGCGCGCTCTGACGGGTCAGGAGGCTGCCTGTGTCTCTCAGACTCTGCAGTCCACGGCTCGTGGCCAGCCTCGGGTCGGATGCCAAAGTCTCCTTGATTTTTTTTTTTAAAGTTTATTTATTTAGTGACAGAGAGACTATGGGGAGGGGAGGGGCAGAGAGAGATGGGAGAGGGAATCCAAGCTGGCTCCGCACTTTGAGCGCAGAGCCGGATGCCGGACTCCATCTCAGGAACCTGGGATCCTGACCTGAGCCGAAATCAGGAATCAGACACTCAACTGACTGAGCCACCCAGGCGCCCCTCAAAGTCTCCTTTCTTTTCTGCCCTTTACAAACCGTTTTTGGGGCAGGTCAGAGGCAGGGGCAGCCCTGGGAGGGGACCCCGCGTCGGGGGCGGGGGCAGCCCTGGGAGGAAAGGGCCTTTGTGAGGCTCAGGAACTATTTCATGGGCCCACTGGCTTCAGCGGAGCCCATCGAGCAGCCGCAGGCTCTGGACAAGGGGACCTCGGCCCGAGAGTCTGGTACCCTCGTCTGTGAGCACACGACCCGTGCATGCCTCGAGGCCTTGCATAGAGATTTGCAGATTCCAAGGCCTGAGGTCCCCCCATACTCTGCTCATGAGGCTGGAGGAGTCCCAGTGGGAAGGGAGGGGCTCTGTGTCTTCAAGTGCAGACCCTCACCCCTTCTCCCCTGCGCCGTCTGGCCCCTGCGGGTTTAACTGTCCCCTCTGCCTCCCCCTCCCCTGGGAGCGGACAGCTTCACCGCCGAGTTTTGCTGTTGAATTATCCAGAGGCCCCCGGGGGGTCCGCTCCCACCCAGTGCCCACCCCCGGCGATGGGGTCCCCGGAGCACAGACGTGTCTCTGCTATGAGCTCGTGAGTTCAGACGCTTGAGTAGCCCGAGCCTGGAGACAGCCCCTCGGACTCGAGAACTGACTGGTCAACAGCAGGCGGTGACTAGGGCCCGACGCCTGGACAGGGTGGGTCTTCCCCTGGGAGGACATCACTCTGGGGGGCGGGACCGCGGTTCAGGAGGCTGGCGGCCACCCGGTGCTCACACTGGCTCCAGACGCTTCCCGGGGGCACCTGAGTTCCTGGCTACCTGGCACCTGCGACTCCGAGTACCCCCACCCCCGCCTGCCGTCCCACCTCCGGACGTGGCTCTCTGCAGTGACGCTGTCACGTGTCTGCCTTTACGCTTCTCCTGTGTCCCCTGTTACTGCCTTCGACCTGCTGGATTCTTCCCAAGTCCTGCTTGAGGCCTGGTACGGGGCTTCGTCTTCGGTCGTTCAGCACGAGTGTGGGAGGGGCCACGTGGTGGGTGCTCATCACGCATGAGGCCAGCGGCACGGGCAGCGGGTCGGGTGTGGACACGGAGGTTCAGGGAGGGAGGCGTCACTGCCTGTTGGCCGTCAGGAAGATGGATGGACGGGGGGGAAGGGACCAGGGCCGGGCTCCTGTCCATCCGCCAGGTCAGTTCATAAAAGGCTTCCGTGAGGAGGTGATATTTGAGCTGGGCCTTGCAGCATTTGGTACGTCCTCAGCAGTAGGTGCTCAGTAAATGCTAAGAATACAGCTAATATTTGCCGAGTGCCTGGTACTGGCCTGGCGCTCTCCAGCGCCCCCCGTGCCTCACTTCCTGGAGAGCTGCCGCTGGCTCCGTGACACGGGGGTCATTCTAGACACCCTTGCTCCGGAGGAAGTGACCACTCCAAGCCCCCGCCTGCAGCTGGTCTGCCTGGACCACATCTGCCCGATTCCAAATCCCGGGGTTTCCACCCCACCCCACCCCACCCCACCCCGGCTGCTGGAGTGGGACAGGAGGGGGACGCGTGTGGCCCACGCGGTCCACGGTTTCAAAGCCCCCTGCAGGCCTGCGGACGCCATCCTGTGTCGACCTGTGTGCCCCGGACCTGCCGCCCGGGGGCCCGGCAGCTGGAGGAACAGGCCCCTATGCTCCAGCTCTTCAGCACCCCCCGTGCCTTGTCGTCGCGCAGGGGCCCGGCCGTGTCTGGGTCCCGCATTCCATCTGCAGGGGCACCTCCACGGAGCGTGAGGGGGTGAGCACGGGCTGGAGTAGGGCGTTTATCCCGCGAGTGGCTTCTGCAAGCGGGCGGCCTGTGGAGGCAGCGGCCTGAGCAGACAGACCTGCGCCCCGCGCCCGTGGAGACGGACAGCATCATGTGGGGTGTGCGGCCGTGCGGCCCGGGCTCGCGGCTCGGGGCGCCCTGAAGCCCACGTCTCCGGCGCTTCCCGGGGAGGCGTTTTCACCAGCTCCTCAGAAGCCCCTGCTTTTTGTTTCTTTCTCTTCTGAGAATGAGACACACACCAGGTTTCTTTTCCGCGTGATGCATCCCCAAATCTAAATGTGGATTCTGAGCGGACCGGGCCTCCAAGGTGTGGACAGAAGCACCCGGGGCTGCTTGAGCCGCGTGTTCTCGGGTTTCACGGCTTAAGGGCCGCACAACCACGTTGGCCCCCAGAGAGCAGGGCTGTCCCGGGGCAGGGAGGGGGGCTCTGGGCGCTGCCACGCGTGACTCCCCCGTTCTCTTTCCAAGCCACGCATCTGATTTTGTGGACTTTCTCCACGGGCGCCGCCCCTGCTGCGTGAGCCGGGCCAGGAGCGCCCCGACCGAGGCTGATGACCCAGCGCCGTCTTCCCGCCGCGTCCTCGGAGAGCAGGTTGGGTGTGCTCCCGTGACCCTCCGACAGAAATTTGTTTTGAAGTACTTAAGCCTGTAAACCTCTCTGTCCCCCGGACCCAGGGCCTCATGACCCGAGGCCCCTTCATCACACGCGTGTGAGCACACGCCTGCCCGACACCAGGTTTCTCTCTGAAGATCACACGGTTTCCTCAAGCTAAGCCGACAAAGCAGATTGTGCCTGAACCATCGCAGGGAACAGAACGGGCGCATCCTGTCACCGCACTGGCGTGACCAGGGTCCTGTCCCGTCCTGGGCCAGCGTGGCCCTGAGCTGATGGCCACCAGGTCTCCACTGCTTCCCACCCTCAGAGGAAAGGGGCCTCGGGCGGCTCGGGCTGTTCAGTCCGATACCACCTGCTGGGACTTTAAAGAGTTAGACGCCCACACGTGTTATCTACTAAGTCGTGGGACAGATGTCGTTAAGCACAAGTCGTAGAGGATGTGAACAAATAGCGACTCTCTGAGCGCTGGCCGCGAGGCAGCCTGATGCCAGGGGCGCGGCCCTGTGAGCAGACATTCCTGGGGGACCAGCAGGGAGGGAGGCGGGGGGGTGTGGGGCGGGGAGGCGGGGGCCGGGACCCGAAGTGCGGTGACAGGCCGCCTGCAGCCCCTCCATCTGCTAGAAAACAGGGGCCTCTGATCTGAGGGCGACTCTGGGGCCGAGGGTCAGAAGGGGGAGGCGAGCATGGAAAGGATGAGGTCTGGACGCCCTGGCTTTGAGGGGCCCCTTGGCTACCTGGGAAGGAGGCAGGGTGTGGGGGAGAAGGGGCGGCCCCACTGTGGGGACCTGAGCACCGACCTCGAAGGGCAGGTGGAAGACAGGGGCCCCCAGAGAAGCCAGACGCAGGGGGAGGCTCCCGTGGGCGCTCAGGTGGGCCTGGTGCCGGGAGGGGCGGGGGGGGCTGGCCGTGGCCGGCATTTCTGTGCACCCCTGCAGCCTCGCCACGGGGCCGTGGCGTTCGTGTCTTCTATGAGCCCCACACACGGACACAGCTGTGCATGTGTGTGCACGTGTGTGCGTGTCTGTGTGTGCACGTGCGCCCGTGTGCATGCGTGTGTGTGCGTGCCCGTGTACGTGTGCGAGCGTGCGCCCGTGTGCATGCGTGTGCATGCGTGTGTGTGCATGCAGTGTGTGCCCGTCACGTGTGTGTGCCGTACGTGTGCTGCGCGTGCGCCCGTGTGCGTGTGCCCGTGTGTGTGTGTGTGTGTCGTGCGCCGTGTGCATGCGTGTGTGTGTGCCCGTGTACGTGTGCCGTGTGCATGCGTGTGCGTGTGTGTGCCCGTGTACGTGTGCTCGTGTGCATCGCGTGTGCGTGTGTGCCCGTGTACGTGTGCTCGTGTGCATGTGTGTGTGTGTGCGTGTCGTGTGTGTGTGCATGCGTGTGCGTGTGTGTGCCCGTGTGTGTGCCGGTGTACGTGCTCGTGTGTGTGTGCGCGTGGGCCGTGTGCATCGTGTGTGCGTGCCCGTGTGCGTGTGCTCGTGTGCATGCGTGTGTGTGTGCGTGCCCGTGTACGTGTGTGTGTGCGCGTGCGCCCGTGTGCATGCGTGTGTGTGTGCGTGCCCGTGTGCGTGTGTGCGCGCGTGCGCCCGTGTGCATGCGTGTGTGTGTGCGCGTGCGCCCGTGTACGCGTGCGCCCGTGTGCATGCGTGCGTGTGCGTGTGTGTGTGCGTGTGTGCGCCCGTGTGCATGCGTGTGTGTGCGTGTGTGTGCGTGTGTGCGCGTGCCCGTGTGCATGTGTGTGCCCGTGTCATGTGCGCGCGTGCGCCCGTGTGCATGCGTGTGTGCGTGCCCGTGTGCGTGTGTGCGCGTGCGCCCGTGTGCATGCGTGTGTGTGTGCTCGTGTGCGTGTGCTCGTGTGCATGCGTGTGTGTGCGTGCCCGTGTACGTGTGTGCGCGTGCGCCCGTGTGCATGCGTGTGTGTGCGTGCCCATGTGCGTGTGCGCCCGTGTGCATGCGTGTGTGTGTGCGCGTGCCCGTGTGCGTGTGTGCGCGTGCGCCCGTGTGCGTGCGCGTGTGTACATGCGTGTGTGTGCGTGCGCCCGTGTGCGTGTGTGCGCGTGCGCCCGTGTGCATGCGTGTGTGTGCGTGCCGTGTGCGTGTGTGCGCGTGCGCCCGTGTGCATGCGTGTGTGCGTGCCCGTGTGCGTGTGTGCGCGTGCGCCCCATGCGTGTGCGCGTGCGCCGTGCGCCCGTGTGCATGCGTGTGTGTGTGCGTGCCCGTGTGCGTGTGCCGCGCGTGCGCCCGTGTGCATGCGTGTGTGTGTGCGTGCCCCGTGTGTCGTGTGCGCGCGTGCGCCCGTGTGCATGCGTGTGTGTGCGTGCCCGTGTGCGTGTGTGTGCCGCGTGCGCCCGTGTGCATGCGTGTGTGTGTGCGTGCCCGTGTGCGTGTGCGCCGTGTGCATGCGTGTGTGTGCGTGCCCGTGTGCGTGTGCGCGCGTGCGCCCGTGTGCATGCGTGTGTGTGCGTGCCCGTGTGCGTGTGTGCGCGTGCGCCCGTGTGCATGCGTGTGTGTGTGCGTGCCCGTGTACGTGTGCGCTCGCGTGCACACGGTTACTTCCTTCTCTGGGAGGAGGGCCTGGTGCTTTCATCGGATCCGCAGCCTGGCCCTGAGTTCGGGGCGGCCCCGGGGCCCGGGAGCCCGGCGCACCTGCTGACTGCTGGCGCTCCCACTCCGCGTGCCCTGCGGATTCTGAGCCCGCGTCCCTGTTCTGCCACAGAGCCGGCCGCCGACACGCAGAAACCGTCATGTGAGGGAAACGTTCT
This sequence comes from Proteles cristata cristata, assembly GCA_017311185.1. NCBI lineage: Eukaryota > Metazoa > Chordata > Mammalia > Carnivora > Hyaenidae > Proteles > Proteles cristata. The sequence goes on from JAESUZ010002673.1 coordinate 250,112, forward strand.
CATGAAGGCCTTTCATTCTCTAGTGCAAAAACCTGACCTATTTACTTAAGCTTCAACGTGACGGGTAAGTGCGTCACTTTCTCGCCAGGACTCAACGGCACAGCCTTCCTGAACTTAGGGACCGACGGCCGACTCAGGTTTGCACCCCAAGTGCCTGTAGATTCAGGTTTTCAAAGGCTTTCTCTCTGTAGAGACAGGATGTGAATTTCGGCTCAATGGCTCATTCTGCCCGGAGACCCCCAGGGCTTCCTGTTCCCTGGAGCTGGGGCGGTGAGGTCGCCGGGTGCCCGCGTGCATAGCCGTGAGTTCACCCGGTACAAAGAATCACAGATGGCCGTTCGCTTCCTCAGCAATCACCCCAAAGAGAAGGCGGACCCAGAGCCAAGAGATCAACTTACAACCTTTCAGTGTGAGTTTTTGGCTGGTAAGAAAGACGCTAGACTTCCCGTTGTGTCGTAACACAAAGAACAAGACGCCACAAACTTTGGACCCAGAGAATTTCCCAACTGAGTAGAAAACTGTCTGCTTCCTCGGGTTGGATCCACGGCCACGGCTGAGCAGGTGTGAGCAGCACAGTTCTCCTCGGAACACGCTGAGGCTGCCCGGCCCGATTGCCACCAGTTCCTTAGGATATCGGATTAGTAAGATTTGCATAATTAAAGTGAACTGGATTTCGGAAAGTCGGGGCTAGAGCCACCCTGGGTCCTCAGCCTGGGGGGCCGAGCCTCGGGGTCTCCCGCGAGGCTCAGTGCCGTTGTGGACCAGGTGACGTGTGCGGGGTCAGGCTCCCCGGAGAAAAGTCGCTCGCTGTGAGGGGACGGAGGCAGGAGTGCTGGCCAGGGAGGGATGGGGGGGTCCGGGGAGCGGGTTGTGGCGTCCAGATGCCAGGAGGCATCCGAGGGTTACAGACGGGTGTGGGTCTATGGTGGCCCTCCCCACGTGTCCAGAGGCTGCCGTGGGCTGAGCGTGGCGGGGGCGGGGGACCGGGAGGAATGGAGCTGAGCAAGGCTGAGCATTCACCCGAAGAGCCTGCGCCACCAAGCGGGACAGACAGGTTCCGGCCTGAGCTGAGGGGCTGGAGCCAGGCTGCGCCTCACGCCGCCATCCCGGGGTGGAGGCGCTGGAGAAAGAGACCCTCAGTTATGGGGGACAAGCGTGGTCTCTTCGCCCCGGTGAGTGGTCTGGATGACCTGTGCACCCCCAGAACCCGGGCAGGGCTGGTGGGAGTGGGGGGCGGTCCCGAGGCTCCCTGTGCAGCAACGCGGGGCCAGACCAGCACCCGTGGGCACGATGTGCGTGTGCGTCAGAGCGCCCACCGGGCCCGGGGACAGGTGGGGGGTCAGGGGCCCGAGCAGGCCACGCCACCGGACACCCCCTTGTCCCCATCACCTTCTCTCATCACAAAACGATCCTGTGACAGATTCGACTGACAGCCTGGGTTCCCACCACGGAACCCTCCGGAAGAGTGAGGAAAGATGAGATCGCTTTCACTCATTTTATTGCATTTCCTCCAGAGGACGACGGCCAAGGTCACGCTGTCCTTCATGAGCGAAGGCAGTGATGGCCGGTGCAGGCCGCCGCTTACCGCGTGCACTTAGGACAGGACGGTGCCCTCGAGGTCCCGCACGAGCTGCCGACGAGGGACCCCAGGCGCTCGGCTCGCGCTGGAACCCGCCAGAGCCCTCACACCCCACGACCCCGTGCTCTGATCCCGGAGCGTTCCTCAGATTCATGTCCCCCTTCTGCTCCCGTGGCCGCTTGGCTCGTGCGTCTCCCTCCTGAGCGGAGTCCTCACCCCTCCCCTGGTCTCTGCCGCCGCACCCCTTCCCGGCTCCCAGAGCGAGCTGCTAGCCTACGGGCCACTGGGAACCCCTCCACCTCCTTGCCTGGGGCCCAAAATTCTTAGCTGGGTGTGGAAGGTTCTTCACAGCCCCCTCCCTGAGTTTCCAGAATCTTCCTGACGAGGGCCCCAGAGCCCCTGAGCTCCAGCTCAAACCTCTTGCCGTCCCTTTAACAGGATTCACTCCCACACCTGGTAGGGACTTGAACACGTCTCTCCTCCTGCCTGGAATGCCCTCCCCCTCCCCCAGCCTTCCCTCCGCAGCTCGAGGGTCCACGCTTTAACGTGGAAGGTAAAGCACATATAGTACAGATTAACCATTAACCGTTTTAACGTGTACAGTTCCTGGCATTTAGTACATCACAGTGCTGCGCAGCCATCACCCTGGTCTTCTTCCAGGACCCTTTCTGCAGACGCAGCTCCGTGCCCATCAAAGGCCCCGTCCGCCCCCACCCAGCCCCCAGCTGCCCCTTTCCGCCCTAGGGATGACCTGTTCCGCAGTTTCCATATAGAAGGAGTCATGTAATGTGCGAGCTTTCGGGTCTGGTTCTCTCACCAGGCTCGTGTTTTCAGGATTCGCGCCCCTAGCACGCAGCAGCTTTCGTCTCTCTCGGCGGCCGAGACACACGCATGCTGTATGGTGTAGCGAGGACATCGGGGCTGTCTACACCCCCGCCTGCTGTGGACAGTGCTTTAACACCCGAGTGCAAGGAGTCGTCTGAATCACCTGTTGCCCACGGTTTGGGTGTATACCAAGAGTTTTAAAATGGACAGCATAATTCTCTAACTTTTTGCAGAGCCGTCAAGCTGAATTTGAAACTGGGTGTGCCGTTTTACAGTCCCGCGTTCATGCCGGGCTCCACCTCCCCCCGCCCCGGACAGCACCCGTTCCTCCCCGTCTCCCTGGCGGCGGCCGGCCCCGCGGCCCCCGCCGTCTCATCGAGGCTGGACAGATGTTTCTCCAACGGCAGAGGCGTCGGCCAGCACCTGTGTGGCCTCTGGAGAAGTGTCCAGCCTTACCCTTTTCCCACTTTACGTTTTGTCACTTGTGGTTTTCTACTGGGTTTTAGAATTTCCTTATTTGTTTTAGATACTAGACACCAAATGTGAAATTTGCACACACGTTCGCCCATCCTGTGGGTTGTTTCTTCACGCTCTTGACGGTGTCCCTTGATACGCAAACATTGTTGATTTCGATGAAGTCTGCTTTAGCTGTTTTGGTTGCTGCTTGTGTTTTTGGTGTCGTACCTACGTCCTGTGGCCACGTACAAAATACTCCCGTGCTTTCCTCTAGGCGTTTTGTAGTCTCAGCTCTGAGACTTCGGTCTGTTCCGTACTGAGGGGGTTTTGTACACGGCGGAGGTGAGGGCGCAACGAGGTTCTCGAATGCGTGGGTGCCGGGCACCCAGCACTGTGTGTCCTCGGGGCTGGTTTCCCATCCAGTGGCCGCAGCTCCTTGTCGAAAATCAATTGGCCGTCGGTGCACAGGTTTGTTTCCAGACCCTCACTCGTATGCCATTGGCTTATGTGCCACTGTTTTTATTACTTACACTTACACTGATGTGTATGTCCGTCTCCAATACCACCCTCTTTGGGTGACTGTAGCGTCGCGGTAAGTTCTGCGCTTGGGAAGTGTGAGTCCTCCAACTGGGTTTCTCTCTTAGGATTGTTTTGGCTTTGGAGGTCCCTTCACGTCCCTATGAATTTTAGGGCTGGCTTTCCCACTGCTGCAAATACAGAATCATTTTGTTAACTGTGGTTCACTGGAGTAACAGTCCCGCTGGTGGGGTGTGAAGTATCCAGCCCCGAACACAGAGCGCACTTCCCTTCGCTGTGGCTTGTCTGTGTCCTGGCTCCTGTCGCCGATCGGCCAGTCTTTTTTGTAGCATCAACTTAGTGCACGTGCATTTGTGCACCTTCGGGCACCCACCCGTGTGTGCGCGTGGGCCCCGCACCCGGCCTTGCTTGGGTTCCTTGGAGCATACCAGAGCCGTGGGGGGGCTCCCGGCTCACGCTGCCCCCGTGCCTTTGCACGCACCTAGAAGGACGCTGCGTGGCCTCAGAGCCTTTGGCAAAGACCTTGGAGAGTTCCTGGCGAGATAGACAGGCCCACAGGCCAGTCTCCCTGGTGCCGCGGCGAGGGGCGAGGGTCCCGTCTGAGGTGATTGATGCTGCCTCTGCTCAGAGGTCCAGGGGAAACAGCCAGAAGCCGGGGAACTTGACTTCTTTGGAGGAAAAAAAAAAAGCAAGGAAGGAATTTAATTTCCCGGGCAATTAATCTAACACCTTTGGGGGTTTCACCAATAACTCAAGAGCTGCCATCTGTGACCTGATCAAGGCACTTGGGCGGGATTGCCCATCCCCACTGCCGCCAGCGACAGCACTGGGTCCCGGGGGCTTGCACACGCACCCAATAGGTTATGCATTAAATGCGCACACAGCCCTGTTGACAGAGGTGATGGCTCCGGAGATGGTGGAGGTACATGCAGGGGTGCGGGGACCAGGTCCCACAGGAAGTGTCTGCTTTCAGAAGGGCCTGCAGTGACGGCAGTGGCTCATTCCAGCTCCTGGAGTGGAGACGGGAAGAGCCATACCTGTGACGAGGTGCACCTATCAGTCTGCCTGTGGCCCCCACGGTGCGGCTCCTGGGTGCCGGGCGAGGACGTGGGGCCGGGTGCCCCCCACGGAGCGGCTCCTGGGTGCCGGGCGGGGCGTGGGGCGGGTGCCCCCCACGGCGCAGCTCCTGGGTGCCGGGCGGGGCGTGGGGCGGGTGCCCCCACGGCGCGGCTCCTGGGTGCCGGGCGGACGTGGGGCCGGGTGCCCCACGGGAGCGGCTCCTGGGTGCCGGGCCGAGGGCGTGGGGCCGGTGGGAGTGGTGGTGCGGCCCTCACTGCTCTACGGGAGCTCATCAGAGCTTGCCCGATAGATTCAGATTATAATCACACATGATTTGTTTCAAAAGCGTATGCTTCTGGAGGCAGAACCGTATGGCAGCTCGTGTGTCCCACAGAGTGACTGGCCCGTGACCTTGCCCGGTGAGCACAGGTTGGATGCTATAACCTATAAGATACAAGTACTTGTCACTCGGGTGACCCTGTCTATTTCTCACAGCTACTTGGTCCGGGTCCATCTAGTTCATCCATAGCTCCGAGTTCACGGCTCCCAAATCCTCGGGATTTTCTGGACGAGGGGACAGGAAAGCATCCTTTGTCGTACTGTGTGGTCCCCCGTCCTCAGCCCCTGAAATGGGGGTAAAGTGGGTGTCCTGTTCTCCATAACCAGCTGTCTCCTCCACGTGTTAATGGGGGGGGTGCGCTGGTTGCCCAGGGAGCCAAAGGTGACGCCCGCCTCCAGGGAGGGGAGGGGACAGGAGCTGGCGCTGGAATCAGCCAGTGGCTGACCTCACCCATCCTGCCTATGTGACGAAGCCTCCAGCAAACCCAGCGGGGGGGTGGGGCTCACAGAACTTCCGGGCTGGGGAGCCGGTGAGTGTTCACCTGCTCGGAGCTGGCCCCCAGACTCCTCGGGGACAGAAGCTCCTTTGTTCTGGACCTGGACCTCGCCCCATGTATCTCTTCATCTGGCTGTTGATTCGTGTCCTTTAATATTCTTTGTAATAAACCAGTAATTTAGTGACTAAACTGGTTTCCTGAGATCTGTGAGCCTCTCCAGCAAGTTAATCGAGCTCAAGGAGGGGGTCGTGGGAACGTCTGATTTATGGCCAGCTGTCAGAGTACAGGTGACAGCCTGCACTTAGGCGTCTGAAGGGGACAGCGTGGGGGGACGGAGCCCCTGGCCCGTGGGGTCTGCACCATCTCCAGGGAGATGGTGTCAGAACTGAATTAGTTGCAGGATCTCAGCCCATGTCGCAGAACAGCTGGCTGGGGGGAACCCCATCCTTATGTTGGAATTTGGTCCAGAATCCACTTACCAGATGTCCTGTGTACTAGGTTTCAGGCCAAAAGTAGCCTTATTGTTTCTTCACCTGGCAGATCTGTCTATGTCTGTGTCTGTGTCTGTGTCCGTATCCGTATATCTTAAATTCAGGGTTTAAACCATTCCTAGGGACTAGGTGTGTCTATAAAAAAATAAAAGCACATCTCCTTTCCTTCCTTCCTCCCTCCTGTCCTTCCTTTTTTTCTTCTTCCCTTCCTTTTCTTCTTCCTTTCCTTTTTTTTTCCAAGTTTATCTTGAGAGAGAGTGAGCGCACAAGCAGGGGAGGGGCAGAGAGAGGAGACAGGATCCTGAGCAGGCTCCCAGCTGTCAGCACAGAGCCCGACACGGGGCTCAAACTCACGGACCGAGAGATCATAACCTGAACTGAAATCAAGGGCTGGACGCTTAACCGACTGAGCCCCCAGGCGCCCCTTTCCTTTCCTGTTTTTACCCTTCGCACAGCGGGAGCCTCCACCCTCACCAAGAAATATCTGGAGGGACCTCTGTGCGTCTGGACGGGTCACGTCACACACAGGCCTTCCTGTGCCTGAGCCCGGGGCCCGCAGGGGTGCGGGGTGCTGGGACCGCGTGTTCACCGGTGCAGGGGCACCCCGAGTGGGCGCGTGCTCTGGCCAGCAGCGCGGAGACTCCTCGGCTTACGGCGGGCACTCGGCCGGTGTCCCGGCGCACGCAGGATGTCCGCTTCCTGCATTCCGTCCGTCCCCACGAGCTGGCGTCCCAAATGCAGGTGTGACTCAAAGTCTCCTCTCTGAACAAGAAGATGATGACAACGTAACTGCTCCACTCCTGTAACAGGACCCGAAATACGACAGGTGGCCCCCGCCCGGCACCGGTCAGCCGAGCGTCCCGGGCCTGAGCCACACCCTCCTGTCCCCGGCCAGGTGCCTGTCAGTGCCCTTTTCTGGCTCGCTGTAGCCCGAGCCACTCGCTGAGCGCTGGAGAGCTCAGGTCACCCGAGACCACGGCCTGCCCCTGTGGCCCACCCGCAGGCGGGGCCCCTGCTTCCCCACGGAGACTCGGTCCTGAAGCAGGATTATGGAAATCACATTGGTCTTCGTGTTTTCAGTCTTCTGGAAGGTCAGTCACAAAATAACAGAAATCCTTCACCAAATCGTTCAGTTCCTTTTCTTTCCCCCCCAATTCCTTCTCTTAAAATGTAGGCCAATCTACATTCTTGGAAACACAGGGAGAGTAAAATCTGTGATTCAACTTGGCAAACTAGATTTTCTGGTGTCAGTCGGATATTTCTGAAGGTAACAGGTTTCGAATTCGGAGGGGGCGCCCGGTCAGACAGTGGTATTCGCGGCCTGTCCCAAGTGGGCGCCAGGTGTGGGAGGGAGATGTGCACTGGACGCGTCGCCCCCTCAGGGCATTGCAGGGCCCCCGTCCTGTGGGTGTCCACACCCCACCGGCCCCGATTAGGACAGCCCAGCTATCGGGTGTGTGTGCGTGCACGCGTGTGTGTGTATGCACACGAGTGGATCTGTGTGCACGTGCATGTGTGTGCACAAGTGCATGCGAGCACGCACACACTGTGGTGTGCTTGTGTGCACATGTGTGTTGTGTGTGCACGAGTGTGAGCACATGTGTGGTGTGCACGCGTGTGCCCGTGTGTGGTGTGTGTGTGTGTGTGCACGTGTGTGCCCGTGTGTGGTGTGTGTGTGTGTGCTTGAAACTTGGAGGTGAGAAAGAAGCGGAGAGCAGTGTGTGCACTAGGTACTTAATGAACACACGGACACGGTTTCTTTTATAAAACTATTCCTTACACCAATTTTATTCATCTGTAATCATCATTTAAACCTTATTAGCGAAGAGCCCTTGCTTGTAAAAGGTGACGTTTACAGGTTTGTGTGATATTTTTCCGGAAAGTGGAGAAAGGTCTACTTTTATCCGCCCACGAGCACCAGCGACTCCGGTGGCGCAGGAGGGGTGACGGTCACGAGGTGGTAGAAGCAGCGCTGGCTACGGTGTGTGCAAGAGGCAGGCTTGGCAAGCGTCTGTGTCCCTTCCTTAGAAAGAGAAGGCGGGGCCCCTGGGTGGGGGTTGAGGGGCCGACTTCGGCTCAGGTCATGATCTCATGGTTCTCTTCTTTTTAAAGATTTTTTAGTGTTTATTTATTTGAGAGAGAGAGAGAGAGAGAGAGAGAGAGAGCTCACACAGAGTGTGAGCAGGGGAGGGACAGAGAGAGAGGGAGACGCAGACTCCGAAGCAGCTCCAGGCCCCGAGCTGTCAGCACAGAGCCCGACGCGGGGCCCGAACCCGCGGACCGTGAGCCATGACCTGAGCCCAAGTCGGACACTTAGCTGACTGACCCCCAGGTGTCCCGTGACCTCACGGTCCGCGGGTTCGGGCCCCGCGTCGGGCTCTGTGCTGCAGCGCGGAGCCTGGAGCTGCTTCGGAGTCTGCGTCCCTCTGCCCTCCCCCGCTTGTGCTCTCTCAAAAGTAAATAAAACATTTTTAAAAAGGGCAGAACAGAGCAGTGTTTGTTACTACAACGCGGAGCGAACACTGTACGCCCTGCGCTGGGCCAGCCGGTGACGATGCCGGGGTGTCCCCCACTGCAGGCGCCTCACGGCGGCGACCGGCCGGCAGGGGACTCCGGCCCACGGGCCGCCAGCGCCTGCCCCATCCAGTGTGGCCGACGTGCGCGTGTGTCACCCTCGTATGTCACAGGGCCTGCTGCTGCTTGCCCCTCCCCTGCGTCCCCCACCCTCTCCTGCGTCCTCCCCTCATCCTCCCCTGCAGCCCCCCCATCCTCCCCTGCAGCCCCCCCATCCTCCCCTGCAGCCCCCTTCATCCTCCCCTGCAGCCTCCGCCTCATCCTCCCCTGCAGCACCCCTCATCCTCCCCTGCAGCCTCCCTCATCCTCCCCTGCAGCCCCCCTCATCCTCCCCTGCCACAGCCCCCATCCTCCCCTGCAGCCCCCTTCATCCTCCTGCAGCCTCCGCCTCATCCTCCCTGCAGCACCCCTCATCCTCCCCTGCAGCTCCCTCATCCTCCCCTGCAGCCCCCCGCCTCATCCTCCCCTGCAGCCCTGCCTCATCTCCCCTGCAGCCCCCCTCATCCTCCCCTGCAGCCCCCCATCCTCCCCTGCAGCCCCCTCATCCTCCCCTGCAGCCTCCGCCTCATCTCCCTGCATCGCTCATCCTCCCCTGCAGCCTCCCTCATCCTCCCACCGGCCCCCGCCTCATCCTCCCTGCAGCCCTGCCTCATCCTCCCCCTGCAGCCCCCTCATCTCCCCTGCAGCCCCGCCTCATCCTCCCCCTGCAGCCCCCATCCTCCCCTGCAGCCCCTGCCTCATCCTCCCCTGCAGCCCCCTCATCCTCCCCTGCAGCCCCCTCGGCTCCTCCCCCTGCAGCCCCCTCATCCTCCCCTGCAGCCCCGCCTCATCCTCCCCCTGCAGCCCCTGCCTCATCTCCCCTCTTCCCCCATCCTCTCCCTGCGTCTCCCCTCTCCTCCCCACAGCCCCCCATCCTCCCCTGCAGCCCCGCCTCATCCTCCCCTGCAGCCCCCCCACCCCCACCCCCACCCCCACTCCTGTGCAATCCCTGCCCCACCCCTCCCCTACGGCCCCCGCCCCCAGCTCATGCTGCTGCTGTGTCTGAAGGGTTTTGGCCCCGGTGCATTTCTTTCCATCATGTCTGGCATTTGTTTGAATTCCAGATTCTAAAGGTTCTGAGTCCTTACTTGTAAGACAAGCAGAAGAGTGAGCTCCCCGCACGCGCACCGGAGCTCAGTGCAGCCGGGCCCGGACAACCACAGGCATGGCACGTGGCCTCAGCCCACTGCCTCCTCCTGTGGGGAGGGGGGACCAGGACTTTTACAGATGGAGACCGACCTCGTGGGGCCCTGACTTCAAGGCCTTCCCTTCCCGCTCATCTCTACCCCCCGTCACAGCAAGTGGTTGTGGTGGGGGCACAAATCACGGAGTCAAGTGTGCACCAATCACCCAGGCCACAGTCGGGAACCCTTGCTCAGAGCTGCTCGAACCTCGCCCGGGACCACCTCACCCGCAGCCACGCTCCTCCAGGGCTTCTGGATTCTTCCCAGGAGCTGACAAGGCGGCAGCATGTGGTGGGCTCAGCGCGGGGGGCGGGGGGCGGCCTGGTGGACAGGCTGAGGCTGCAGAGCAGACGAGCCTGGGCGACCCGGCCCCAAGAGCTTCTCGAACGCCTGCACCCGAGGGTTCCCAGGGAGGCGGGGACTCCCACGTGCTCCCGAGGCCCCCCGTTTCTGCAGGCCTGGGCCACAGCCCCCCTCCCGCCTGCAGTGCCTGCTCGGGGGCCGCCTTCCCAGTCCTGGCTGTTGGCCCAAAATCCTCCAGGGAGATTTCACAATTATCGAGAGCCCTGAAGAGGTTTAACTGGTGTGAGTTTACCTGCCAGTGTTTACCATACTAGACACTGAAACAGACAAGTTTATTAATACATATTTCAATGCACTTAAAAATAATAAAGGCATTATGTGTTATCATAAATAGTATGTTTTTTAAAGTTTATTTATTTATTTTGAGAGAGAGAGGCCATGCATGTGTGGGGGAGGAGCAGAGAGAGGGGGAGAGGATTCCAAGCAGGCTTCACACTGTCAGCACCGAGCCCGATGCAGGGCTTGAACTCACGAACCATGAGATCATGACCTGAGCCAAAGTCAAGAGTCAGATGCTTAACCGGCTGAGCCACCCAGGCGCCCCATAAATAGCATATTTTTATCAAAGCTAAGTATGTTTTCCAAACGAGAGAAGAAATTCCTGAGAAGAGTGGCATTAATGGACATGCATGTAACTCTCTGTCTGGCTTAACGGGGAGGGGGCGGCTGGAGTCAGGGGTCTGGTGTGCTGTGGGCAGCATGTGAGGAAAGGCCAGGCACAGGCACACACACACGTATGTAGCACACACGTATGTAGCAGGACATGGGCCAAATACGTTAATGACCTTTTCAGAGGATTATGGGTGTTTTCCTTATAAGCCACACGAAAACTTGACAAGTTATACTTTCTTAAGATTAATGGAAATGTCGAGTCTAAAATGGTGTTGGTGAACTTTTCACGCCGTCTCACATTACAAATCATTTGTCCTGTGCTCTGAATGCATCATCTGTCACATCCAATTTAGTAATCCAATTTAGCACGAGTCTTCGGAAGATATTGGTTTATTGAGATATCGGTTTGCGGGGTTTCCTACATGCTTGAGTGCAGAAGAGGCCAGCGGCCAGACCACGTACAGAAGCAGGGCTGAGGCACAGCCCGCAGCCACCGGCCGGGACCCCCTCGCACAGCCCACAGTAGGCAGCCCCGGAAGCCGGGGTCTGCAGATCAGACCTGCAGGAAGCCATTTCCCATCTCTTGTGACCATCAGGGTCCAACTGTGACCCAGGTAGCGATCGGCCAAACAGCCGGGCTCGGTGAATAACTGACCTCAGCCCCAGTTTCTGTCTCTGCCTTTCCAACTCGGGAGAAGCCAGAGAAAGCCAAACGTGCGCCCTGCCCGACTGCGCGTGGTCCCCGACCAGCCGCCCCAGACCCGGGGCCTCCCCCGGGGTGCACCGGGCTGCCCCACCCTCGGCCGCAAAGCTCCGCCTCCTCCACCTGCCTCCAGGCCTCTGCCGGAGCGCAGGCCGCTGACGCCCCCGTTGCACAAGCTCAGGGTAAATAAAGTTCCCGCAGCTCATCTGGCTGTTCTCCGTGTATTTCCACTCTCATTTGATGCCGTCCGGAAAATCACACTTGCTTATTTCCACCCGTGGCAATAGAAAATCTTTAAATATTGTGAAACTGTCAAGTTCACCGTGATGGATGAAAGTGTCTCAAAAGTCTACTTTTACCCCAAATCTCCAGCCTAGTCAGCAGCAGCGACAGTGACTTCTTTTCCTCCGGGTGACGGCCAGTTCACAGGCTGCACAACACAATTTCCTGGTCGACTGATCGTGCAGGGAAAACAGGTATAAACCGTGTCTGGGAAAAGAAAAAACAAGTCACGTCTCACTGCAGCTCACGGCTGGGGTCCAGGGGAGCCGGGTTGACACCGGCTGTTGTCACTTCACGGCTGCGAGGTGCTCCAGGTGCTGTGTGTCATCACACGGAGCCGGAAAGCCCTGCGCACACCACGGGGTGAACACACTTGGTTTTCACTGCGTCAGAAGGACGTTCTGAAGAGAGCTGCTTTGTTTCCTGCGAGAGGCGGTGATGAGCCCGCGGGGCCGGGGAGGGAGGGCTCTGTGCGCTGCGTGGGTGGGGCAGCCGGTGGTGTCACCCATGCTTGCTTTAGGCCAGCAGTGGTCCACGCAGTCGGGAAATGTCCCACAGCGCGACAGAATGGCTTTGTCGCCGTGGGTGCCCGGAAGGGGCTCTGGTCCCTGGCAGGCTGCTCGCACACGGAGCAGGGACCGCGAGAACCTGCTTCTGCGGCCCCTCTGCAGTGTGGCGTCCCAGATTTACGGGGGAAATACGTCTCTCGAGTTTGGGCTGCCTGTGCTTGTGTGGAGGGGCTGGTGTGTGGCCGTGTGTGGCTGCAGTCACTGGCCGGGCTTCGCGCCTGTACGTCGGGAACTAGTATAATGTCCATGTCAATTGTACCGCAATAAAAAGGCCCCGAGTTACATGGACGACGCCCGAGAAGTCTGACGGATGAAAGAGGAAGGAGGTGGGAAGTCCTCGTTCAGGGCGGCATCTCGGAAACACGGGGTGAGGTCTGCAAGCTGATTAGGATGCAGACACACCAGCTCTGGGGTTAATCTCGGGCACTGGTGAGACTCTGTCCAGCCGGCACCTTCTGGAGGATTCCATGCCCTGCTTTCCTCTCCCTGCCCGTGCAGCACGTACAAGGCCACGTGCACAGTTAGCAACACCGAGGGGAATTTCTAACATTCCAGGCGAGAGGCCACACGTAAAGTGATTTATGACACAGAAGCTCACAGGCCATCCTCCTTCCAGAAAGTGCAGGTGGGCACCAGCTAAGCTGTGCGTTCAGAGGAGACAGCGTGTCTGGTTCTCTAATAAAACCTTAGAATGGGTAAGAATTCATGTTGCTGCCTAAATGAGATTTCTGGGCACGAGCTGAAAAATGTCGCAGGAACCTCCAGAGGGACGGCACGTGCAGGTCTTCCCGGGGGGCTCCCCAGGTCCTGAGGGGGGCGGGCTCCCGGTTCCTGCGGGGGATGGACTCCCTATCCCTGGGGGGGCTCCTGGTTCCCAGGGGGCCAGGCTCCTGGTTCCTGGGGAGGGGTGGGCTCCCACCTCTGGCGGGGGGCTCTCGGAAGCCAAAACGCAGCCCAAATGCCGACCCCCTACACTGCCGGAGGCCTCTTCCCTGACGTGGAATCAGTGCATCAAGCTCCATCAAGCTCCATCTTCAGAGCAAAGACAAAGGCACATTCACACGTTCTTCTCCCCAGTTCCCCACATAATTGTTTGGTTTTAATGTTAATTTATTTTTGAGAGAGACAGAGAGAGAGGGAGCAGGGGAGGGGCAGAGAGACACAGAATCCGAAGCAGCTCCAGGCTCCGAGCTGTCAGCACAGAGCCCGATGCCGGGCCTGAGCTCACAGACAGGGAGACCATGACCTGAGCTGAAGTCAGACGCTGAGCCGACTGAGCCGCCCGGGCGCCCCTGATCATCTGGTTGTAAAAGAGATCTCGCAGAAGGCCGGACGCCGACCCGTGGCGGGGCCGCGGGAAACAGCAGCGGAGTCAGAGGCCGGTGTGCGTGGGGCCCGGGCTCCTGGCCGCCTCTCCCAATTCGGGCCACCGTGTCAGTGTGCCCGTGGGGGTCGTGACCTGCTGACGGCACCGGCACACACATAAATGCAGCCGCAGTGACTCCTGGATTCTCACGGACCCGTACCAGGAACGAACGTGGCGTTACTCGCGCGCCTCTGTGAGAGCCACGTCTGCGGGGTTCTTTACTGGGCACAGATGGTGGCCGGCGGGCGGACCACGGCTGCTCAACTTTTCAAGGTGCTGGATTCACGCAGGGAGCTATTGGGATAAACCATGTCCCACGGGGGAGCCTCTGGGCCTCACACGCAGCACCTCGTCCTTGCAGACGTGAGGACGGTCCCCCAGGCTCCATGCCCCGGACTCTGTCTCTCTGGGTGCCCATGGGGGCTGCCTTCGTGGACGGCGGGCCCCGGGCGGGGGGCTGTCTGGCGAGGACCAGCACGGGCGCCCGCAGACGACTCCCCCTTCCCCCCCTCCCCCCCGCCCCAGTGCCTGGGGCTCGGATTCTAGCATCTTCAGTGTGATAACCGCCAAGGAAGCCTACAAGCCCAGAGACGGGAGATTTCACACGTTGCATCGGGAATAATTTTATCCCCCCCCCCAAATTTCATTACCCTTCCTTCAACTCTATTGGTTTCAAGACTCAGAAGAGTTGAAAAAATAAATGGGTTTATGGGACTGAATATTCTAGAAATTGGCATCTACAGAGAGGCAGTTGAGTCTCATTTTCTCCCTTTGACCTGAGGGTCAGGCTACTGAGTCACCCTTCAAAGAATAACCAATTTTACAAGCACATTAATTTTACTAAAATTCAGAACAGCAGAATCTCTAAAATGCTGAGTATTTCCCAGAATAATCATAACTTTACATCCCACGGTTGGTAGTACCCTAACTAACGGTTTGCCACCAACATCCAGTAACCGGGCCGCCAGCGTGAGTAACATCTATACGGGATTGTAGGGCCTCCTCACCGATGCAAAGTCCTCTCCTGTTTGAGGGGCTGAGTCACAGACACAGGCTGTTTTTATAAAGCTTTTAGATTGAATTAGACTTTAAAATCGTAATGATACAATGGACTTATAATAGAAATACTGGCAGGATGTGAGTGGCCTTTAAAGGAAATTGAATTTTTTCTCTTCTAAAGCTAATAATGAAGGTTGGCTCTACAAGCTTGACTTCTTATGGACACTATTTCTTATTTAACAAACGAGACCAGTCTATACTCAATCGCCAACTTCACTAGTCCTATGAGCTGCTAAATCTCCAGCCTGAGTTTTTGATCTTAGGTGTTAATTAATGTTTGAAATTCATGGACCTTACACGTATGTAATATTGGTTGGATCAGTAATTTCTTATGCACTCAAAACACAAGAGAATAGGGAAAAGAGTGAACCGGAGAATGCTTTTGAAATTTTGATACGGATCCCTTGTTTCCAAATTAAGAGACGTCAGTTAAATGCACCACATCTGTTCACCTTAACGACGAAGTCGCGATGGTCAGCTGTGCACGGACACCCACATCCCATCCTGCCGCCCGTCGGCCATTCCACGCACTGCCTTTGGAAAGCTGGTAATCGACACCTACGAGGATCGCAAACTACCCCCAATTATCAGGGACCCAGGTCCTCGGTGGGAGAATCCCCTTCCTCACTGAGCTCGAGCACAAGTGCGAAGGGCCTGAGGGTCAGGCGGTCGGTTCTTCCAGGAGGCAGGCGGCTGACTCGGAGCTGGAGGTGGAAGCCGTCTTATAGGACTTTCACTGGAGCCACATCTGGGGGACGGGTCCCTCCACTGAGCGCCCCCCCAGCACCGGCCATCGCCTTCGGGGCGGGAGGAGGCTTTCGCCGGGGTGTGTGGGAGGGCCCCCTGGATGGCGTGCCTGGACGTGAGGGGAACCCGTAGGTGACGTACCCTCCACCCCCTTCCCGATCCCAGTGGGCTCACGTCTATGCCTCCTGCCCTGTGCTGACCCTCACCACGGACAGGGACACGTGGGGACCCGGGGATGAGGCGACTCCCTGCCATTCTGTTTCCACTTCTCTGTCCTCGGTGGGTCTTGCTCACGTCCACGGCCCGGGGGCAGAAGGAAGCGCGGGGCAGCTGAGCCCGGACCAGCGTGAGCAGACACACCATCGGGTCGTACCTTTCCCACGGGGCCCCGTGAGTCACGCGTTACAGAGGTTTTGAGAAAACCCTGTTTACGGAGTGTGTCACTCCATGTGGTTGCGAGTTCCTACGTGGAGGTGCATCTCGGAACCAGAGCTTCGTGGCGCAGCTCCGGGACAGTCGCAGCCTCCATGCGCTTCGCGTGTTTCTGGAGTCTCAGGCTCCCCGACCCATCTCACCCTGTCTGTGCCCGCGAGCGTCTGCACCCATGTTCCCGCCGCCGCCACGTCCCCAGGGGCCGGTGCGAGTGTGTGCGGAAGGAGACGCGCTCCGGCCGCGTGGTGAACGGAGCCGGGCAGTGTGTGGGGGCGACACCCACAGCATCCTCGTCTGCACTTGTGGGTAAACACGCCGGGGGCTCACACCGCGGGGGCGCCGGCCCTGAGGCGGGAGGGGGTGCGCAAAGGGGCCCCCTCGGTCCTGGGAGTAGCTGGACAGAGAAGGGCCGGGGGCCATGGGGGGAGGGGCGGGCAGAGCTGAGACCCGAGCAAACGCTCCCGTGAGGCCCAGCGGGACCCGGGGCTGACGGCACCGGGCAGTCTGGGGGCCCAGCGTCTCTGGCCTCAGGTGCTCGGTCCCTGAGGCGAGGAGAAGACGGCCAGAGACACGTGGGGCAGGATCCTCACGCGCTGGGAGGGGACGTGACCAGCGGAGGGCCCGTGGCCTGCAGGGGGCAGGGAAAGCCAGGCTGGGGAGGGGCTGGAGCCTGGCCACAGCCTGGCCACGAGCCCTGAGCTGGGCCGAGCAGGGCGCAGCGGGCAGGGCGGGCGTGAGGAGCCCTGACGGCCACCCAAGGCCGCACGGACTACCTGCTCCTCCGACCCCGACGTCACCTGAGTGTGGGGGGAGCCACGGGACTGAGCCCCCAGGACAGAGCGTTACCAGCGGGGATGCTGAGTTCCTGGGGTCACGGGATTTGCAGTGACGACTGCGTAGCTGGCATCCCACATCCCTGTTAGCTCAGCAAAGTAAAGGCACTCGAGGCGCCCGGGGGCTCAGTATGTTGAGGGTCTGACTAGATTGTGGCCCAGGTCACAGTCCCAGGGTGGTGGCCTGCTTGGGATCCTCTCTCTCTCTCTGCCACTCCCTCACCTGCGCTCTCTCAGAAATAAGTAAATAGACATTGAGAATACAAAGATGTGTTTCCTTTGCACGTCAGGCAGAGGGCCCAGGAAGCGCACAGGGCCCTGCACCCGCCATCTGGGGCTCACCCACGGGCACCCACTGTCTGGAGCTCACCCACGGGCCCCGCACCCCACCGTCTGGGGGCTCACCCACGGGCCCGCACCCGCCGTCTGGGAGCTCACCCACGGGCCCCGCACCCGCCTGGGGCTGCACCCAGGGCTCACCCACGGGCCCCGCACCGCCCGTCTGGGGCTCACCCACGGGCACCCTGTCTGGGCTCACCCACGGGCCCCTGTCTGGGGCTCACCCACTGGCCCCGCACCCGCTGTCTCACCCACGGGCCCCGCACCCGCCGTCTAGGGCTCACCCATGGGCACCCACTGTCTGGAGCTCACCCACGGGCCCCACACCCACTGTCTGGAGCTCACCCACGGGCCCTGCACCCGCTGTCTGGGGCTCACCCACAGGCCCCGCACCCGCCGTCTGGGGCTCACCCACGGGCACCCACTGTCTGGAGCTCACCCACGGGCCCCGCACTCGCCGTCTGGGGCTCACCCACGGGCACCCACTGTCTGGAGCTCACCCACGGGCCCCGCACCCGCTGTCTGGAGCTCACCCACGGGCACCCGCCGTCTGGGGCTCACCCGCTGGGTGGTGGTGCATCTTCCCCTGCTCCCTGGGCTCAGGGACACACTAGGCAAACGGCCCGTGCCACACCGACGCCCGGTCTGCCCCGCGGAGCCTGTGCTTGTGCGGGCCCACGGGCAGCTCTGCTCCGGGTGTGGCTTTGGCGCAGCCCCAGCAGGAGGCGGAGGGAAGGGCTGCGAGCACAGCTCGGGAGGGACAGAGGAAGCAGGAGCCGGCGGCCTCACCTCTGGGTCGGTGGATGGGGCTGCAGGGCGCCGCGTGGAGATGGGACGTGACTCCTGCCTGGTCTGCGGTGCAGGCGTCTGTCTCCCCGGCTCGGCCCTCGCATCCTTTCTCAGCAGGAAAGAGAGCCCTGTGACACAGCAGGGGACCCGGGGGGAACTCGGCTGCCTCGCACGGGGCGTCGGGTCCTGACACCCTTGTGTGGGCAGAACCTTCCTGACGCACCTGCTGATAGGAGTGAGGGGTTTAGACTCGGGGATCCCTGACGAGGACGGGAGGCAGTGACCCAGCAGAGGGTCCGCATGACAGCTGACCTGCGTGTGGAGCTCCGCGTGCTTGCGTCAAGAGCAGCGAGGGCTCACGTGGAAACGCGGGGAACGCAGCACCCCGCTCAGCCGGCAAGCACCTGCTCCAGACGCGCTGGCGGATGGGCTCCAGAGCCACGCGTGGTTCACGAATCAGTGATACGTGGAGTA
Source organism: Proteles cristata cristata (assembly GCA_017311185.1). NCBI lineage: Eukaryota > Metazoa > Chordata > Mammalia > Carnivora > Hyaenidae > Proteles > Proteles cristata. The sequence continues at coordinate 268,260 of JAESUZ010002673.1, forward strand.
AAACTGACACTCAAATAATAATTTACTGACATACATTCACAAAACAGAAACTCAGCTGTTTTAAACTGAACAATTGCATGTCATATAGTACATCCACAGTGCTGTACAGTCACCAGCTCTATCTAGTTCCGGAATGTTCCATCACCTCAAAGGAAGCTCTTTGGCTTCCCGGGCTGGTGGCTGTGGATTGTGGGTCAGACTTCTGCTTTGCTCTGTCTCTCATCCCCGCCAAACTACGCTGGAGTCCCACGGTGTGCTGAAGCCCAGTGCTCACTCCCCAGCACCCCAACCACCCCCTGGGGCCCCGCTGGGACTGGGGGTGCCTGCACCAGCAGCTGGACAGGCCGGCCAAGCCAGAGATCGGGGCCCAGTGGGCAGCAGCTCCCAGTTCCCGGGTGCGGGAGCTCGGCCTACAGAGTGGGGGGGCTTGGCTGTGAGCAGTGCGCAGGGGGAGGGGGCGGGGCTTCCTCCGTGCGGCATCTGGGGCAGGACCCCCAGCCAGGGCTGGTCCCCTCCTGCTGCCCAGCCCTGGGTCCCCACCACACTGGGCGCTGGGAAGGCAGCGCTCAGTTGGCTGGTGGCCTCCGTCTCCCTCCGCCCCCTGCAAGCCGGCCTTGCCTCCCAGCTCCACCCCTGCATCCTGGAGCCGGGCGAAACGCTGCCCTGCCAGGAGGGTGCAGGAGGAAGGCCACGGCTGTCGTGCTCCAGGTCAGGGGAGCAATGCGGGCGAGCCAGCGCCTTTCGCGGGGCCCGCAGGTCTGCCCTTAGACCCGCCCCCGCCCGCCGCGCACGTCCCGTGCCTGCCCGGGGCCCAGAGGCCGTGTCCTGTGCTGGCCGCACCCCGAGCCGTAAGGCCCCCGTGCTGGCTGCCAGTGCCAACCGCAGGAAGTAGGAAGAGTCACTGAGAGCACTGAGTGCCGGACACAAACACGTAAGACGGAGACAAGGAAGGAGAGGGGGTGCAGTTTGCACGAGGGCGGGCGGGAGGCGGGGAGAGGCCCCCCGCCCCGTCCAACAGGCTGCGCCAAGGGTTCCCGCCACCGGGGAGCAGACACGTGGAGGCGGCCTTACCTCCATCCACGCTAACAGCTGGAAGCAGGTGACAAGGACACCGGTGCCCGACGCCCAGAAGCCGTGGAGCCTGGACAGAGTCCGCGCCCACCCGCGGGTGCTCCTGTGGACCCGTGGGCCCCCCGGCCTCCGAGCCCCCGGCCTCTGACCACATCACCGTGTCCCAGGGGCCAGGAGCAGGTGACCCTGCGGGGCCTGCATTCCTGTCCCCGAGGGAAGGGGGACAGCGGCTCCCTCGGCCTGGGCCACTTCCTTCTTCCTCGCTCACCTGGACGCAGCGCTGCCTCTCCGTCCATGGTTCACGGACGTTCCCATCCCAGCCGTCAGCACAGACTCCCCGTCGTGGCCCGTGCTTCTGTGTCCCCGAGGGGGCTTGGGGCGAGCGCTGACATTCCCTGGCCGAGAAAGGCTGTGAGAAGGGCTCACTGGAGGCATTTTCGGGACGGAAGTGAGTGTGGGCATGGTCTTCACCGAGAAGCCCGCCGCCGCATTTCTGACTTTGGAGAAGACATTTCTGTAAAGGAAAAGGGGGTGTTTGACACGTGGTGCGCATGCCTCTCGGCAGGTAAACGCACGTGCCCTACAACCACAGCGTGTAGCCACGTGTCCTTCCATGACTTTGCAGGGACCCTCCAGCCAGCGACTTCGGGCTCACAGCCACACACCCCCCTCCTGGGCCCTGCGGGCGCTGGCGGCGCCCCGGCCTCTCGCCTGCTCACGGGACTCACTGGGCTACGGGGACGGTGGCACACTCACGCGTAAACCCAGCAGGGCCGATGCGGTGGCGTCGTCATGAACAGCGGCACCCCGTTCACCTCCCTCTCTGCCCGGCCCATCCAGGGCGCATCCAGGCCGGTCTCCGTCCTGAGCCCAGGCCCACTGGGATGTTCTGTCCACGAGGCCCACGGCGTGGCTGTTCCTGGCGTGGACGCAGCAGCTCGTGGCCCAACAGTGGTCGGTGCTGCTTGAAGAAGGCAGCCGAGCCTGAGAACAAAAGCGTGAGTGTTACACGCACACCGAGCTCAGACAATGCCGGCTCCGGGGCCAAGTGCGCTCGGGGCCCTTGACGGCTGCCAGGCTTTGAGCACAGAGGCGTGGCTCATAAAAAGATAATGGGAACCCGGTTCACACAAAAAAGCCCAAACCGAGAGGCAGCTGGCTGTCAGGCTCACCTGCGTGAGAAACGCCTGCTCAGAGCCGCCGTCTTTGGGAGGCTCGAGGCGGCTCTTGGGGCCACGAGTCATCGGAAATGTCCGCTAAGTGGCGGGCGTAGCGCTTTTGTTTAAAGATACACAGTCATAAGTAAATGGAGTTTTTGTTCTCCCATGGATTCAATCCAACGAGCTACGAAGGGGCCCTCGAAACCGTGTGTTTGCGAAGCAGGAAAAGCTCCTCCTGAGGCTCTGACCCACGTGCCCGGAAGCAGGAGCGCGGCCTGGACTGACAAGCGACCTCCCACCTCCGGGCAGAGCGGGGGCGGGAGACGGGCCTCGTCAGAGCTCACGAGCGGAGAGTGCTGCTCACCAGCTCCCGGCGCCCGCAGTCACAGGGGCACCCCTTTGTTCAACGTGCACTCGCAGGGCAGCGGTGAGGCAATGTTTAGTCGCCCTCTGTACACCCTCGTAGACTGGAGTCAGCCCTCTGTCTCCTGTGACCAGCCCGTCACGCGTCACCTCTAGTTCAGGCTTCAGAGACGCACCAGTGAGGGAGGAGGAGGAAACGGAGGGTCAGGGAGTGAACCCCCAGCCGGGCGCCTGCAGAGTCTGCGTCCTTTCCCAGTCGAATGAGATCGCTTCCCGGGAGGTGGGGGCTGAGCTGTCAGGCACGGGCAGGGGTCACCTGGTTCACAGGCGTGATGGACGCTCACGTGCAGGACTTTACCCGTCAGCGTAGAAGTGGGGCCGGTGCAGGTCGACGAGGCACGTGGCCCATGGCGAGCAGAGCGTGTGGGACGCGGAAGGTCCTGGAAAAGGTTCTGAGTGAGTGAAAATGGGATAAGGCATTCGGTACGATGAGGCCTCTTAATAGACAGTAGGATTTTGTAAGTCTTCATGGGGAAGAAATGTCACTGAAGGGGCTTCGACTGAATTTGAACGCGTCCCTGGGACATGTCGGACCCTTGGAAGGCGGGTCTGGGAAGCAAAGACCCTCAGACGCGGACGAGCTCGGTCAGTTTTTGGCTCCTTCATTTATCAGGACGTGACTGAAACAAGGGTAACGGCTATTACAACGGCCAGACCTGTACCTGCGTCCGGAGGTCAAGGCCGTGGGGACACAGAGCTTGGTCTCTATTTCCTGCCCCTGGTCCATGACCGGCCTGCCTGTCTGGCATTTGTTTGACGGGGGTTTCCTGCATCTTGACGCCCCGTGTCGCCTTCATACGAGCTCTGCCATTATTCCGTCCACCCTACTGGCTCCCGGAGGAAGGGGAGACCCAGGGCTCCAGGGACAAACGGGGGGCTGGGTGGGAGGCAAAGTGGCCCTTGCCCGGCACCCTTCTCAGCCCTAAATGCCGTCGCCAGGCTGAAAAGTCCCTCCCTGTGCCCTCAGAGGCCAGCGTGCTTCTGCCTTCCACAGTCACGTCAATGTATATATCACGGATAAAGTTCGCTGAGTATATTTTATACTAAAAATATAAAATTTGTGGGGCCCCTGGGTGGCTCTGTCGGTTAAACGCCGACTTCGGCTCAGGTCATGATCTAGCAGTTCGTGGGTTCGAGCCCCACATCGGGCTCTGTGCTGACAGCTCAGAGCCTGGAGCTGCTTCGGATTCTGTGTCTCCCTCTCTCTCTGCCCCTCTCCTGCTCAGTGTCTCACTCTGTGTCTCTCTCAAAAATAAATTAACATTACACTTAAAAATATAAATATAAAATTTGAACAATGTGATGCTCTTTGGGAACTACATCAGTGAAGGAGCAGAGAGAAACAAATTCCCGTGCAGGGCATAGGTCGTTAATCTCTAAATAACAGTTGATGGGCTGGAACCCTCCAGCACTTGTCTGTTCTAAGCAAGCCTCCCACGGTCTGGGGTTTGGGGGAAGAAATCACCATTCGCTTGTTTTTCTAAAGAACTCAAACAAACGTGCCTGGAAGTGTGGCCGGCTGGGAGCCAAGCGCGCACTCGAGGCCGCAGACACCGGCTGTGTCGGTGGCCCCGAGGCCGTTGAACGTGCCACCGGGTGTCCGACTGTGGGCGGCGGCCAGCAGGCTGTCTGTTGTTCTCTGGCCCTGCTGACCTCGGTCAGAACCACCTGCCTGTCCCTCCCCCTCCCTTCAGAGCTTACTGAATTCGAAACAGCTTCCCTGGTAAGAGGCAGCTTTGTCTGAGCCTCTGTGGAGGCTGCCGGGGGATGGCGATTGACTGTTGGAAGACTTTGAAAGCGGTTTCTGCTTGGGCTGTAGGTTTGCAGAGAGACAAGAATGCGTGGACACGGCTTTGTGGAGCGGTGCCGGCTCGTTAGCACGCAGGCTGGAAACCCGCCTGGTCGTGTACTGAGTTACGACAAATGTTTGTACGCAGTTTCATTACTGTATTAAGTCGCCTGTCCCGTAGGCAGCAACCGAGCAGCGGCCACAGGCCCGGCGTGTGCCGCGCGGGGCAGGCGTGCGGCCGAGGGTAAGGCTTCGCCCACGAGGAGCCTGCCTTCTCAGGGCGACGTGGGTGCTGCCGTTCCGCAGGTGACGGGCCCCCCGTGAGGCGAGCACAGCCATCCCCCCATCTCTCAGGCGCCCGGGGGGCAGGCCAGGCGGGCTGCCCGCAGGGGGAAGGCTTGGAACGGGGCCCCAGGTGCCAGTCACGTGCTGTGTACAGCTCAGGGACTCGCTCGGGCCACCTTACAGGAGGGACATTTAGGGACAGAGAGAAGGAAGTCGTCTGGGGGGGGGTCCCAGTTGGAGGCTGGGGGAAAGAACCACGGGCAGTAATGGGCTGGGAGGCTTTCGAAGCCTGCGGCGGGTTTTAGCTTCACTGAACAAACACTCCGAGGACCTTCTAGCCCCAGCGGCGGTGACCAGCGCCACAGCCACGCGCTGACCCCGGAGGCTCCTCTGCTCCGACCAGACCCCGGGGCCCCTCGTCGGGGTGAAAACACACACTCGGTTTTAGAGACAAGGACGTGCGAGTCTAGAAACAAGTACCCCCAGGTGTCACCGCCAGAGCACGGGAGGCGGAGACCCCTGGCGAGGGTGGCGCAGGGCCCGCCTGCCTGCCCAGCCGTGTGGCCGCAGGACCGGAGGAGCCCGTCCGCTGCAGCACCAAAGCCCCAGACGCGCCGGGGACGAAGGCTCGGCGGGTCCTGCTCTCCCAGGGCCGGGACCCGGGCGCCCCGGCTCCCAGCGGGGACAGGCCTCCGCCCGCCGAGGGCGTCTGCTCCTCTGACCTCGGCCCCACCGCGTCACCGGGACGCAGGGTTCCGGGCAGGAGTTCCCGGCCTGCGCTGCAGAGTCGCCCCAGGACAGCTGTGCCCTGAACCGCCCTGGGGAGCGGGGTTGCTGTCCGCAGATGCTTTCCTGAACGCAGGTTCCCAGAATGCAGCGGCGTTCGAGAAACGTGCGAGAGACATTGCCTTTCCTGACCTTAATTTATTCTCCTCCTCTTATTACTTTAAAAACTGTGATGGCTTCGGGGCGCCTGGGGGCTCAGTCGGTTACGCATCCGACTTCGGCTCAGGTCGTGATCTCATGGTTTGTGGGTTTGAGCCCCATGTCGGGCTCTGTGCTGACAGCTTGGAGCCTGGAGCTGCTTCGGATTCTGTGTCTCCCTCTCTCTCTCTGACCCTCCTCTGCTCACTCTTTGTCTCTCAGGAAATGAATAAATATTAAAAAGTTTTAACAAAAATATAAAGATGGTTATGGGTTTATTTCTAGCATACCAGGAGCTCTGTTTCCAGATTGTCAGATTGAAAGTGAGTGTTTTATGGTGAGAAGTTGTTGACGTGTCTGTTAAGTGAAAACTTTAACTTAGAACAGCTTCACCATCGGTGCCTCGCTTGTGAACACACGCGTTCCACTGCTGGGCACCAGCGGCACCGTGAGACTAAGGGCACCTCCCCAACCCCGTGCCTCCCCCGCGCCCCCTCCTGGGTTTAACGCACCTTCTACACTTTCCACGGTGCTGTGTCATTTTGTGAGGATACAAAACTCAAGGTCCTCCCCCTGCCCCAACTCTACTCTGAATTGAAAGAGAAGGAATGAAAATGAAAATGAAAATACACCGAAGCCTGGCTATTCAATAGGAGAGCAGCGCTCTTTAAAGCAGGCACGTGTTTCCTCGCTTCCGCTGGCCATGCTTACACGTCGGTGTTACAACCATCGGACGTTTCGATCTCATGCCAACCTCACGGAACTCGGCCACACTTCAAGTCACCGTACTCCTCCCTGGACCACAGCACGACCTGAGTCCTTCGCCCTGTCTTCTCACGTTTGGTGGACGACGTGGAGAGAAGTGAAAGCAGACGGAGGGTGTTGGGCCCCGGCCTGGGCCCCGGCAGCACACGGGGTTCTCGGAACAATGGCAGGGCCACCCAGCTTTTAGTCTGTACGGCCTCGGGCGCTTCCCAGAGGTGAAGGTGCCTGTGGGCTGGGGTGGGGGCAGGTACCTCCCCCCGCCCCCCACTGCGCCCTACTGAGGGCTGGAAGGTGGCATCTTGGACTTTTTCTGGAAGCACAAGAGAACCGTCTACACTGTCGTCCCCCCGCTCGGACCTCAGAGGCTGCTCAGGTAGTGATTATGCAGGAGGCAGTGATGGAAACGTTGGGTGTTGAAGTTTGAAAGCACCGGATTCGAACGCCAGCTCGACACTGTCTAGCGGGAGGTCCTGGCTGAGACTTCATCTCGTCACAGCTACCCTGCAGTCGCCGTGGGAAGGTGCCGTGGAAGTGTCCAGTGCGTGGGCGGTGATGGGTTTCCTGGGCGTTACCGCGGGCTGCGCTTCCGTCCTGGGGGGCACGAGGGTGCTGTCACACTCAGGTCCCGGGGACTCACCCAGTGCCCATCAGAGAGCACTTGGGTCCATGCCTCTGGGTCCCGGGGTCCAGGGGATGCGGCTGCTGTGAGGCAACGAGGCCCAGTGACCCTGCAGGCCGCCATTCACGTTCCCGTCTCCTGTTCTCCCACCCGGTGCCCGGTTCCCCACATCCGTTCAGGAGGTGCATTCCCTTCCCTCAAGGCAGGAAGGGCACTGAGCAGTCAGTCGGCGCCCGAACGAAACGAGGACAGCAGCCTCCCCGAGCAAGGGGAAGCTCTCAGCAGACCACCCACAGGCCGCACCCCTACATCGGCTCCCTTGCATCTCTACCAGCCGGTCTCACATCTCCTCTGTGCCCCTGACGTTCTGGGGTCTCCGCCCGAAGGGTCACACTCTAGATGCCAGACTTGCGGGCTCCGTGATGATGTGAGCTGCGCCCCTAACCAGTCCTCTGTCATCTCTCCAGCAGCCACCCAGCTGCCTGTCTGTCCCCTGTCTGTCCTTCCTAGGGGCTCCCCTCTGTAGAGAACCCTGACCAATACATGTCCCAGGCCTGTGCTTCAAGCCAGCCTGACTTCTCCCCGAGCACCCAAGACTAAGGAAAAAGGGTTTCGGTTGTTTCTGGAACAAATATTATGGACCCTTTCCTTTTGTTCACAGACTCTTAATTCCGGTATTTTCTGAGCATTTGTCTTTATCTCCTACGCTTGAAGAAAGACTCCAGCTTCTCTGTCTTTGCTCCTTCTCGGTCTGTAATTCCAGGTCTCTGGCCTGCCCCGTCCACACCCAAGGCCCCAGTGGGGTTGGCCGTCTAGACCCTGCTCTCCCCACCCCACTGCTCAGGGGCACAGCCAGGCAGCTTTACGTGCGGACAGACACACGGCCGCAGAGGCTGCAAGTCAGCATTCTGCCAGTGCCTCCCCTCCCCCCAACGTCTTCCTCCCTCCTCCCACTTCCTCCTCCCCCTCCTCTCCTCACCCCTTCCTCCCTCCTCCCTTCTCCCCTCCTCTCATTTCCCTCTCTCCCCTCCTCCCCCTCCCCTCCCCCTCCTCCATCCCCCTGCTCCCCCACTCCATTGCCCTCTCAGATGGTCTCTTCTGCTTGTCTTCCTTCAGTTTCCTTCCACGTCACCAATGAGTCTGGTTTTCGTGATTCCAGATTAGTAACCCGAGGGAAAGAAGATTCTCTTTTATCCGGAAAATGTCTGCCAGAGAGAGCCCAGGCTCTGCCAGCATCACAAATTCACGGCTGGGGGGACCCTGACAGCCCCAGCCCAGGTCACATTGCTGTGGCGGCTGTGATGGAGCCCCCGGGCCGACCGCCAGGGCCGGGGCCGCCCCGCCATCCTGGGGGCCGCTCCAGGGCGTGGGCCTGGGCAGGGGAGAGGCCAGGAGGGCCGGTTTCCTGGAGGAGGCGAGTGGGGCCGTCTGACCACAGCGTCCTCTCCAGGAGGCGAGCAGTGCGCGGCCCGGGGTGAAAGGTGACCGTGTACGTGCGACCCCCACACTCCTTGCTCCGGGTTTGGACTCAGCCTGGCTCCAGGCTAAGCTCCTCACACAGCTCCGAACCCACAGAGCTTGTACGGTCAGCAAGGAGCCGGGTCCCCAAAGCGCCCTGAGTTCTGGGTTCCGGAGAATCCTCAAGAACACGGCTTTGTTAGACCTTCACTGGCCGCTTGTGGGCGCTCCGGAAGCGCGTCCTGAGCCGGTGGAAAAGGGGGAGCAGGCGCCGCGGCCGCCCCCACAGACCGGAACCGGCCCCCCTCAGGTGTTCACCTAGAGGCCCGTCTGGGACCCCGGGTCTGTCCAGGCCCCCATTTGGACAGGACCGGCACCAGCGAGCCCCTTGCACCCAGTTACTTCCCGTCGTCCATCCTGAGAGCACTGGGCCCCGGGAGGGTGCAGACGCGGCCCAAGGTTCACCGCCGGCACTCGAGGCTTTTGTCACCTACAAGCTCTAGCTGAAGTCAAGCGTCCCTGAGTCTGGACACTGTCCCTGCAGGCTGCTGTCCCCTCACGCGGCGCCGTCCCGCGCTCCCCCCCGGCGGCCCCACGGGCACCCTCAGCACTCCTCCGCCCCAGGCAAGTGTCCCGCCGTGTGCAGGCTGCGGCCCCAGCCCTGCGCCAGCCCGGGGCGCCCTGGGAGGCCCGAGTGGTCGGGAGCGGGGGAGGGGCGCAGAGAAGGGACCCCCAGCACCGCAGGGCGTGTCCCTCAGAGCCCCACCGGGTGCTTGCAGGTGGGGCTTCCCATGACCACCGTGGAGGGGGACGTCCGTCTCTGAAAGACGCGGCATCCACTCTGACAGAGGCTCTCTCTAAATTCGCTCCGGAGAGCTTCCAACATCCAGGGGTCTGAGCCCACAGCAGGGCGCACTGCTCTGTGAATCACCCAGGCCCCTGGCATCCTGGGGGGCCCCAGCCGCCCCGAGCTCTGCCCCGGGGGTGGGGGACGTGGGGCAGCCCTGGTTACCCCGCCTGTCCCCTCCCGACAGGACCGGGCCCAGACGGACAGCCTGTCCCACACCGGAGGGAAAGGCCAACACGGAAAGTAAAAGTTACCCAAGGTCAATGCCAAAGTGTCATGACGACAAATGCGAAAGTATGAAGTGAATCTGAAGTTAAACTGTCTTAGGCCCCAACGCTTTCTCCACCATCATTGTGCCGGTGCGAGCACAGATTGCTGAATGACTGCAGGTGACTGGCCCTTGTGTAGCCTAAACAGGGGGAACGTCATGTCATTTTCAGGCCATACTTTTTAAACAGGAAGCGACAGCACCATCGGACAGTGAGCGCTTACTATGTGCGAAGCGCTGAGTACACACCAGGGCATCGACCCGACGGTCCTTGAGGAGGTTTCTGGCACCGACCCCTTTCACAGACGGGTGCGCAGAAGTCAGGTTGCCCCGGCGGTGCTGAGGTGGGGGCCGCACACCCCCTTTCTGCTCTCTGGAGCAGCCTTCCTGTTGGGAAGGACAACGGACTTTGTTAGAAGCAGTTGACGAGCAAGATCAGAAGCACCACGAGGCGACATTTTCTGTGGTCAGATAGAGCCACGGAATTATGTCTGCTCCCAGAGTGGTCTTTGTGCGGTCACACACGCTTATTTCTATGTTCACACTTTGTAGGTTTGTGGGTCACACGGAGCTGTTACAACGTCTGGAGAGACGGATGTAAGGATCCATAAGGGGAGATTCATTACAGGGGCTGGTTCATGGGTACGGAGGCCCAGAAGTCCCATGACCCGCCCTCCGCAAGCCAGAGACCTGGGACGCCACTGGTGGGGTTCAGCCTGAGCCCCGGTGCCTGAGAAGGGGGGGCCCTGGTGTAAGTCCTGGTCTGAGTCGGAAGGCCGGAGAGTCAGAGCACTGGTGTCCACAGGCAGGAGAGGGGCGTCTTGGCTGAAACACAGGGTTTGCCCTCCTCTGTCTCTTGCTCTGTGCAGACCCTCAAAGAATTGGGTGACGTCCATAGACACGGATGAGACTCTCTTGCTTACTCGGTCAACTTTCCGGAACACTCCCTCACAAAGACACCAGGTACCCTTCTGGCCATCAGGACATTCTGTGGCTCAGTAAAGTCGACACAAAATTACCCATCACAATCCCACATTGCTGCTTTGTTAACTTCCATTATTGGTGTTTAAAAAAGCCCCTAAACTGTGATTTTCACCCAAGGAGTCCTAAACGTACAACTAACGGGATGTCGAAGCCTCTGTGTTCCCTCAGGCCAGCTGTGGGTATCGGGGTGAGGTCCCCGTTGTCCGTCAAGGGCGTGAGGCTCCCCCCCATTCTGGAGCGGGCCTGCTGTGTCCCTCAGACAGTCCCCGCCGTGACCACAAACGTCTCAGGTGATCACGGGCGGTTGGCTCCGACCACTGACCTCCCGCGCAGCCTCCCCAGTGAGGACTCTATCGTATAACAACGTGACCCATTTCAGATCCCTCCTCTATTCTCAACAAGATTAACGATGAATAGCATCTTGCCAGTGCCTCTATTTCGTCTGATGTTTCAATATTTGTTCAAGACTTTTCCAGAGCCTCTTGACCTAAAGCATTGGACGCTGTTTCCCCACAGACTCTGGTCAGATCGAAGGGCGTCCTTTGATCCAAGATGCCCACCGCCCCCGCATGGCACTCGCCTTGGGAATGCTCGCTGGGCCAGCCAGGCCGGCTCAGGGGCTTCCGCCCAGCAGCACAGGAAGGCTGGCCTCGGGTGGTGGACGGTGGGGGCGGCAGGGCCACTGTGCGGCAGGGGAGAAAGGAGCAGGTGGGGGTGTGTGCGGCCAAGCGTGTCCCTGGGGCTGGCGCTTCAGTCCCCGTGGGAGCCCATCACCTGTCTCTACAGACCGTCTCCCTCCCCTTCGCGCCACGTCTGTGGATGACTTCACTCTAACAGGTGAGGCAGCTCCTGACGTCTAAACGGATGTCAGAACCAGGCTCTCGGGACAGCAGGGCCCGCCCAGCCCTGCTCGGCGTCTCTCCCCTCCATCGGGACGGCCGCGTGGCTCTGGGCGCCCGCACACCTCCCGGCCCATCAGCTGAGCGTGTGCCGGGTGTGCGGGGGCCCGAGGGAACGGGCCAGCGGGGGTGGGTCTGGCGTGGCACGTTACCCCCGAAGGGCCTTGGGCTGTGTGCCTGGGGCCTCTGCTCTCCTTGTCTGGGCGTGGCCGTGCTGCAAGCCACCAGGGTGACGGTGGACGTGGTGGTGGGCGTGGCAGCTTCCTCGTCCACATACCCCAATTCTCTTCTGTTTTCACGCACTTGTCTGCCGTCAGTTCCCACATAAATATGTGCACCTCATCTTCATGCGTGGTATGCAAAACCAGCTGTCCTTCATGGGAAACTTCATTCCACTGTTCCTACTCATAATAAAAAAATACCAAGTAATTCCATGTTCTGAGAAACAGTCACCAAAATGCAATTTGATCCCTACTTGAAGGGCCGAGGACTCTGCCGGGCTCCAAAAAGAGGGAAAGCTTTTGAATGAAGTGATCGCTTTTCCTCCGGGAGGTCTGGGGGCTGGGCAGGAAGTGTGGCCACTCAGGGGTCCCCGCAGGTCAGTGCCTGGTGCCGTCAGGTCCCCGGGGGGGCATGTTCCCTTGTGTGGGGATCGCTGCCCCTTTCCCGAGCGGGGTGAGGCCCTCCCCGCCCGGGCGTCTGCACCCCGAGAACTCCAGGGAGCCGAGCCGGGGGAAGCTGGTCCCTTCCCCGCCCCGTGCAAGTGTGTGCGGAGGGGGGGTGAGGGGGGGCAGACGAATCACCTGCAGCGACAGGGCAGGGGTCGCCTCACCTCCCGGCACCTGGAGAGGTCAAATCCTCCAGCCAAAGGGGCTGATGAGCCAGGGCCCCATGGGAGGGCTTGGGACCCTTTTAACACAGGTGCAACTCTCAAACACAGGGCATGTCACACATGAAGGTAATTTCTTATAACATGAAAGTTATGGCTGGATTTAAATAATTTACCCTGTGATTGTGAGTCTTCTCTTGAGCTCAAAAAAAAAAAATCTCACCTTAGAAAATCCAGCTTCCCGCTTTCTTTCTTTCTTTTTTTTTTTTTTTTTTACAAATAGTTTATTGTCAAATTAGTTTCCACATAACACTCAGTGCTCATCCCCACAAGTGCCCTCCTCCATGCCCATCCCTCCTCCCCCACATCCACCAGTCCTCAGTTTTTGTCAGCATTCAAGAGTCTCTCATGGTTTGCCTCTCCTCCCTTTCCCCCACCATTTCCCCCCTTCTTCTCCCCCTTGTTCCTCAGTTAAGTTCCTCCTAATCCTCCTATACGTGCAAACATAGGATATTTGTCCTTCTCTGCCTGACTTATTTCGCTCAGCATAACGCCCTCCAGGTCCATCCACGTTGCTGCACGTGGCCAGATTTTAGCTTCCCGCTTTCAAATTCTCCTCTTCCGTATTCCTGCAGGGACCCCTCTCTCATGAAAGCGTTTGGTGTGACCCCGTGGGGCCTGTCGCTGGGAGTGGATTCTAGGTCGGCTCATTCACTTCTGTCTCCCGGCCCTGACGAAGCCAGCAAGGGCCGGGTCCCGCTGAATAACCTGTAGGCGGCAAAGGCTACCTGGTCCCCAAAGGAGGCCTATGGCTGCTTTCAGGATCTTTGCCTTTTAAAATGTTTATTCAGGACAAACATTTGCAGGCCCCACGGAAGGGCTTTTCCCTGATTCCTCTTGACCTTCAGTGACCTCCCTCCAAGGGCACATGGCTTCCTCCCCCCAGGGAAACTCGAGAGGCTCTTATTTATTCCTCAGGAGTCCCTAAGGGTTCACACAAGTCTTAATAATTAACCTGGGCTGGAGTGGCCGTGTGACCCTCCCACACTCCCCCCTTCGCGGGCCAGGTGGGCTAGTGCCCCACGGCCACCGGTCACGGGTCTGCCGTCACCAGGTGGGGACAGGTCCCTCTGCCATCCGGACACTCACGAACACCGGGACGCTCCACGGCAAGCACCTCCTTACATCTGTCAGTGCGGGCGCATCAGCTCCCGCACGAGGCCCCCGGCGTGAGCAAAGCCTGGCGCCCTGCCACACTGAGCGCCCCTCACGCGCAGACGCCACATTTGGGTGCAACTCTGCAGGGGCACGTGGGACTCGTGGAAGGTAAGGAAACAAACTTCTGAGAAATGTCTTGTGTGCATCGTCATGCCGCGAGTGGGGCCCTGATGTCCTCGCCCTGAAAAGTACTTCAAGTGCACGCAGGGCTGGGCCGCGGCCTGGGAGAAACACCCAGACGCCAAGCTCCCCGCTGCTTTCCAAGCGACGAAGTTCGTGCCGTCAATGTCGAGCTGTGCCAACGTCGTCCGGGCCCCGTTCCTGTCCTCGGTCCCCACTGTCTCAGGCTCTGGGCCCTGACCGGCCTCGCAGGCTCCCCTGTGCACAGCCTGGGAGTCAGGTGAGGCTGCGGGGAGGGGGGGCCTCAGGCAGTGACCCCGGGGAGCCCCTGACTCCAGGGTGTGACTGCCCCCCCAGGTGAGGCTCCCTGATGCCCGGGACCCACATGCTTAGGTTTTGGGGAGTGTGGTCCGCACAGAGCAGTTTCCTGTTCCGGAGTCATGGTGCAAAGCACTTGGAAGACGGCAGCCCATTTTTAAAACACATTTTTCTTCAGATCACACACTGGACCTTACGACACGTTCTCCGTCCGTGTGCCCCGCTTCAGCCACACTCTTTCCTTCCTCCACCCCGTCCAGGGCGGCTCTCTGGATTGTCATCACGAGATGCAACCTTGCCCTCCGCCTCATTCTTACCGTCCAGATGTGCGTGTGAGACCCTGAGGTCCCTTAGGTGGCGGTTGTAAACTCGTGGGCTATTCCACTGAGCTGAGGACACTGTCCTTGAGGCTCCGTCCAACACGGCCGCTGAGTTCACTTTGGGAAGAAGGGACGTGGACTCTCCTCCCAAACTGCTGACGTGAGCAAACAAGACAGTTTCGGATTGAAAAATGAATCTTTCCCGATGTTCCTTTTGATTTAACCTAATGGTCCAGATCCTTGGTTAGCCCGGCGTGAGGGCCCCGGCGTGGGGACGCTGGCGTGAGGACTCGGTGCTCCCCGGTGCTTGGGAGAAGGCCTCGTGCTGTGAGCCCCCCCACCCCCCGCCGTGCGCTGCACCAGGGCCTGGGGGCTGCAAGCGTGACCGGGAAGGGGGCGCATGCGAGGGGGACACCGGGAGGGGACGTCCACGTGGCGCACAGCAGCCGGGAGCCCCCGGAGTCAGGCGACTTCCCTCTTGTGTGCATCGCCTCCCTCGTCCACGCTGGCTCTCAGTCTGTCGTGTTCAGAATCTCCCTGGTGCCTGGAAGCCTCTCGTTTCCGATTTGTAAACGTTTGTGTCTGTGGAAACCTTCTAGAACTTCCCACTGCAAGTGAGTGAGAAAACACCCACATCATACAGCACCTTGGGGTGTTTGAATTCCCCCATTACTGTCCCCCTCCACCCCCTTACTTAGGCTCTGGTTCGTCTGTTAGCAAAAGGATTGCTACATTTACCCCAACGCTGTGGAAGGAAGCTTCTGGAAGGACGCTGGGCGGGACAGCCTGTGCTCTCCAAGCGGCAGGCGCCTACTGGAGCAGGTGGGGGCGGGTGCTGGGCCCTGTGTCCTCCCGGAGTGGCTGCGCGGAGGCGGGTGAATGTGGGGCCCACGTTCCCCGGGTGAGTCCCCCGTTCAGCACCCACTGCCTCCCTGCGGCCTCGCATTGTCACTTCTCCAAGCCCTTGTTTTCTGGACACAGAACTCCCGTTAACAGACTCTGAAAGAATCCTCACTTCCTGGCACACCGGACCCCGCCCCCCAACTTCCGGACACCCAGGGTCGGGGGGAGACGGAGGAGGGCAGGAGGGGTCTCGGGGGATGTCCGGTGGGGGGAGGAGTCCTGGGGGATGCGGGGGGAGGGGGGTGCAGGAGGGGTCGCGGGTCTCCGGGGAGGAGGGCGGGAGGCGCGGGAGGAGCCCCGGTCCCGGTGCTGAGGACGGGCCTTTGCGGCAGGTCGGACGGCGGTCCTGACGTGACAGGCGGCCCTCGGGACATCCGCGGGGCTGAACCATGGCGAAGTGTCCCGACGGCCAGTAACTAATGAAAACGCCCCCAACTGATGAATCAGGAGGGAGATGAAACCGAAGCAAAGGCGATGGCGCCTCACAGCCGCCACGCTGCGTGACTGAGCGGGCACAGCGGGCACAGCGGGCTCAGCGGGCTCAGCGGGCTCAGCGGGCACAGCGGGCACAGCGGGCTCAGCGGGCACAGCGGGCACAGCGGGCACAGCGGGTCAGCGGGCACAGCGGGCAGGTCGGGACGGCGGTCCTGACGTGACAGGCGGCCCTCGGGACATCCGCGGGGCTGAACCATGGCGAAGTGTCCCGACGGCCAGTAACTAATGAAAACGCCCCCAACTGATGAATCAAGGGGCGATGAAAGGCGCACAGCGGGCTGGCAGCCTCATGCTGGCCAGCTCAGCGGGCACAGCGGGCTGGCTGAGCGGGCACAGCGGGCTCAGCGGGCTCAGCGGGCACAGCGGGCTCAGCGGGCTCAGCGGGCACAGCGGGCTCAGCGGGTACAGCGGGCTCAGCGGGCACAGCGGGCACAGCGGGCACAGCGGGCTCAGCGGGCTCAGCGGGCACAGCGGGCTCAGCGGGCTCAGCGGGCACAGCGGGCTCAGCGGGTACAGCGGGCTCAGCGGGCACAGCGGGCACAGCGGGCACAGCGGGCTCAGCGGGCTCAGCGGGCACAGCGGGCTCAGCGGGCTCAGCGGGCACAGCGGGCTCAGCGGGTACAGCGGGCTCAGCGGGCACAGCGGGCACAGCGGGCACAGCGGGCTCAGCGGGCTCAGCGGGCACAGCGGGCTCAGCGGGCTCAGCGGGCACAGCGGGCACAGCGGGCACAGCGGGCACAGCGGGCTCAGCGGGCACAGCGGGGCCGCAGGGGGTTCCGGCCTCTCTCCCCGTGCGGCCGCCTGGCGCAGCCCCTCGTCCCTTCCCGGGTGCAGGCCGTCCTGTGAAAGCTCTGTTACGAGTCAGAGCGGAGGGGGCCGCTGGGCTTTGTGTGACTCTGCCCGGGGCGGGGGGACGGCGTGGGGGTGGGGGCGGGACCCCTCTGCTCTCCTCCCGAGGCCGCCCCCCCGGGTGCCCGCAAGGGACTCTGTGGCCACTCTGCGGGTGGCAGGGTCTTGTTGTGGCCTCAGTCTTCAGCCACAGAGACGGGCTGGCGCATCGCCGTGCACCCAGCAGGCTGACGAGAGGCCCGGCTGCGGGGACCCGCGCATCTGCTCCTGCGCCCGCGGATCAGTGTGGGGGTGCGTGAGGCCTGCCGCCTTCCAGTCCTTTCTAGCACCAACATTTCTCATTTTATTACAGGCGCTTTTAAAAAAGAAAAGTGTGAAACCCTCCCTCCACGCAGAGCTTCACTTACTTCATCCGTCTTAGCGTGTTAGCTGAGATTTAGGGTTTATTACATGCCAGGCGGGGTATGGTGACGAGACACTGCTCGTTGGATTTCCGTAAAGCTGCGACCAGTTAACAAGTGTGCACTAGCCTCCCGTCTGGGCTTTTCTGTCAAATTAGCAAGTCCATGCAGCTTCTTAGAGGAAGAAGAGCGTTCCTGGAAATCCCTTATTTATACAATAACAGTTTGGACATTTTTGCAGTTACGACTTCGCTCTTCACGGGCCTGCCTGCAGCCGGAGAAGGCTGTGTGTAACGCACACGACTTTTTCCTCCGTTTGTTCTCCTTTTCCACCCAAACTGTTTAACCGATGCCCACGCTCTTGTGTGTGAACTGATACTGGCTGGGGATGGATTTTGTAGCCGTAAGAGGTGGGGCAGGAACCGAGTTCGAGGGGCCGTGCCCTGCTGGGCCGCTCTGGGCGGATGCCAGGGGCCTGGGCCTGGGGCTTGGGGAGCCCCCAGTGGGGTTTCTGGAACAAAGAAGCCCCACTGCTGCTCCCCAAGGGTTCAGTCCATGTGCATCCTAGAGCTCAGGGAGCTTTCTCTCCCAGCCAGAAAAACAAGAGGCTGCACCGGATACGGGGCAGCTGGGGGACTGGGGGGTCCCCATTTAGGCCGCTGCTGTGCGCCAGCCGTGTCCCCAGGCCTCGGCACTGGTTGGGCGGGGCTTCAGGATGCAAGGGGGTCACAGCCCAGGGAAGGGCAGGCCGCGGCACTGGAGCTTGGCCCTGGGGCCCCCGCTGCTGACGGCCGTCCCCTTTCTGGGTGTCCTTCAGCATGGAATGCGCTCTCTGGGGTTTTATTTTCATCCAGCTGTCTCTGCGAGTCCAAAGGGAGAAGAAACACCGCCCATGGGGGCCCCTTCGCTCCCGTCTCCCCCCCCCGCCGTCGGTGGTCCGGGCAGTGGGCAGGTTCTGAGGCACAGCAGGCCTGTGGGGGGTGGGCTTGTCCTGTGCACAAAGCTGCACGGGTCTCCAGTTCTCAGCCCGGGCGGGGGGTGAGGAGAGGGGGGGAGTCCTGTGCAGGCGCAGAGCAGGTTGCCCGCCTCGCCTCACGCCCTCCCCGCTCTGATGGCCCAGGGCCGTGGGGAGCAGAGGACAGTGACATCCTCCCCTCGGAGACCCCATGACAAACGCTGGCTCTCCTGGGAGAGTGCCCCCAGCCCCTGGCATCAGGGTGAAGGGACGCCTCCGGGGTCTGTGGGGGGCCACCCCCCCATGGCTCACTACAAAATGTTTGTCCTGCTGGGTCGCGATTAATCTTTAACGTAAAGGATGGGCCAACCCCGATCCTGCTCAATCGACTGTTTAACTTCAAAAATCTTAATCTCCTCCAGCGTCTAAATCAGTGGGGTCTGCAAGCAGGTGCTGGGTGCTGGGTCTCGGGACCCTGAGCCGAAGCCCCCTCCCACGGGCTGCCCCTCGCCGCTGGCTGTTTGCAGCCCAGAGCCTCCGACTTGCCTGAGCTACATTTACGCCACACAAGCCAGGACCGTCTATACTGCGGGACAGTGCTGCGGACAGGCTCTCGCTGGAGATTGGGTCTGCCGGCCGGCTTCAGGCATGAACTTCTCCTTTCAGTGTAGATGCAACTGTAGACACGCCAAGGATCAGGGGCTTTCACAGCTGCTCCAGTCCTGGGGGCCCTGCAGTCCATGGGCTCCCCCAGAGCACAGCCCCTGGGCCCCCCATACAGTCCTGGGGGCCGTATAACACAGCCCCCGGGGCCCCAAGTCCCACGGTTCCCTGTTATATTAGTCCCTGAGCCTCCTATACTACAGACCTGGGTCCCCTACAATACAGGGCAAGGTCGCCTATAATATGGTCTGAGGGTCCCCACCGTCCCCAGGTCCCCGTCCTGCTCTCATCTTAATTTTCTGGAGCAGGAAGATGACTTTGCAGAGTCACCCAGCTGTGAGGGTAGTGTTCACCCTGCTGGCCCAGCTCTGACCCCTCCTGAGTGGGGCCCACATGCAGGAGCCCCCCACCCCCACCCCCCCCGTCCCCAGCAGGCAGGGGTCATGCACTCGGCTGGGCCTGCCCCTCCTCCCTCAGGCTCTGCCTCTGATATCTGTTCCACCACAAGCTTTAAGATCCTGCTTTGGGGGCTCCTGGGAGGCTCAGTCGGTTCAGCATCCGACTTCAGCTCAGGTCATGATCTCACTGTTCATGGGTTCGAGCCCCACGTCGGGCTCTGTGCTGACAGCTCAGAGACTGGAGCTGCTTCATATTCTGTGTCTCCTTCTCTGCCCCGCCCCTCACATTCTGTCTCTCTCTCTCTCAAAATAAACAAACATTAAAACAAGTTTTTGGGGCGCCTGGGTGGCTTAGTCGGTTAAGCGTCCGACTTTCGCTTAGGTCATGATCTCGCGGTTCGTGGGTTCGAGCCCCACGTCGGGCTCTGTGCTGACTGCCAGCTCGGAGCCTGGAGCCTGTTTCAGTCTGTGACTCTCTCTCCTGACCCTCCCTGCTCACGCTGTCTCTCTCTCTCTCTCCTAGAAATAAATAAAACATTAAAAAAAAACAAAAACACAAGTTGTTTTTTTTTTTGTTTTGTTTTGTTTTTTAAATAAAATCCTGCTTTGGAAGTTGCAAGCACCGCCTCTGGCCATGGCTGAAGCCGGGGCTGCAGGAAGCTGGGGCTGGAGGGGCACACGGATACGCTTGTGGACAGGAAGTGCTCACAGGCACCACCACCTGCTGTGCAGGCAAATCGCGCCAGCAGATGTTCCTCCTAAGACAGCACACGTACTTGGGTTTAACACAAATTGTTTGCGTAACTGCCCGGGTCGGTCCCTGGTGTGGCCTTGCACACAGCTGGTGGCCATTGGAGCCTTTCTGGGCGGCTGGAGGAACAGCCCGGAGAGTGACCCGGACACCAGCCTTGTCACTGCCAGGCCGTGTGCCCCCCTCCCCACAGACCAGGGCACCGAGTCCTTCACCAGCCCCTAATCCCACACGCCCTCCCCGGCCGCAGGGACGTGTATTCCTGAAGACGGACACTTGGCGCTGCCTTCTCCCAGGTCAGCAGCTGATGGAGGGAGACACCCCTGTGTCTTACTACCTGGGGCCTGGGGAGCCCTGATGGCCGCCCCCACGGCCTCCCCACGCGCTCCGCCCGGAGGGCTCCCAGGACCGATGTGCCAGGACATGACTCGTGTGGGCGGGAAGGGGTGAGGGAAGGTCACCGCAGGGAGGGCGCCTTCGCAGCTGTGACCTCCACCCCCGGGGCGGGAGGGGATCGAGGCGTGTCAACACATCCATCACCCCCACCCAGCGTGACCCCCACGCATGGCTCTTGGCTCCCGTCCTTCTGTTTGCCTTAAACACGACCTCCCTGGAAACGCCAGGGCGTTAGGGAGTCGGGCAGCTCCCTGAAGGGGACCTTTGAACCGAGGGCCTGGGGTTGACTGACCTCACGGAGGGTCTCAAGTGACCTATCGGCTCTCTGGCCTTTCCGGTCAAAGTGGGGGGAGACAGACACATAGATGGACACACAGGTAGGTAGTAGTTGCTTCAAAGCTGTCTTCCGTTACTCACCTTTTTTTCCCTCTGGGTTTAGTTATGTTTATCCACCTGGAACTAGTTTCTGCTCATCCTGCCCTGGGCTCTGATGCATCCGGCACGTGAGCAAACGCCCTTTCCCCGTGTGCAGGTCTGAAGTGCCAGGCCGCAGGCTCGTGAATGTCACCAAGGGAAAGCCAGTCCATCCACACCAGCCCTGGCCCAGGCCGGTATGTGGTGAGGGGCGGCCCAGCCTGGGCCCCGCGGCCCCGCCACCCCTCGTGGCTGTAGGTGAGCCCGGCCCTCCACACCTCTGCTGCGGGGCTGCCGACTGGCCGGGACCCTCCAAGCTCCCGTCCCTAGAGACGTGAGTCCAGCAGGAGGAAACCTAACGGCACGGCCAGGACTCTGGAAAGTCTGTGTTAAAAGTGAAAGAGTTTTCGGGGCACCTGGGGGCTCAGTCATTTAAGCATCTGACTTCAGCTCAGGTCATGATCTCACGGTTCGTGGGTTCGAGGCCCGCATTGGGCTCTGTGCTGACAGCTCCGAGCCTGGAGCCTGTTTCAGATTCTGTGTCTCCCTCTCTCTCTGACCCTCCCCTGCTCACGCTGTCTCTCTCTCTCTCTCAAGAATAAATAAAAAACATTAAAAAAAAAGTGGAAGAGTTTTCTCAAAAGAATTAGGTTGAAAGAAGACATTTGAAAATGCTTTTTTACTTTAATTCCTCACTCCCTGTTTTTGGAAACGAGAAACCTCTGGTAGTAAGAAAAAGGCAGGCGTGTCCAAAGTGAAGGGCAGCTCACCCCAGGAAACATCCTTCCTGCAAGTGGACTCCTGCACACGCGAGTGGCCTGTGCCCGCCACTGGACCAAGTGTGCAGAACACACACTTAGCGCCAGGCGGGGACAGTGGGAGGCGGACGCCGCCGGTGCACAGGCGCCCTGACTCAGTGGGTACAGCGTGCGGAAAGCTCTGCTGTGGTTTAGTGCAGGGGCTCTCTGGGGCTGCAGACGTATTTCATGTCACAGCTGCTTGGGGCCGTGGTGTCCGGGAGTGCAGGCGGGGGGTGTGCTCCTGGCCACCCTGACATGCACAGGCAGGCCCCCCACAGCAGAGAGTCACCCAGCCCGAGATTTCAGCCAGCCAAAGTTGAGAAGCTTGGCCAACGGAACATGGTAACATACATTCTTGCAAACGGCAGAATGAGAGAAAGGGCCTTTCTGCTGCAGACACATAATTTCAGGAGGGGGGCCAGGTAGTGAACATTTTATAAATTTAAATGCACGGCAGAAATCTTCAGAAAATACGAATGTGTGGGAAGAATGAAGGGAGAGAAGGAAGGAAAGAAAAAGAAAGAAATATTTGCAAAGATGAGAGAAAGGGAGGGAGAAGGAGAGGAGAGATTGTCACAGTAAAACAGGCCAGCCACCGACCGTTCATCAGGAAGGCCGTATTTCATGACGTCGAAGGCGCCTTCCTTTACAAGCAGTGTTACTGTTTTTACGCAGTCACAGATGCTTGTGATGTAAGAAGGAGCTGTGACCAGGACACCAGGACCCAGAGGTGATGTTGAGCTTCCCAGGGACGCTGCGATCCGTCCAAGGCTGTTCCCAGGCAGAGTGACAGCTGCATCCAGACCTCAGGCACAGAATGAGGCCGTGGGCCCTCGATGGAAGAAATTCTGAAAGCTGCTCTTTAAGAAGAAAAATGAACCCAAAGGAAAGGCGAGAACACCAGAAGCGACTTGGGTCCCAGAAGCTGTAAACGTGGCTCTGCACAAGGTGCTGAGGACGTCCTGGCGGCCATCGTGAGAGCCGTCGGCAAGGCGCGTCCAGACGCAGCTAAGACACAGTGAGGGGCTCGTGGCCACGTGGATGAGGAGGGCGCGGAGCCAAAGTGCTCTGGCAGCCACGTCACAGCGGAGGAAGCAGCTGCTATATTCAAACTTTGGTGTGTGTGTCAAAGTACAAAGCATGATCACTGAAATATTCTTTAAAAGTCTATACCTTTCTGGGGCACCTGAGTGGCTCAGTAAATTAAGCATCTGACTCTTCATTTCATCTCAGGTCATGATCTCACAGTTTGTGGTTTTGAGCCCCATGCGGGGATCTGACAGTGTGGACGGAACCTGCTTGGGATCCTCTCTCGCTCTCTCTCTTCCCCTCCCCTGCTCTCTAAGAAAAGGAAAAAATTCTATGCCTTTTCAATGAGTATACAGAATGACAGCAGCTTTTATAAAATGGGGTAAAATTGGGGCGCCTGGGTGGCTTAGTCGGTGAAGCGTCCGACTTTCGCTTAGGTCATGATCTCGCGATTTGTGGGTTCGAGCCCCGCGTCGGGCTCTGTGCTGACTGCCAGCTCGGAGACTGGAGCCTGTTTCAGTCTGTGACTCCCTCTCTCTCTGACCCTCCCCTGCTCACGCTGTCTCTCTCTCTCTCTCCTAGAAATAAATAAAAAAAATTTAAAACAAAAAAAAGTGGGGTAAAATGAAGAAAAATAAAGAGCAAACATAAAATAAGATATTGGAAAAATTGAAATAAACTCAATAATTGTAAGTGACTCCAATTAGCCATTGCAATACGACGAATGGAACACACCTAAAATAAGCTGCCAGAGACGGGTTGAAAGTGAAGATGTGAATCTGTGAGGAAAACTCCGACGGGCTGGCGGCTGAACGGACTTGACAGACACAGCCGTCAGCGCGAAATGGAGAGGCCCTCACAGCGCGGTCTCCTCTGCTCAGCAAAGCCCCACGCGAGGCCTTCCGTCACGGCCCTCCAGGGACAGAGGGGCTCCCATGGCCCAGGGGACCCGACGGCCTCACTTTTCACGGAAGCTGCTGCAACTCTGCCAACAAGCCCCGAAACTGACCCATGAAGGTAACAAATCTGCACAAACAGGAAACAAACAACAGAGCTAGAAGAATCGTCAGCACAGAGTCTAGACTCATTGGCCTCACAGTGAATTTGGAATGAATAACCGAAAGACTGTTGGGAAGCTTTGAATGACCTTCTTCAAAAAATTTTTTTAAAGTATTTATTTATTTTTGAGAGACAGAGTATGAGTGAGGGAGGGGCAGAGAGAGAGGGAGACACAGAATCCGAAGCAGCTCCAGGCTCTGTGCTGTCAGTGCAGAGCCAGACACAGGGCTTGAACCCACGAACTGTGAGATCATGATCTGAGACGAAGTCAGAGGCTTAAATGACTGAGCCCCCAGGCGCCCCTTAAAGGCCTTCTAAATAGCTCATGAGTCAGAGAAGAAAGAACAGTTTCCTGGACACTGGGGACATTTATCAGCTGGCGCCCATGGAAACACTTCAGGTCAAGGTTGTGGGACTTCGCTGCCATGGTTGTAAGACGGCGCAGCTGAGCACAGCCCTCGGAACGACACCTGAACCCCGAAGAAAACAAAAGAAGGGAATAACGGACGTCAGCATAGACACGGGTGAGGCGGAATATGAAGGAAAAATTGAGAGCACGGTGTCAACACGGCAGGTGCATGTGAATTATGTGAACACTCCTCTGGCAGTGCTGTCTAGACAAAAAAATGAGGAAGAAATAAAAGATTTGGTAAAATGAGGAACATTGTTAGGCCTCCAGCAAGACTGACCTGGGACCGACTCGAAGCAGAGCGGAAGGAGACAGTGCCGCAGACGCAGCGAGTATCTCTCAAAGCTTCAGGGAAAATCCTGAGCAGATTTATGCAGCCGAAAGCTTTAAAATTTACAGCAATTGGAAAAGGCTCTAGCAGAGTACGGATTTGCAAGATGGCTCAGAGAGTAACGGAAATATGATGAGACTCACAAGCGTTAAGGAAGAATAAATGTTCAAAATCAACCAAATCCATCCACGGCCAGACGGTTATTCAGGTCGGGTTGACCAAACATCGAATGAACAGGTGATTCCCGACTTTCACGTGTTACCCACACCTGACAAGAGAGGAACCTTCACAGCACCCTCAATCAGCTTTAGAGCTTTCGTAAGAAAGCCCCATATGCCTGGTACGAGAAGAGAATTTTGTAGACCAATCTCGTTTATGCACATAAGCTACGATCCTTAACAGAATGTGTGCAAACTGATTGTAGCAACGCACTAAAAAGTTATAATGATTTCCTGTCCGAATTTGGCAAAAACTTCTGATCTGGGAGGTGGTGGGAATGAGGTTGGGGGCAGAGGGACAGGAGGGTCATGAATTCACACGTGTTGAGACTGTGTGGTGGGCACTGCGGGAATCTTATGCCTCACCATTTGCACAAGACAATGACTTAAAGTGTGAGCAGACACTTGGCCACCAATGTTGTTCATTCCATGACGGTGTGATCGGTTTCACAATGAACTTTTTCTTTTTATTGTGAGCGGCTATATTAGCAGATTAAATGAGAGAAAAACAATAATCTCCCACAATATTAAAAGTTCGCCCCATTTTGCAATAGAATGTGTGCACGTGCAGGTAAGGACAGAACATTTTCTTAACCTACAACAGCCTGTCGCATGGAGTCACGCCAACATCATGAGGCCTTAGAAGGACTTTCTTTAAAATGGGACGGAGGGCCGTCTCTCCTCTTCCCTCCTGCGTCCGCGTTTCTATTTACCAGGTGCTGGGGTCCCCAGGAAGCACAGGGACGCTGCAGAACAAACCCCAAATGCAAGATTAGAATTTGAACTCTGTATTTGTTAGGGAGATGTCTCTTCTCATTCATACCAATTTCTTCTCCAATTCCTCCCGAAAACCGTTCCTTCCACGTAGTAGAAACTCCGGTACCTAACAGCCCTTTCCTCACATCGCTTTGCGGCCCCAGGCCCGGCCCCTCTGGGGACACCGTGACAGAGGTGACTGGTAAGCTGGAGCCAGGAGGCCCTCAGGGCCGCGTGGGCTGCCGCCGCTCAGTGCTCTGCTCTTGTCTGGCCTCGGGCTCAGGCGGCCGGGCCGTGGATCGAGTGTGAGCAGAGGAGGCTCGCCGTGTGCCTGCTCCGCTCCTGGCCTCCCTCCACGTGGGGCCTTCACGAAGCCCCCAGAGCACAGGATCTGGGCACCTGCAATGGTGGGAGCTCAGGGTCCCGTGCTCGTCTCCAGCCCTGTGATGGGGACGCCTCCCCGGAGCCGCCCTGCATCTCCACGAGCTGGCGAGTCCTTGTTAGTCCCCTGCGTTGGCCGTTCCGTTCACCCTGAGAACCAGGACACGGAGGGGGACACGGAGGGGGACACGGGGCGTCCACAGTTCCCCTTCCTTCTGTCCTTATTGCTCCCCAGGCGCCAGGGGGAGGTGCTGGGGGGATGAGGAGCCAGAGCCTCGGGGCCGGCCTCGCGGGACCTCGCCGCTCTGGTAGGAACGAGCTACATGGTGGGCATGAGCTACTAAACCCACTTTGCAGCGCTTCGCAGGTTGTCTGTGCAAGTCACACAGTCTCACAGTTCCCTCACACGGGGGTTGTCCAGTCCGAACGGTCAGCCTCATTCTAGGAACCTGCCATTTACATTTTTCTAGACTTGAGCGACATTAAATAGGAGGTGAACGTCATGACCAGCTGGTGGCAGCTCGTGAAATCGCACAAGGGCTCGACATTGCTGATGTGCTCGGACCCCCGACCTCACCGTGGCCAGGCGTCCCCTCCTTGTGTGGGTCCTCCATGTTCTGCTGACTTCAGGGGGTGCATGTGCTGATCTGGGGGGTGGGAATCCCCCTTGTCTGCAGATATAATGTATTTTCTAACGCTGGCATTTTCTCAAATAGAGCAGACATTATGACCTATGGCTACTTGGATTTTGACTTATTTTTCAGTTGCTTCAGAACCTGGGTAAGAAGGGGAAGAATATTTGGGGCTCAGACAAATTCTTGGACTGGTTTGGTTCTATCCACTGGAAAGCCCAGAGAAGCCATGGACAGACTCTTTTTTTTTTTTTTTTAATTTTTATTTATTTCTAGGAGAGAGAGAGAGACAGCGTGAGCAGGGAGGGTCAGAGAGAGAGGGAGTCACAGACCGAAACAGGCTCCAGGCTCTGAGCTGGCAGTCAGCACAGAGCCTGACGCGGGGCTCGAACCCACGAACTGTGAGATCATGACCTAAGCGAAAGTCGGATGCTTAACCGACTAAGCCACCCAGGCGCCCCATGGACAGACTCTTAAAAGTAATATGAGAGTTCAACAAGGTTGCTAGATATAAGACAAATACATATTTGTACACACAGACACATACACACACACACACACACACACACCAGCATCAAATAATTACAAAATGTAAGTTAAAATTCCAATTTCACTTATAACACAAATTAAGTATGTAGGGGAAAATGTAACCAAAATTGCTCAAAATATTAAAGAGCAAATTTAAAAATTTGCTGAGATACATAAAGTAGATATAATATTAACTGATGGGGAGCACCTAGGAGGCTCAGTCTGGTGAGCATCTGACTCTGGCTCAGGTTGTGATCTTCTAGTTAATGGGTTCAACCCTGGAATGCTGTCAGCTCAGAGCCTGGAGACTGCTTCAAATTTTGTGTCTCTCTCTGTCTCTCTCTCTCTCTCTGCCCCTCCCCTGCTTTGCTCTGTCTTTCTCCGTCTCTCAAAAATAAAGGTTAGAAAAATTAAAAAGATTTAACTGATGGGAAGATTGACTATCATAAAGATGGTAGCTCCTCCCAAATTAACCTATACACTAAAATGCAATACCATTAAAATCTGCAGTAAGTTATGCACAGAACTCGACAAGGTGACCCTGTGATTCACATGCATGTATAAGGAGCCCGAGCAACAAGAGAACTTTGTGGAATAAAAGTTGGGCTATTTGGCCCATAGAAGACACTAGGACTCACTAAAGGCTGTAGAGTTTATTTATAGTCCTGGTTGGATGGAAGAAAGGACAGTGAAACGGGACACATATTCTTCCAGGAAGACAGTCTGATACGTGCGGGTGCTCAGGGAGGCAGAGGTAGGGACGGGAGAAGCTGGGTTCTCCGGGATGGGCGAGGGCGATGGGAGAAAGATGTGTGAAGATAAAGGGGGAGCTCTTTCTCATGCGCACAGATATAAATACCAGTGCATCAAAGACTTAGGCTGGAAAGGCAAAATTTAACTTTTAATAGACATGAAGAATATCTTTATGATCTCACACTGAAGAATTCTATGAATAAGACTTGTTTTTTATTTTTTAATGTTTATTTATTTTTTTAACTTTTTAAATATTTTTATTTATTTCTAGGAGAGAGAGAGAGAGACACAGCGTGAGCAGGGGAGGGTCAGAGAGAGAGGGAGTCACAGACTGAAACAGGCCCAGGCTCGAGCTGGCAGTCAGCACAGAGCCCGGACGCGGGGCTCGAACCCACGAACCGCGAGATCATGACCTAAGCGAAAGTCGGACGCTTAACCGACTAAGCCACCCAGGCGCCCCAATGTTTATTTATTTTTGAGAGAGAGGGAGAGAGAGACAGCGTGAGTGGGGGAGGGGCAGAGAGAGAGGGAGACACAGAATCCGAAGCAGCTCCAGGCTCCGAGCTGTCAGTATAGAGCCCCGCGCAGGGCTCCAACCCACGAACCGTGAGATCATGACCTGAGCCAAAATCAGACACCTAAGTGACTGAGCCACCCAGGCGCCCCTATAAATAAGATTTTTTTAAACCCACAGTCTATAAGTGAAAAAAATCCATAAATTTGACTACATTGACAGAAAACTTTGGGTCCAACAAAAACATTATAAACAAAGTTACAGACAAACCTCAGGTTGGATGTGACATTTTCAACACCTGTAATTTCTCATTGACTATGAATCAGTCTCCAAATTGTGAAGACTCCCACACACCAGTGCAAAACTTAGAAAAAGGGGGCAAAGGATATGCACCGTGAATTCACAAAAGAAACTTGGGAGGCTGATAAAGACATGCAAAGGTGTTCGTTCTCACTTGTAGAGAAATGTGAATAAAACCATGATCAAACCCCGTTTTATATCCATTAGATTGGCAGACCTCATAGTCTGATACGGGTGTTTCCCACTTCTACAGAAGGCCTACCTTTCCACTTGTTTTCATTACCTGAAGGAAATGCAAAGAGGATTTCCACTTTTAGGAAAAAAGGCAAAAAAACGTTGTGTGCAGCATGGGTGTGCAGTGAGCTGGCACATGGGGGCGGTGGGCGCAGGGGAGGCGGGCACAGGCGGTGGTTATGGGGGCGGCGGGCACAGGGGAGGTGGGCACAGGGGCGGCGGGCACAGGGGCTGCGGGCACAGGCGGTGGTTATGGGGGCGGCGGGCACAGGGGAGGTGGGCACAGGGGCGGCGGGCACAGGGGCTGCGGGCACAGGCGGTGGTTATGGGGGCGGCGGGCACAGGGGAGGTGGGCCTGGGCGCATCCCGTTCCCTGGGGGCCACATCAGCATCCCCACGTCCAGCCCCCAGAGCCCCGGCCTGTGTCTGTGCGCACCGGGGCTTCGCGGCCATGCAGCTTGTGCGTCTGTAGCAAGATGTGTCCTCAGGTACCAGAAAGGCCTACGACAGGGAGTCTTGGGTCCGGGAACCCTCAGGAATTCTTCCATGTCCATGAGTGGTAATTACTGCTTTGCTTTAGGCCATCTGGCTGGTGAAGGTTTCCTGGGAATGCTGTGCTGTGAGATGGCAGGAAGCCTGATCCCGGATCTGGTCCCCAGAGATGTGCACGTCCTGTCCCCCAAGGCTGTGAGTATGTCACCGTCTCCGTTCTGGTGTGGGGGTCCCCGTAACTGACAAGCGGTTCTGCAGACCCCAGCGGGGGGGGCGCTACACATCAGCGTGTGCAAGCGGGGGAGGGCACCGAGCAGATGGCCACGGCAGGGGGGCTGTTCCCGCCCTGGCGAGGGAGGACCCTGTCCCCACCGGAACTGATCTCACAGCGCACTTAGCACCCCCGGCAGCTGACGAGAAGCCGCCACAAATACAGACTGTTCTCCAGTGAAATTTTGTTTACAACAACCATCCCCAATTTCCTCCTAAAACCTAAACAAAGCTGACCTTCCCTTTGTCTTTTTGGACTTGCCTGTGGTTTGCTCGTCCTGAACTGCCCTCTGCTCTTCCTGAATAAAGTCATTTTGCTAATAAAGTCACTTTTAAAGACTGACAAACTAAAATCTGGCATTACTGCCCCGAGAGCATCAGACCCTACAGGTGAGGGGTGTGGTCCCGGAAGACTGTCCCTCACTTCAGGTGCCAGTCTCTGGTCCAGAATGTCACCTGTGCACCCCACCAGCTAGAGGTCAGAGGTTCCCATGACCTTCTTGGGTTCAATTAATTACCCCCGCGTGATTGATGACATCACTGGCCGTTGGTGATTGGACCCAACCTCCAGCCCCTCCCCTCCCTGATGAAGGGCAGGGGTGGGATGGAAAGTTCCAACCTGTAGTCATGTGATTGTTCCCCTGGCATCCAGCCCCCCACCCTTGGGGATTTCCAAAAGCCACCTCATTAACACAAGGACACTTCGGTCCCCCTCAGCATTTAGGGTATTCGTTTAGGGAGTGGAGGGTCAGCTTTCCGTGGCCAAGAGGGAATTACTGTTGGCAGAGGAAGTAAGGTTGCTGGTCAGCTGGCCTGAGATGGGGGGATTCTCCTGGATTACCGGTGGGCCAGGGTCATGGCAGGGGCAGAAGAGAGAAAACTAGAGCGAGGCAGCCCCACGGTGCTGGCTCCGCGGACGGGGGACAGGTCTGAAGCAGGGATGCCCGCGGCCCCAGGAAGCTGGAGAAGCTGGACCCTCAGCAGCGACGCGGCCCCAGCTGTCTCCCTAACCCCCTGGGTTTCTTCCTCCGTATAAAGCCAGGCGGTTAATCTCTCGAGGTTCGGCTTGAGGAGTAAGTCGTGGTGACGTCTGTAGAAGTTCTGGCCAGCTGGACGAGAGGACAGAAGGATGCCTCGGGGGCCCGTGTGCATTAGACGGCCATGGGCACGGGGGGCACAGGGCAGGCCGGGCGTGGTGGGCGGGGAGCGCCGCGGGAGGGCCCGGGTGGCGGCGCTGCGCCCTGCGCAAGGCACGGGGCTGTGCTCCGGAAGGCTCTCCGTGGGGACGGCTGGCGCCAGCCTCCGTGAGCGAGTAGGAAGGAACTATCGCAGCGCGTTAACCCCGTCAGATCCCGTGGGTGGGCACACGAGGGACTGGCGCGAATTTTTGCATTGTTTTCCGGGTCAAAACACTTCTAAATTTAAAACGTTTTTAAGTAAGAAAAAGGCAACGAACCAACAGGCACCAAGAGATAAGGTCCACACACGTGGAGCCGTTTCCACTGCTCGGGGTGGTGGCGAAGGTCCGATGCTGTCACACGGGGTTTATCTTAACAACCGAGGGAGGCTCTCAGCGCTGCGAGTCCCGAATCCGTGCGGAGGGCGGAGGCGGGAGCTCCGCTCAGATCCACGCTCCTTCCTGAAACGAGAGCCTTCCACCTGCTCACTGAGCTCCAGCGCTGCCGCGTGCAACAGACCTGCAAGGGGCCTGCAGATGCGGGCGGGGCCTGGAGATGCGCACGGGGGTCTGCAGATGTGCACGGGGGAGCCTGGAGATGTGTACGGGGCCTGCAGATGTGGGCGGGGCTGCTGCGGATGTGGGCGGGGCCTGCAGATGTGCACGGGGGAGCCTGGAGATGTGCCTGCGGATGCGGGCGGGGCCTGCAGATGTGGGCGGGGCCTCCAGATGTGGGCGGGGGCTCTTGATGCGGCGGGGCCTGGAGATGCGCACGGGGTCTGCAGATGTGCACGGGGGAGCCTGGAGTGTACGGGGCCTGCGGATGGGGCGGGGCGGGGCTGCGGGTGGGGCGGGTGGCGGTGGGGCGGGGCCTGCAGATGTGTTCAGGGGCCTGCAGATGTGGGCGGGGGCCTGCAGATGTGCACGGGGGAGCCTGGAGATGTGGGCGGGGCCTGCAGATGCGGGCGGGGCCTGCGGATGTGGGCGGGGCCTGCGGATGTGGGCGGGGCCTGCGGATGCACGGGGTCTGCAGATGTGCACGGGGAGCCTGGAGATGTGTACGGGGCCTGCAGATGTGGGCGGGGCCCGGATGTGGGCGGCTCGGATGCCTGCAGATGCGGGCGGGGCCTGCGGATGTGGGCGGGGCCTGCAGATGTGTTCAGGGGCCTGCAGATGTGGGCGGGGGCCTGGCAGATGTGCACGGGAGCCGGATGTTGCAGAGGGGCCTGCAGATGTGGGGCGGGGGCCTGCAGATGTGCACGGGGAGCCGCGGGCCTGCAGAGATGTGGGCGGGGCCTGCAGATGTGTTCAGGGGCCTGCAGATGTGGGCGGGGGCCTGCAGATGTGCACGGGGGAGCCTGCAGATGTGTACGGGGCTTGCAGATGCGGGCGGGGCCTGCGGATGTGGGCGGGGCCTGCGGATGTGGGCGGGGCCTGCGGATGCGGGCGGGGCCCGCGCACGCCTTGCCCACGTCCCGAGGCGCTGTGATCTGTGACCACCGGCAAGCGGGCTCAGTCTGCAGTACTCACCGTAACTTCAGACAGGTGTGCACGCTCCAATCCGCCTGCTAATTTTCGGGTAATGTCCTTCACTTTCAAACATAGAATAGAGAGGAATGCCCACATTATCTACCTGGCAAAACTGTCCGGAGCCGCAGAAGATTACAAATTGGAAGCACCTTGTAAAGTGTGAAATGTGAACATTGACTATTCATCATAGATACTAATTAAAAATAAATAGTAGATGATAAACGTCAGCCGTTGCCAACCTCAGAGTTAATTAATACCTCTCTTAACTCATATAGTTGACATCCTCCCCACTGTGGTCCTCTGACAATCTCTGACAAACTATATTTCCCGTAAACTATATGTAAAGGTACAATCTTCATGTTAAGTGGGTTTCTAACCATATCTCAGCCTCCGGCCAATCAAGGGGCTGGTTTGGATTTCTCCGGCCCGGGAGGGATTGGTCCTGGAGATGCGTGTACAAGGTGACATTTCCTTTACGGCTCCCTATCAGTTCACCTCGGCAGCTCCTCCAGTTTTTTGTGCTGAACTTACAACAGCTCCTGACCAACGTGTTTAAATACAAATGAATTCTGTCGACCTGCCTGACCCCAGATCCTAAATGTCCACTGTTTTGAACAGTGTGCACTTTGGCAAATTACAAAGACATATGACAGGAAATAACTAAATACAAGTAAAATTTAAATGAAATTCAACGACAGGAGCTCCGGTTCTCATTATTGGAGTTTGCAAGTCGTCAAGTGAGGGAGCGGCTTCCTCCAGCATCAGTCAGGCGTCACCGCCAAGCTGGACACCCCGGTTTATGGACGAGCAAATCCCCAAGGCTGAGCATCCCAAGTCCCAAACACAGAGGGCCCCTGGTGAGCTGACCCCAAACGTTGTGACCCCGCAAACGCAGCTGGGCACCTACCAAGAGGCATGGTCTCGATGCTCTCGTGTCAGAACCGTCCTGAAGGCTGTATTTTGATGGTCTTACAATAGTTTGTTTCTACACCAAGGACACAAACCTGCCATTGAAGGAAGTCCCTATGATGAGACCCGCTTCACAGACGGACGGGTAGCGGAGGCCCAGTGACGGGGTCGGAGAGCAGCGGGTGTGCTGAGCGTTGTGAGTCTCCCAGGGCTGTGGGGCCACCCAGATGCTATAAAATGGCGGGACAGGACCCCTGGGGCTGGAAGGTGGGCCTCTAAGCAGAGCACCCGGAGCCACTGTTGGAAGTGTTCTCCAAAGCTAACACCCCGGGAGAGCCAGGCTTTCCAGAACCAATGACCCTCCGGTTCCTTGTCCTTGACGACCAGGCGGAGCCAGATGTACTCACGCAAGGGCGGAAATCCCGTGGCCTGGGAGGATCAGCCTCGCACTTTATAAGCAAGGTTAGCTGTGCCGCGCCAAGCATCGCGAAGGGATTGGAAACGACTGCATTCATCGCAGACAGCCTGCAAATTCTTCCGGGCCGTCCAGATCAGCAGGGAGGAGGTCCCCCGCCGTGCGCTGGCACCGATGCTCCCTGGGCTCCGCGTGAACCCCACCGCACCTGCACACGCTGCTGCCAGCCCGCATCTCACGATGGCAGCGGTCACCCTCCTCGGTTGGCTTCGGGCCATTCTGGGACACGCCGCCGTGAGGAGTGGGTTGTGGGGCAAGCAGAAAGGGTAGGCTGGTTCCATCGTGTCCCAGGTATGGGACGCGGCCGTCATGACCTGTCACCCAGGAGGGGAGAGGAGGCACAGGAGCTGAAATCTGAGATTTTCATGCGTGTCCCCAAACGGGACAAGAGATGCACCTGGGGGAATAAGGAAGGTGCAGAAAGTGCGCTAAGGTTTGTCGTTCTGTCTGTGGTGAACTTCCGCCCTGGCTAGGAGGTCACAGCTGGGAGAAACGTAAAGATGGAAATAAGACGGAACAACAAATGGAATAAAAGGATAAAAAAAATCTTCAAACGGAAACAAAGATACTGATCCAAATGCTCTATTTCTGTAAGGATGGATCCATTCCTACTTCAGGAAGAATTCTGAGTTCTCACTGGGACAAGGGAGGGACACTGGACGTATCCATGTCCCCTTTCATCGTGTGTTGCTGTTGGGCAGGTGCCTCCTGAGGAGCCCGGGGCGCCCAGACCACGGCCCCCCCACCAGCAGTGGGTCCGTCCCCCCCCACCTGCCCCACTCCAAGCCCGCGGTGACCTCCGCCTCCTTGAGGGTCCCATCGTGGCCCCGGGTCAGCGCAGCCCATGAGGGTTTTTCCAAACACAACGCTGCGGCCCACAGACCGGCCACACACGCGGACCACACAGATGGCGCTGGGCCCCGCAGCCACCCGCCGGACAGCGGACCCTCACCTGTGACAACCTGCCCAGAAGGCAGCTGTCTGCAGTGACCGTTCAGGCGCTGAAGTCATTTCTGTAACAATCAGCCCCAAATGCCTCCACTCCAGTGACAATGACAGCTGTCCTGACTTCTGTCCCTGCCCCACCTCGGCCAACCAGAGAGACCCAGGTGTGCCCCCCGCCCCAGTCACGGGGGCGCCCCTTCCCCAGGCCCGCGGCCTCCCCACTGAGCCCCCTTTGTGCTGGGGGCTCCCAACTGCCCTGCCTGCCCTGGCTCTCTGCCCAACCCTCCTTCCGCAGGCCTGAGGGAGGGGTCTCTGCCTGGTCTCTGCTGGCCCTCCCGGCCCCCTCCCCTTGCCCACCTGAGTCCTCCTGCGTGCCTTGGGACCCGTCAGCCTCCATCTCACTGCAGGGTGAGTGTCTGCTCCACAGCCCAGCCTGCCCAGCCTCAGCCTCAGCCTTCCCAGCCCCCCAACCCCCCAGCCTCAGCCTCCCCAGCCTCCCCAGCCCCCCAGCCCCAGCGGCCAATGCCCCCCAGGAGAGGCCTCTGAGCATGTCGTCCCCTCCAGTCCTCAGGGTCTGTGTATTTTCCCCACAGCTCCCAGTTGACCTTCCCCTTGCCACACACAGCAGCCTATACAGTGCTTGTATACAGCAGGTGCTCTGTAAATACCCTTGGCTGGCTGGCTGAGGACTCAGACGGCCTGGTCTCAGCGGCCCTCCTGATCACAAGAAGACTGCTGGGGACACGTGAGCATCTCTGTGCTGAGGGCCCTGTCTCTGCTCCCAGCATTTTCTGCTGGAGCGGGTGAAGCAGCCACCGTCAGGGAGGGGCTGGAGGCTGGAGGTGCAGTTCCAGGGGCCACGGGGCTGCTTTATCGGGCCTGTAGGCACAGCCCCCACTGCACAGAACCCCCCAACACTGCACAGCCCCTTCCCCCGCTACACAGACTCCCCCAGGCTGCATGCCCCTCCCCGCCGCTGCATGGCCCCCTCCCAGGCTGCACGGCCCCCCCAGCTGCACGCCCCCCTGGCTGCATGGGCCCCAGGCTGCACATCCCCCTCCCCGATGCACCGATTCCCCCGCCCTCCCCCGGCTGCTTGGGCCCCGTCACCTCCTCCCCCAGGTCACCGGAGGCCCCGAATGGCTTCCACAAGAATTTGGGAGACGCGTTCAGTCCATAAAGAACGATAGACATTTTGTTTCCTCAGATGACACAATTCGCTAAAATATAGTGGGTTTTTTCTCTGAAACAATTAAGTTTTTCTCTAATTGTTATAAATCAACAATTCTTATATATTCAATTTCTACCTTTGCTTGACTTTGGTCCTCAGAACCTAGTTTATTCTTTTTTCATTTTTTGCTAAAATACTTATATTTCAATCATGCTAGAAGATACAAATGATCTCTAATGATCCAAACAGTCAAATTGCAAATCATCCTTTAATATTTTTTGAATGTTTATTTATTTTTGAGAGAGAGAGGGAGGGACAGAGAAAGAGGGAGACACAGAATCCCAAGCAGGCTCCAGGCTCCGAGCTGCAGCACAGAGCCTGACGTGAGATGCTTTAGGGGCAGGGAATCACCTGTCCTCAAACACACGTGAAGCCCCCAGGACTCAGGCCACGCTGTGCACACGGTCTCCTGCCTGATTTCCCCTCCCTGAGCAGTTACGACCACGTCTGCTCAGAGGAAGAATATGCTAGAAGTACGAAACGCTCAGGCAATGAATGGTTCCCCGCGGCGTGCCTCGGTGAGCCCGTCTGCAGCCGCGGTCCTGGGCCGCCCGCCTACTCCGAGTGCCCCGCTCTGAGCTGCTACGACCTGACTCCGCTCGGGAAGCAGGCTGCTTTTCGGGCCGACTCACACGGTCTTCTTATCGCTGGTTTCCTAAACTTTAACTCAGTACTTCCCCAAAGAGCCGCCCCCCTGCTTCACGCACAGGGCAGACACCAGGCGCCCGGGATGCCAGCCTGGTCCTGGACGGGGCTGCCCGCCCTGACCTTGCCCTGCCTGTCCGGCCCTCAGCTCCCGGCCTGCGCGCCTGCACCCGCCGCTCGCTCGCACCCCTGGCCTTCCTTCCGCCCCAGACAGGACCCCGGCGTCCAAAGCCCGCGGACCAGGCCCATTTTCAACACTGTCGACTTACTCCTCAGGCCGAACATCGAGGGATTAACCGCCTGGCTTTATACGGAGGAAGAAACCCAGGGGGGTTAGGAAGACAGCTGGGGCCTCGTCGCTGCTGAGGGTCTAGCGGGGCAGTGTGTCTGGGCCCCAGGCAGATGGGAGGGCACGGCTTCTAGAATCCTGTCTCTTCACTCCAAACCTGCCCCAGAGCAAATGCAAGCGCACCAGCAAGGAGGCAGCCTGGGCCTCGGGCAGACTGCCCTGTGCAGCTGTGTCTCCATGGGTTGGTGGGGGGGGACAGAGACAGAGACAAAGGGGGGGGAGAGAAGGAGAGACAGAGACAGAGGAGGAGAGGGGGGAGAGAGGAAGAGACAGAGACAGAGGAGGAGAGGGGGGAGAGAGGGAGAGACAGAGGGGAGAGAGGTGGGGGAGAGACAGAGAGGCTGGCGTAGGACTGACCAGAGGACCCCTGGGCCCCGACTCGCGGCTGTGTTGTCCAGGCCCGTGTGGTCCCCGTGGCTGGGGCTGGGCTGGCGGGTGGGGTTGGAGAGTGGCTGGTGCTGCAGGTGACCCTGGACGGCGGGGCAGGAAGGCAGGAGGCACTCGCCTCGTGGGGAACGTGAAACGACGGAGGCCGGTCCTGCGGAGTCGGAGCCCCCACGGGAAACCCCACGCCCACGGCCGGGCTCCTGAGGGGCCAGGAGAGGTGGCGCTTTTCCACCCGCCGCTCGTAAAATGTCGGCACAGCGATGGCATTCTGACCTGGGGGACACACTCCAGGGACAGTTCCGTGTGATGGCACCAAGCAGCGGGTGCCAGGCACCAGGCGAGGTCATAGGAATCACAGGACACCCCTCCTGCTCGCTCCTAACCCCCACCCGCCCTCCCCACACGAGCAGGACACGTTTCCCTCTGGACTCTGTGCTCCCCGAAATCCTGATGCCCCCAAAGCAGCCTTTGTTCTCTGCAACTTGCCTCCTGTTTAGCCCCCTCCCTGGAGGCCCAAACCCACCGCGTCCCCTCCTCACCGAGTCCACATCCTGTGGGAGATACACGGCCTGGCCACCCTGTCCCATGATGCAAGGACGGCCAGACCACGGGGGACGGGAGATAAGTCTGCAGTCGCCAGACCGAGCCCCTGATCTGTGATCGCGCAAAGCTCCCCCGCAGGGCAGAGAGGATGTCAGAGCACAAACCCCCACACCTGGGACCCTAGGAAGGCCTGCTGGGGGAGCCGGAGGGAGAGCCAGAGGGGGTGATGGAGGGGGAGCCAGAGGGGGAGCTGGAGGGGGAGCCGGAGGGGAGCCGGAGGGAAGCCGGAGGGGGATGGAGGGGGGGGGAGCCGGAGGGGGGGGTGGGAGCCGGAGGGGATGGAAGCCGGAGGTGGTGATGGAGGGAGCTGGAGGGGGTGAAGGAGGGGGAGCTGGAGGGGGAGCCGGAGGGGGTGATGGAGGGGGAGCCGGAGGGGGAGCCGGAGGGGGAGCCAGAGGGGGTGATGGAGGGGGAGCCGGAGGGGGAGCTGGAGGGGTGATGGAGGGGTGCTGGGGACACCCCTGATCACCCCCAGATGGAGGGGAGCACCGGGGCCTCCCTGAACACTGCCTGGACCGAGGGGAGCACTGCACCCTCAGACTGTGCACCCCATCTCCAGGGCCCCGCCACACCTCTTGTGCTGCATGATGAGAATCGGTCTGTGTGACGTCTTCTGTAGCTCCCAGAGCAGTTCTCAGGAGCTTGGGAAGCCCTCCTACCCGTGAGGAAGGGGATTCCAGGAAGCTCAAGCGGGAGTTCTCCCCAGACGCATGGGCCTGCCTGTGCCTCAGTCTCTTGGAGCAGCCTGCGTCCTCCGGGGTCAGCGCACAGTGGCCCCCACCCCCACCGCGCCCTCAGGTCCCCCCCCCGGAGGCCCACCTCTTGGCTCTGAAAGGTCAGTGGGGCACCTGGGCGGCCCCAGTCATGACTCATGGTCCTGAGTTCCAGCCCCATGTCAGGCTCTGTGAGGCGCCTGCCCCTCCCCTGCTTGTATGCGCATGCGCGCCGACTCTAAGATACCTAAGTAAGCATTAAAATAAATAAATAAAATGTCAATCACTTTTTAAAATGTTTATCTCTTTAAACTGCATCCTGAAAGTAGCCGCCTGTTACACGAATGTCCGTAAGTCTACACTTTGGCTGGTTTTCTTATGGTTTTTCCAAAGTTCTGGCCAACCTGCCCGTTGGTGTGGTCACACGCAGCCATCGCGGTTCCTGGGGGGACGGCGTCCCTGGCACAGGCTCGGCCCTCGGCCGTCTCCTGCGGGCTCACACCGTGGTCATGACCCTCAGCGCCGCCGGCTGGAACCTCCGGATCTTTCTCTTCAGGGCCTTCGAGGCCTTGATGCGGCACACTTTGGGTACGGGGGGCAGGGGCGGCCTGCGGGCGGCTGGGGCCCTGGGGAGCTGCGGGGGACGTGCCCCAGGCCAGGCCCCGCCCTCCGAGTCACTGCTGCTGGACTCCCTGTCCCCGAAGCGGCTGGTGGTGTGGTCGCTGGCCCCGTCCTCGCTCGTCTCCGCGACAGTGGAGGGGAGCAGGGAGGCGCACTCGGCCGAGAGCTCGGAGCCCTCCGACTCGCTCCTGGAGCGGGGGGCCTGGGGGTGCGGCCTGGACCTGGTTGGGGTGCACACGGGCCGCGGCTCGCCCCCTCTGCCGACGGCCGGCCTGTGGGGCCCCAGGCTGCCTGAGACCTCCGCGGAGGACAGCCACCTGTGCTGTTTCTTCCGCGCCTCCCCGTCAGCCTGTGCGGGGACCCCACGGCCCTCCCGTCGGGCCACCAGCAGGGGCATCAGGAAGGGCACGGGGTAGAGTCTGGGCTCAGAGCAGGACCGACTGGGCACCACCCCGGCCAGCGTGGGTCTCCTCCTGAGGCAGTCCCCCAACTCGGGGGGCGGCTGGGGGGCTGTGAGGGGACCCCCCGCTGGCGGCTGCCCCCCAAACCTCAGCACCTTGTCACTGGCCCCTCTCCTGATCTTCACAGCCTTTGTCCTGGGGGGGGCGGGTTTCAGCCCCAGGAGAGCAGCTCCCCTGGCAGCAAACGGGAGGCGGGTGCACTCCCCGGGGCCCAGAGCGGGGCTCTCCCCTCCTGCCTTCCTGGTAGGTGAGAGGACTGTGCTCTCCTGACCCTTGACAGCCGCCTGGGCCCCAGGAGATGGGGCGCGTCCACACCTCGGCTGAGGGGAGCCCAGCATGGTGTCCCCAGGGACGCAGGTGGTCGAGGGCTTGGGTCCCCTCCCTGGAAGACCCTGCTGTCCGAGGCTGTCCCTGCTGGCGCCCCGCCTCTGGGCCAGCCCGCCGGCTCCTGCTCTCCCCGGGGTGCACACCGGCTTCCCTAGGCCGCTGGGACTGTCCACTCTCTGGCCACCAAGTTCCTGCGGGGTTGGGGGCTCCTCACGTCTTGGGGACCCCTGCCCACCCACACCCCTCCTCGTGGGAGTCCCTTGGCCCCGCAGCCTCAGTAGCCTGTCTATGTAGGCTGCAGCGGGGCCAGCCTCACGGACAGGTCTTGTTGGGGTGGCTGGGCCCGCAGGGCCACGGGGCTTCAGAGGGGTCTGCTGGGCCTCGGGGTGCAGGCCGTCCCTGGGCAGAGCAAAAAGCGGGCTCTGCAGAGCCACAGCATGCAGGGGGCTGGGGTACGGGTACACCTCCCTGCCCCCCGTGGACACCAGGTCACGCCGGTACTTGGGGTCCGGCACGTGGGCCGGCAGGCCCATCCCGTGGCAGAGAAGGGACGTGGACGCGGGGTCTGCACTGGCTTTCTGGAGCACCACCGGCGACGGCAGGGCTGTTGTGAGATCACCTGGGAACGGGGAGGGTGACCAAGCGGGTGAACGGGGAGAGCCTAACAGCCCTGGGGTCACGCCCTGCGCGGGGGGAGGCCGGCACCTCAGCGCCGGACACGATCCCGGGGGGAAGGGCCCGGCCGGCCGCTCGCCCCCTTCCCGGGGTCCTCGTGCCGCAGCTGCAAGCCGGGCCGGCGCCCAGCATTCACCCGGGGCTGCAGCGCCGCGGGCTCCGGACACACCCTCCGCGGAGGCGCCGGCGGCGAGGACCCCGGGGGAGTGTCCACCGGGACCACCGGGCACAGCTAAGCCAGCTCGGCTACTGGAAATCTACTATTTCCAAAGATGAGGTCTTTTGGGGACGGACTGAAGGAAAACAGAGGCTGTCCCCTGAGCCCATGTGAGGCGTCCACGTGGGAAATGAACGCTCTCCGGGTCTGGGTGCCGTGCTCCCTCTGGTTACGGAGAGGCGCGGTCAGGGTGCAGAAGGTTCTGGAGGATTTTTACAATGACTTTCTAATGTCCACTTAAATAATAAAATGCTTTTGGTCGCACCCGCCTTGCTGCAACGAACAGCAGCGGGCGCTTGTAATGCCGAGAGAAGCCCACAGAAGGCTGGGGCGTGTGTGGATGAGCCAGCGCCGGACCCACACGGGGCTCCTGCTCTGAGCTCAGTGGTGCAAACCACCCCCCCGGCCTCCCCTCCCGCAGTGGGACCTCCCGCCTTCCTGGCTCTCCTTTACCTGTGGACACCGGCCTGGGCCGGGACTCGCCCTCCTCGGCGGCCTGGGGTCTACAGGTGGGTGGAGGGGCTGCGTGCACGGTGGTGTCGTGGGCTGACCGGGGCCTGGCCGTGGAGTCGGCCGGCAGCAAGGTGCTCAGGGAGGAGTACATGCGGTCACTGCACACGGACGTGCAGGAGGCCGACAGGGAGCAGGACCCACCGTCGCTCAGCTCGTAGAAGCCTAGATGGGGTGGACGGGGCGGTCAGCGCACCCCGCGGCGGCCCCTCTCCCGCCCGAGGACGCCCCTGTGCTGAAGGGGCTTCAGGATGTCGTGAAGGCGGGCCCCGGGGAAGGCGGCCGGGGACCCCTGAATGTCCGGGAGTCCTCCCCATTACTGTCCGCTCTCGCCACGTGGGTCAGGGCGCCCCACCCCCGGCCCCCTCCTTGGCAAGTGGCTCACTTGTCCTTTCGCGACCATCAGGTCCCGGCCCCTGCGGGGCAGGCGGCTGGCATCCTTCTCCCTCCCTCCCCAGCGCGGTGGGGCTCATCCCAGGCGCCGATCAGAGAGGCCAGCACACCTGCCCGACGCACTGCACGCCGTGCGGTGCAAGTTTACAAGAGGAAGACTCGGCATTCGACGCCGTACACAGTCTCCTGGGTTTGCCACGCGAGCCAGCGTCTGGCCAGACGGGACCATGTGCCCTGGACGGGGACTGTCACCAGGGCTCCGGAACTATCTCCTCCCAGCTTTACAGTAAGGGTCGCGGGGCAGCAGACAGGCGGCAGGCCAGGGGCCCGTGTCCTCGTCATCTTCTCCGACAGGCCGTGCAGACCTGAGCCCGGGTAAAGCAGCTCTTCACGCCCCCCCGTGAGCCCGACCCGAGGAGACCTGGAGTCGTCTCCGCCCAGAGAGGCGCCAGCTCGCGAGGCTCCCCCGTGAGAAGCAGGCCTTCCCCGTTACAGCCTCTCTCCTTACGCACACGTGCTCGCCCCCGTCTCCCAGGCGTTTCGGGGGAAGGACAGCGGTGCTGCGATTGCAGGAGCCCCCGGAGCGGGCCCTCCGGGCTCGGGCCGCGCCGCCGGAGGCCGGGCTGCGGACACAGGCAGGCCCGGGGGCTGGCGGAAGGGGCGCGCGGGCTACCTGAGCTGGGCCTGCTGTCGCTGTCGGCCGCCTCGCCGCAGGGTCTGCGCACGCCCAGCTGCAGCTCGCTGATCTGCCGGTCCAGCTGCCCCAGGTGGGTTTTCGGGCCCACGTCCTGGCGCCGTAGACGGCTCTGCGGAGGGACGGACAGCGGGAAGTGAAGGGTCACGAGGGTGGAAATGGAGCGCGATGCTCCCCATGGCCTTTGCGCTGGGCGTACGTTTGCACTCCTCACCCAGACCCCGTCCCCTGCCCTCTGGTCACCAGAGGAAAATGTCCACCGACGCTTCCCTCTCCAAATGTCCCCTTACCCACTGCAGGCTTTAAAAATCAGCAGTTCTCAATGACATGTTTCTTTACAAGGACAGACTGATACAGTCTATGAGCAAAAAATCAGGATCAAAAGTGTCACCTCCGGGCGCCTGGGGGGCTCAGTCAGTTAAGCATCTGACTTCGGCGCAGGTCATGATCTCACGGTTCCTGGGTTCGAGCCCCACGTCGGGCTCTGTGCTGACGGCTCGGAGCCTGGAGCTGATTCGGATTCTGTGTCTCCCTCTCTCTCTGTCACCCACCCCCTCAAGCTTGCTCTCTTTCTCTCTCAAGAGAAATAAGCTTTAAAAAAAATTTAAAAGAAAGGCGGCACGTGGCATGCGCCACGGATACGTGTTTGGCCGTTGTCACACACGAGGCCACTTTCCCACGCTCACGGGTGACAGACCGGCCTCTGGCGCCTGTGTCGCTGTGTTGGTTTATCAGCAGATCTGGGCGACCTTCTGACTCCCCATGCGGACAGGAGACTCCCTTGGAGAGAAAAAGCCCCTTTCTGCACATACCCCGCATTTTACAGGTGGTTCCTACAGGCTTTGGGGAGCCCCCAGGGACAGGGACAGAGGCACGGAGGGACAGGACAGCGCCTGCACTCAACGAGCCTCAAAATCTGCCTGAGAATTGTCTTGGTTTAGAGGTTCAATCTTAGCTCTGCCTTCAGAGGCTCTCTCCCCTCAAGGCCTCAGCCTCCCCAGCCATAAAATGGGTTATTAGGAGCATTAGCCACACACACGTGTGTGTAATTATATACCAACCATGTAACACGCATACG
Source organism: Proteles cristata cristata (assembly GCA_017311185.1). Taxonomy (NCBI): domain Eukaryota; kingdom Metazoa; phylum Chordata; class Mammalia; order Carnivora; family Hyaenidae; genus Proteles; species Proteles cristata. The sequence goes on from JAESUZ010002673.1 coordinate 311,428, forward strand.
TGGTTAATGTGCATGGTATGTACTCACACGTTTGCACACATAGATGATACGTGTGCGGGATAGCTCGCATTGACTGTTTAACCAATGACAGTTTCCTTCTTTCGATTATGGAACGACACGGTTTTCAAGGTCTGCTGCACCAATTTCTTATTTCATCAACAATTTTTAAGGCAAATCATTAATGAATGTAATTATGCGGTTCACCCTGTTTAAGAGAATGACTAATTGTGTTTCAGATTTTTATATAGAAAGTGAAGGGGCCCCAAATGATGGGACTCAAGGGAATTATTTCAGTAATTCCAATAGTATGAAAACTCCATCCAAGGGAGAAGCGGGTGGCGGTACTTCCCAGTTCTTACGAGAGAATCACAAGGGCACAGAGCATTCAGACACCAGCCCCGGGAGGTTAACTGGGTGAAGCCCGGGGCTGACACTCCCCCCCGTGCATCCTGGGAGCCACGCTCAGCTGCCCTTCCCTCCAGGACCCCGTCCGGGGCTCTGAGAACACACTCCCAGTTTTATGGCAAACTGAGTCTCAGCCATGACACCGTCTGTAAACAACATGGCAAAAACCAGTCCTGAATTTAACTAAAACTGGATAACCCCAGAACCATCCGCGCTAGCCTCAACATCCCGGCTTCTTACCGTGGATATTTTTATGAAGGAAAACATTACCCGGGTGCACAGCAGTAGCAGAGGGAGCCAGGAGGTGGGCAAAGATGGGCTTCCCAGCAAACTACCCTCCGTGTAAAGAAAACTAGATTCAGGAAAGGGGCCAGGGTATATTTTTACTGCAGATGACTTCTCTTTTCCAGTCGTAAAGTAAGGCCACGGTGCCAGTGGGAAATCAGGTTGCTCCGTTAGGTCACAGCTCGACGCTTACAAACATCCATCTGACCTCTTCTCTTGCAAATCACGATCCCCCCTCTTTCCGAAGGAGGGGGACACCCTCAATGCCCCTGCTGGCTTCCTTCCTCCCCCTGTGAACCCCTTTCCAAAAAAAGCGCCCCCGCCCCGTGTATTTGTGCGGAGATTAATTGCTTAGGGATTAATGTTTGGCCAGCAAGGCTTCAGTGGGCGGTTTCTGATTAATGTCCAGAGGCCACAGACACACAGGGGCCCAGGGATTCACAGATGATTTACGGCATCCTCAGGACCCCGCCCGTCTCCGGGGCTTCACCGTGCAGGATTTACACCATCATCCTTGACCTTCTCCCTGTCCCTCCCTTGGGACTTTTATGTCTCAGCTTTTCATTAACTCCCTCTTGGCATCTAACTTTGTGCAGAGTCTCGACAGGATAAAGCACAACCCACTGCAAACCAGCTGCAGAGGATCTGCCTCCGTGTATTTCCGCAGGGACGGCGCCGTTACAAACGTCAGCGCTGGGTGGACGTGACTGCGGCCGTCGCGTGGATCCTCCCCAGCCCTGACCCCGGCATTCGGGCTCCCCATCGGGGCAGTGTTGGGTGTCAGAATCCCCCAAAGCCGCGTGGGGGGGTTGGGGTGAGGACGGCGCGCCCTTGGTTCCCCGGGGGGAGGGATCCCTTGGGCATCGATGCCGGTTCCTGGGACGCTCGGCCACACCCGGCCACCTGCACCTCGACGAGCCTCCCAGGGACCGCCACGGTTTTCTGTGAACACGAGAAGTCTGGCAGCTGCGTCCAGGGAACGCCACTGAAAACAAACATTTCTTTGAAATGTTTGCTTTATGTACCACGAGAGAACGATCTGACTCCCACTGTGTGCCTTCTGCCTTTCGTCTACACCTCGGCACCCCTGTCTTCTCAAGCCCTTATGGCAGATTCAGAGGGTAAAAAATGAGAACTGCCCTCAAGCTCTGGACACAGAGATGGCCTCTAACACCTTTCCTCTTTCCTTGCAAGCTGAGCGGATGCAAAGGACACATGTTACGCAGGAAGTGCGCGTAGCACGTGCCCTGTAGGCAGGGACGTGGTCCCTACCCAGCTTGAAAGGAGGCCCATCAATCAGCAGCAAGGCTCCAGGGTCGCAGGTCAGCTTCTCGGATCACAGACGGAAGCCTGGCACGGTCCTGTGGGCGCCCTGGCCTCACCTGTGACCTTGAGCAAGTTCACTCCCTTGGGAGTTCACGAAGCAAGCAGGGCAGGTCCAGGGCGCGCCCCAGACCTCGACGTTTCGGTTGCAGTCAGTGTGCTCCTGGAGTGTATTTAATGCCAGAACCCGCCGGGGAAAAGGAATCACTGCACACTGCCTTTTTTAGGACAAGTCGTGACCAGCCACGTCAACTACTGGGAAATTCTTCAGGGTAAGGCTTCACCACAGGGTCCCCAGAACCCTTTCCTCGCCTTCCACCGGAGGGCACCTCTCCCACTGACTCTGGAGCGTTCCCTGGTGGGAGGTGGAGCTCCCAGCCTCCCTGGGGCGTGCCAGGCGCCTGGGAAGAGAGGGACGGCAGCCACTTCTCAGGGAGCTACGAATCTCCCTGAACATATAAACATGAACACAGCCCTGGCCACGGAGCAGCGGAGGCCGCGGGCATCGGAGGGAGAGGTAGACCAGGGACACAGTAACATTCTCTTCTGTTAGAACAACAGAAACGCTCCTTTATTTGCTCACCAAACACTCATGAAGCACCTACCACGCGCTCCTTGGGGACTTCAGAAGAAGCAATTATAAGGTACAGCCATTTTGATAGGCGCTAACGTGCTGGCTCTGCGGACTTCCGAACTGCACTTTAAGTCCCCAGAAATGCTCCCTGGGGAACTCCTCTGCACAAAGCAGCCGAGGCTCAGACAGGAGTCCTTCCTGTGTTCACACCTGAACGGTGACCCCGGGGCCAGGCCCACGCGGCGGGAGCCGGGAGGTCTCCCTGAAAATGAACTGCCCCCAACAGGCTCCTCATTACACTCCTCACAGTGGCCCTGGTATTACTCCTAGTTTTTTCCCTGCAAGAAAAATGTAAAAGTGTTAAGCCCTGAGCTGATGTCACACAAATTCAATTATTCTTCTCTTTTGATCACATAATCCATGCCAGGAACAAAGTTTGAAGACAAAGTGTGCGTGTTCCTTCTGGTTCCCACATTAAAACAGAAAGAATTAAACAAACACAAAAAACCCTGTTTGATCTCCTCCAAAGGCCACTTGCATTCGAGGCTGACGACGCACAAGTCTGATGTGTGCGCTGCTTCATCGCGGCCGCGCTCCCGCCTCGCGGGCAGCTCCGCGGTCCTGCCCCCGAGCCCGGCGTCTCCGTGGCCACTGTGCCGCCGAGCCCGGCGTCTCCGTGGCCACTGTGCCGCCGAGCCTGGCGGGAGCCGCCCTGCCCTCTGTGCGGCAGCAGCGCCGGCGCAGGGTCTCCGTCCTCCGCCGCCTCCTGGCAACACGGAAGGAGGGTCCAGGGCGGCATCTCAGGACGCTGCACCCCGGAGCCTGGGATCCAGGGGCAGGTCCCGAGTCAGTCACCTGCCTGGGCTCCGGGCCACTGAGGGCTCCTGCTAACTGCTTTGTGAAGGCAGTGGCTTTTAAACAGAAGAGATTTCAGGTTCTAATTTAAAAACAAATTCCACTTAAGAGTCCTGGAATTAACTCCATCAGATAGGAATTTTGCTATACAGCCTTTTTGTTTTTCCTTTAAAGAAAGATTGCAAAATCGGAAAAACTCGTGTGAGTTGTTTCCAAGGCACGAAGCGAAAGCATAAGGCGGATAGAAAACTGGAGGCGCGCCCATCCCAGCGTCTCGTCCTGCGAAAAGGCGCGGGCACTTGCAGGAGGCCAGGCAGCCGGCAGGAAGGCCTAAGCGCGTCGCGGGGGTCTGTGCCCCCGGGGCGCAGAGGCCATGCCTCATTTTACAGGTCAGGGTGCAATTGAAAGCTGGAGAAGCTTCCATGGGGGTATATGCTTTCCTCAACACGTTCTTTCGTTTAACCGGAACCCATTTCGGGGACAACCTGGGGTGCGCTCTGGACGCTGGCAATGCGTCCCCGGGCCTGCGCAGCCGGGACACCTGGTGATCCGGGTCTGACCCCAAGGAGCGCCCGCCGCCAGGGGACCCTACCTCAAGCGGCGTCGCCAGAGCAGCCCTGGAAGTGAAACAGACAGCAGCGCGCGCTCAGTCTGTCCGGCCGCCGAGCCGGGAAGGAGGCAGAGCCGGGGCGCAGCCCCAGCGCGCCTTTCAGTATCGCGACCCTTCTCCCTGTGCCTGGCTGCGTCATTTGGAACCGAAAGGGCCCCCCGGAATCCCAAAGGGTGCCCGTCACTCAGTCGCACAGCCCTCACCAGCCGCGCTGCCCCCGCACGGCCCCGCCGCCCCCCGCCGCCCCGCCGCCCCCGCCGCCCCGGGGCCCCGCGCTCCTTACCAGCTGCCCCTGCAGCGCCGCCAGCGCCGCCTCCAGCCGCAGCCCGTGCGCGCGGGGGCCGCGGGGGCGCTCGGGGCGCGCGGGCCCGGGGGGGTGCATGGCCAGGGCGTCCCGCACGCGCGCCTGCTGCGTGGCGCGCAGCCTGCAGCTCGTGCAGCCCGGCCAGCGCCGCGCGCAGCCGGGCGCCCACCTGCGGCGGTCCCAGCCCGCGGGCCCCGGCAGGGCCCCGGCGCCACATCCCGCGCCCGGCCTGCCCCGGGCCTGCCCGGCCTGCCCGGCCTCCCGGAGCCGCCTCCTCCGAGCCTCCCGGCCCGCGCTCGGCCTCCTGCCGCCTCTCCCGCCCCCGCCCCGCAGGTCGCCAAGGTGGGGTGGGACCTATCGGTGGCCGCGGAGGGCGGTGTCTGCACACGCCCCGGGGTCACGGCGGCCGCCCCCGGGCCCGCCCCGTCGGCCGAGCCCCGCGCCCTTGGGGGCCCTGGGACCCAAGCTCTTCGCTGAGTCCTGACGGGACCGAAGGAAAAGGGGGCCCGGCAGGAGATCCAGAAAGGGCCCAAAGGGGGAGCAAACACAGTGAAAGGTTGTGTTTAGGTTTAAAAAAAAGAAATAAATTCGTGGGACGGCACAGCATTGTAAGGGCCATGATACCACCATAAACTTCTCACAGATTTGGAACGTGTATTATCCACTTTTCCTAATGTGTGTCTGTAGTCGGAATCCACAGCTTGCTTTCCTTTTCTTTTCTTCTTTCTTTCCTCCTTTCTTTTTCTTTCTTTCTTTCTTTCTTTCTTTCTTTCTTTCTTTTTCTTTCTTTCTAATAATCGCTTTATTGAGATACTGTGCAGGAGTCATTACAGTTCACTTATTTCAAGCGCACAGTTTCATGGTTCTTGGTATGTGCACCACTATCACGAGGCTGTACAACAGTCACCACGATCATTTAGAACATTTTCACCTCTCCAGAGAGAAACCCTGTCCCATTAGCCTCACCCTCCACCCCCTGCGGCACCCCTGTCCTTCAGCAACTGCTAATGTACCTGTTCTGGACATTTCTTGTGAATAGAACCATGCACCAGGCAGTCCTTCGTGCCTCGCTTCTTTCTCTTCCCTTAGCGTTTTCCAGGTTCTTCTGTGTTGCGACGTGATCTCTGTCCTTGGTTTCTTTCCATCGGGAGATTATACCCCTGTATGGTTAGACCACTTTTATGTATCCGTTCATTTACGGGTGCACACTGGGTTGTTTCCACGTTTTGGCTGCTACGAATATTCTGCTTTGGACATTCATGTGCTAGTTTTTGGCTGCAAGTATGTTTTCATTTCTCTTGGGTGCAGACCTCAGAGTGGCACTCCTGGGTGGTGGGTTACTGCTGAGCTTTCCCTCTCGAAGGATGGCCAGACTGCTTTCTACGGTGGCTGCGCCATTTTGTATTGTCACCTGCACTGGTGGGAGGGTCCTGTTCCGACACGCGGAGGCCGGCATTTGTCCTTCTGACCACAGCCATCCCGTAAGTATGAAAAGGCATCTCACTGTGATTTCAATTTGCATCTCCCTAAGGCTAATGACGTGGAGCATCTTTTCACATGTGTTTCGGCTGCTTGTGTATCTTCTCTTGAGAAATGTGTATTCAGATCCTTCGTCCATTCTTTAAAAAAAATTTTAACATTTTAAATTTATTTCTGAGAGAGAGAGACAGTGTTAGAAGGGGAGGGTCAGAGAGAGAGGGAGACACAGAATCTGAAACAGGCTCCAGGCTCTGAGCTGTCAGCACAGAGCCCGACACAGGGACCGTGAGATCATGACCTGAGCTGAAGTTGGCCACCCAACCAACTGAGCCACCCAGGTGCCCCCCTACTTTCATTTTTATTTTTTTTATTAAAAAAATTTTTTTTAATATTTATTTATTTTTGGGAGAGCACAAGTGGGGGAGGGGCAGAGAGCAGGGAACAGAGGATCCAAAGCAGGCTCTATGCTGACAGGCTGCCAGCAGGGAACCCAATATGGGGCTTGAACTCACAAACCACAAGATCATTACCTGAGCTAAAGTCAGACGCTCAACCAATTGAGATACCTGGGCGTCCTGGTCATTGATTTATTTTTTTTTTTCTTTTGATGGTTACTATCATTTATTTCTTTTTCTTATTTTTTTAATGTTTTTTTTTTTAATTTATTTCTAGGAGAGAGAGAGAGAGAGACAGCATGAGCCCAAGCAGGGGAGGGTCAGAGGGAATACAGACTGAAACAGGCTCCAGAGCTGGCAGTCAGCACAGAGCCCGACGCGGGGCTCGAACCCACGAACCGCGAGATCATGACCTAAGCAAAAGTTGGACGCTTAACCGACTAAGCCACCCAGGTGCCCCTATTTATTTTTCTTAAATAGTTTATTGTCAAGTTGGTTTCCATATAACACCCAGTGCTCATCCCCACAAGTGCCCTCCTCCATGCCAATCACCCCCCATTCTCTCCCCCACCTCCATCAGCCCTCATGGGAGAGAAGAAGGGGAAAAATAGTTGGGGAGAGGGAAGGAGACAAGCCATTAGAGACTCTTGAATCCTTCGTCCATTTTTAAAATTGAGTTGTCCTTTAAGTACTGTGATGTAAGTATTCTTTATGCACTCAAGACACAATGTCGTTATCAGATAGAAGATTCACAAATATCTTTTCCCTTTTGTGGAGTAATATTTCTTTTTTTTATAGTATACAAAAGAAGTTCACTTTTTTCACAGCAAAAATGTTTTTAATTTTGATGCAGCTCAATTTGACAATTTTTTCTTTTGTTGCCTGTGCTTTGGGCATCATATCTAAGATACCATTACTCAACCAAAGGTCAGAGATTACATCTGTGCCTTTTTCTAAGATTTTTATGGCTTTAATGCTTACATTTAAGCCTTTGATTTTGAGTTAATTTTTGTGCATGATGTAAGTTAGGGGTCCAACTCCATTCTTTTGATTGTAGATGTCCAGTTGTCCTGACAGCATTTGTTGGGAAGCCAATACGTTCCCCATTAAATTGTCTTGAGACCCTTGGTGATAATCAGTTGATCCAGAAAATCAGTTTCTGGATTCTCAGTTCTGTTAAGTGACACATATGTCTATTCTTAGGCTAATTATAATTGTTCTGCATACTACAGCTTTTTAGTAAGGTTTAAAGTCAGGAAGTCTCAGTCTTCCAACTTTGTTCTTTTTCAGTATTGTTTTGGCTATTCTGGGCTCCTTGCATTTCCCTGTGGATTTTAGTATCAGCTTCTCAATTTCTGCAAAGAAGCTAGCTGGGATTTTGATGGGTATTGCATTGGATCTGTGGGTTGATTGAAGAAGTATTGCTCCCTTAAGGTTGAGTCTTCTAAACTATCAACACGTGATGTCTTTCTATTCATTTAGGACTTTAATTTCTTCCAACAGTGATCTGTAGTTTTTAGTACAAGTCTTGCATTTCTTTTGCTAAATTTATTTCTAAATAAAAATATTTACAAAATTCTTTTTGACACTGTTGTAAATGGAAATTTTTCTAATTTAATTTTCAGAACATTTGTTGCCAGTCTATAGAAATAAGCAATTGAATTTTGTGTACTGATCCCAGCAAACTTGCTGAGTTTGTTTGTTAGTTCTAATAGATTTTTAGTGGATTCTCTTGCAGTTTTTAAATTTATAAGATCAAGTCATCTGGAAATAAGAACAGTTTCACTTTTTTCTTTTCATATTTGGATGCTTTTTAATTTCTTTTTCTTGTCATATTGCTCTGGCTGGAACTTCCAATACAATGTCACACAAAAGTGCTGAAAACAGGTACCTTTGCCTTCTTCCTGATCTTGGGAAGACAGTCCATCTTTTACCATTGAGTCTGATGTTAGCTGTGGGTTTTTCTTAGATGCTTTTTTATTGGGAGAAAATTCCCTTTGATTCCTAGTTTCTTGACTATTTTTATTGTTGACTCAGATTATCTTATGATTTGCTGTTTTTGTTTTCTTGGTTCTCTGTGCTTGTCTTGTCTGGCAATGGAGAAAAAAAATGTTAGGCTAGAACTTACAAAACCTCAGCTCCAAGATCCGATACCTCCATTTTTTCAACTATATAATGAGTATAGTGAAGAAGGTCCTGGATGCTAGTTTTCTTTACAGAAAAACTAATGATTCTCCCTTTACATTTTCTTCCAAAAAGACTCAGAGAGAGAGTTAGACTGGATATGAGCCCTTGTTCAGTAATCTGTCTTCCCTATTTGTGGACTCTCTTAATGGTGTCTTTTGGGGAACAGAAACTCTTTATTTTTATGTAGTCTTATTTATCACTGATCCTTTATTTTTGCCATTTAAAAAAATGTATGCTCATCCAAGCTCTTCAAGATATGCTGCTTCTAGAAACTGTGTTATTTCACTTTTCTTATTTAGATCCGCAATCCACCTGGATAGGTTTTTGTGTATCATATGAGGTTGGGGAGGGGGGTCACTTTATTTTTTCTTGGACACATATCTGTGTACAGTGTTTATTGGAAAAACACACAGTCCTTTTTGAGCTGTTATGCAGTGCTGCCTTTGTCATCAGGTAGTGAGGTCTGTTCTGCACGCCTTTTCTGTTTGCCTAGTTTCCCTATCCTGGCACTTGTCTTAATCACTGTGGCTTTTTATGACATGTGGATACTCAGCAGAGCATGTGCCCAACCTTGTTCTCGAAGGATGGCTTGAGTATTCTTGGCACTCATCAATATTATGTAAATTTTAGAATCAGCAGGTATCTCTCTTCATACATTTTATTGGCATTTTGATGGGGATCAAAGCAAATCTGTAGTGACATTTGCAGAGAAATGGTGTCTTTATAACAGTTTCCTAATCCATGGACATGGATTACTACTCATTTATTTATAAAGATTTTCTACAATGTGTCTAAATATTATTTTATAATTTTGTGGGTAGAGGTCCTGCACATCTTTCACTAGGCTTATCCCTTATTTCTTAATGTTTTGCTAATTTTTTCCTGATACTATTGCCAATGTTACCTTTCAGAAATTTATTTTATTTGTCGCTGATATATGGAAACACCAGGCAGATATTTAACAATTTTGCTAAACTTATTTATCCACTTGAATAATTTACGTATAGTTTTTAAAGATTTTTTCCATATACATTCATATTATCTGTGACTAATGGAAGTTTTAATTTTTTTCTTTCCCATTCTCCTATCTTTTATCTTTCTTTTCTATCTGTCTATATATCCATCCTCTCTCTCTCTCTCTCTCTCTCTCTCTCTCTCTCTCTCTCTCTCTCTCACTCTCTCTATTTGGTTTTATTGCAGAGGCTAAGGCCTTTAGTACAGTGTCAAAAAAGTGATGATATCAAGCATCCTTGGGTCATTTCCAGGGGTAGTGGGAACGTTTTCCACATTTCTGTTTGCTGTATGTGTTTTGTGGATACTGTTTATCAGATTAAGGAAGTTGTCTTCTACCAAAAATGGATATTTAATTTTACCAAATATGTTTTATACTATGGAAGACATTATATTTTTTTCTATTAATATCATGAATTATGTTATTTGATTTACAAATGTAAAGCTAATTTTGCATTTCTGGATAAACCAACCTCGTCATGACTTATTTCTCTCATTTACATATGGCTGGATTACATTTGATAGTATCTTGTTTTAGAGTTCTGCATCCATTTTCAGGAGACAGGTCAGCCCATCCTTCTTTCTTGTAAACTCTCTCTTAGGTTTTCAGAATCAATGCTATGCTAGCCTTACACACTGAGTGAAAATTTCCTTCTTAATTCAATATAAGGGTTTGTGTAAGATTAAGACAATTCCATTCTTAAATATTTGGTAAAATGTTAATGAAGCCATCTATGCTCGGTTTTGTGTGTGTGTAAATGCTTTAAATTGCAAACAGAAGTCCTTGAATAGCTGTGTAATTACACTCTCTGTTTCTTCTTGTGTCAGTTTGTTGCAGATGTAATGTTCCAGAGTTTTTCTTGTTGAGACCGTATTTTCAATTATGTTGACATAAACCTTCTATAATATTGTCCACACATATTTGCTGAATCTGTAGTGATGTGTGCTCCTGCCCAGATTTTTTTTCACCCCCCTTTGGCTATTTGTCTCCCTTTCCCCCTTGATCAGCCTTAGCAAAGGTTTAACAATCTTATCAGTTTTTTCCAAGTACCAACCTATGACTTTGGTGATCGTCTATGCTTTTGCTTGTTTTCTCATCCATCAACCTATTTTCCTTCAGTCTATTTACTCTGGGCATAATTTACTAGATTATTTTTTCCGATTTCTTGAAATGTATTCCTAATCATTGACATCTCCTTGCTCCATTTGACATTGCTTGGACCTCATTTGCAGTCGACAAGAACTTGTAACTGGACAAATACTGGCTCCTGCCACACCTGAGACTGTGCCACAGTCTTGACTTTGAGGACAAAGTGTGGGGTTGCCTCTTCTCCTGGGACTATATGTGCATTCGGAACTTCCTGCACAGGAGAATTAGCACAACTCTCATGTGGAGTGGCTTTCGAGAGGAGAAGTTGTGGATACACTTCTATAAATAAAAGGAACTTTAGCCACCAGGTACTTTTTTCTTCTGCCATTGTCGCCTGTTCCTAGTGTCAGAGGTGGAAAAGAGGCCCAAAAAATTAGTCTTACTGACTTGTCTAACCCTCTCCCCACTTCTCACTGTTAAATCATGACGGTAGTGGACTCTGTTCTCTCTCAGACACACAGGATAAATGCATCCTCTAAGACACGTGCCCCTGACAGTGGGTTTAAACTCAGGGAACACTTTTGGGCCCCAGCAGGGAAGGATGGACTTAGGTCTTCACATTGGGTTTGGACCTTGGCCCCAGGCTCCCTCATAGACGGTCTGCATTTTTCTGGCTTTCTCACCATCCACCTTATTCCTGTTTTATTGACCCCATCCTTTCTTTCCCATGAACTTGGAATCCTTGTCCATTTTTGAGGAACTTTATCCTTCTCTGTTTACACCCTCAGAGAACACCGTTTCCTGAGTCCTTGGAGGGCCAGTCAGAGCCTGGCTGTGCTTGTCAGGGATCCAGCCTCCTCGGCCAATGCCTCTGGTTCCCAGCCAGCAAACCTGGGACTGCGAGTTATGTTCTCTATGTAATTACCATCCTCCAGAGTTTGTTACATAATGGCACAGACTGGCCAAAAAGGAGGAGAGTTTTGAGGTTTACCCTTTTATGTCTTTTCTTTTTTAATCATATTGTTTAAACTACTAGTATTTATATACTTCTCTGTAAAAATATGTATCCATCAAATTGAATACTGACTTTCTATTTCACTTTTAATGACCTCTGTGTTGTATACTGTCAGTTTTTCTATTGACCTCTGACTCATGATGTAGACTTTCCTCACGTGGCTGAGGATTCCTGGATGCCGTTTGCCCATGAGAAGAGAGGAAGATGTACATCGTCCTTGAATTTGGTGTCGTGGTGGCATTAGAGAGTGCAGACTGCCTGGGGTGCTCTGCGCAGGTGTGCAGGGCTGTATCTGTGGACCCCGCACCAGGCACCCAGATAGGCATTTTATCTCACTTATATGTGATTGTAGGTGTCGATTATTCTTGGTTTTGTTGTCACTGTTGTTTACTGTTATTTTTATCTGGTTTCAGTAGGAAGACATGTGCTCCAAGCACTATTTTATATCAGAATCCACTAGAAAATTTTGTCTTTTTATGTTTTATTTATATCTGAGAGAGAGAGTGTGTGTGAGCAGGAGAGGGTCAGAGAGAGGGAGACACAGAATCTGAAACAGGCTCCAGGCTCTGAGCTGGATGTCAGCACAGAGCCCAATGTCGGGCCCAAACCCATGAACCATGAGATCATGACCTGAGCCAAAGTCGGACGCTTAACCGACTGGGCCACCCAGGCACCCTGAAAATTGTGCCTTTAAACCAACTTTTTGCAACAGTCTCAAGCTTATGAAGAAGTTGTAAGTGCAGTACAGAGAATGTTCTCCTGTTTTCCCAGAACAACTGAGAACACTTCAATGACCTGTTGCCCCTAATACCTTAGTGTGTGCTTTCCACACACAAAAGCTCTAACTTAAGAAAACAAAATTTGATAATTAAAATCAGGAAATTGACGTTGATTCATACTTACCAGGTTTCACCAATTATCCTGTTAATGTCCTTCAGGCCAGAACGATCCCGTCCAGACTGATGGATTTCACATGGCCCAACCCTCTGCGAGCCTGGGGCAGGGGCTCAAACTGTTCTTTTTTTTTTTTTTTTTTTATTTTTATTTATTTCTAGGGAGAGAGAGAGAGACAGTGTGAGCAGGGAGGGTCAGAGAGAGAGGGAGACACAGACTGAAACAGGCTCCAGGCTCCGAGCTGGCAGTCAGCACAGAGCCCGACGCAGGGCTCGAACCCACGAACCGTGAGATCATGACCTGAGCTGAAGTTGGATGCTTAACCGACTAAGCCACCCAGGTGCCCCGCTCAAACTGTTCTTGACTCATGACTGCGTTTTCAAAGATTACAGACTGGTTATTTTGTTGGATGCTGCTCGGTTCTGCTTCATTTCCTCCTGGTTCAGGTTATGCATGTGAGGCAGGAACTGATTCTGCACTCTGTCATGCAGCACACGGAGGGGCCACACCTTCCACATGCCTATTCCTGACCCTCCCACCTCGATCACTTCATCTCTGTCACCTGTCTGCCCGTGCGTCTGTCCACCCACCCATCCATCCATCCATTATCTATCTATCTATCTATCTATCTATCTATCTATCTATCTATCTATCGCTCTATCATTTATCATCTGCTGCGATATGTCTGCTGTCTGTGTATCCATCTGTCTCCCTCTCTCCTCTCTCTTTCCACCCACCCATCATCTGCCTCCCCGCCTCAGTTCCTACAGCACACGCAGTACTGTGTGGCTCGCCGGCACCCACTCTTACCGGATGTACAGTGTGTCCCTGCCGGGACACACTTTAGTCACACTTGTGCTGTGTCCTTCCTTCCCAGCACAGCAGCTGTGCAGAAAGTGTAAGTCTTGCTTTCATCTCTGTACGCTGGGTTCTCAGACGTGGATTCCTGATGTCCACCGACATCTCTGTTTTTATCTTAACGCTGCAAGATTGTCTCTCAGAGAGATCGTAGCAATACCCAGCGGTGTGTGAATGCAAACTCCAAACCCGCGTCACTGCCGATGCTGAGCGTCTTCTTTAGAAACTTTTTTTTGGTGGTCAAAATACGGCATCTCAGTGTCCATCCGGTCGTGACGCTGTGACTCCTGGTGCGGTGACTCTGGGCACCTCTTCCCGTGTGCGTTCCCGCTTTCGTGTGCCCCCCGGGGCCTGCCTGCCCCCAGCTGTGCCTGCCTTGTCTTCATCTGCCAGCCGGCTGGAGCTGCGTGTGCCTGGCTGTTACTTGTCCTGTGTGTTCGACATGCTCGCCTCGCCCCCCAATCTGTTGTTTCTCTCCAGCTGTGCTTGTGGGTCAGGTGCACATACCGGCACTTCAGAGTCTTTCCTTTTCCCTGTGATGTCTCTAATGGTTACCGTCCTACATAAAATGTCCTTCCCTACTTCAACATTGGGTCAGTGTTTTGGCAAACTTTATTCTGATATTACATATTTATCGTTCACCCACCCACAGTTTCTTGTTGCATCCTGTGCGACGGAGGGTTCTAGCATTTCCCCCGTGTGGCTATATCCGGTGAGATGGAGGGTTCTAGCATTTTCCCCACATGGTTATATCTGGTGCCATGGAGGGTTCTAGCATTTCCCTCGCGTGGTTAAGTCCAGTGAGATGGAGGGTTCTAGCATTTCCCCACATGATTATGTAATTATTCCAGCCCCATCACTTGTCTTACACAAACAAAATTGAAATGCTGTCTGGCTCAGCCTTCTGACCTATCATTTGTCCTGATGCTAATCCCTTACTATCGAATCTGAAAGTGAAGTCACAGGAACAAATGTGTAATTATTGACATGGAAAAATGCTCATGACATGTTATTAAGACAAAACAGCAGATTACAGATTACAAAACACCAAGGATGTGCGTGTGTGTATTCCATACGTAGAGGAGTGTGAAAGGCCATTTGCCTGAAATGTTCACAGCGGTTCAATCTGGGTAAAGCGATTATAGGTGACTTGATTTCTTACTGTATTTTTATTTTTGTAACTAAATAAAAAAGTTAAACACTTCACGACTCTCCTTGCCTTACAAAATAAAAGTTACCGGTTTCGTTTTGTCATGAAGCTTCTCTAGCTGTGATATGGACACATTTGTACAATAACCAAGGGACATTTTAAAAACAAAGAAAGGTATAGATATTCCTCACCTAGTACTCAGTAAAGACTATAACAGTCTATTTATTTTGACTAAAGAGAACGACACATTAATATAGAGTTGTAGCAAATACACACTGGCTTCTATGCACGCAAATCAACCATATTAAATTAAAAATTATATTCTTGCCAAAGTCAAGCAGGAATTATGCAATTAGGTACTGCTTAAGCGCATCAATCAGCAGATATATTTTCCTTTTCTATAAAATAATCTCATAAAAAATGATTGGAACCTCAGGATTTCAGCACCAGGCAACCTTGTCGGCAGGACTTGTGCGTGTCTAGGTCTCAGAGAGTGGACACTCCTTTGGCTTGGTTCCACGTGTGTGTGGTCTCTGTGTGTGGAGTCCCACTGTGTGCAGTGGGGGTGGCTGCCGCCTGTAGGGCGAGGGTGGGTGCCAGCTGTGTCATGTGATACCACCTGCAAACAGTCCCACCTTTTTATAAAGGGGAAAGGCGGCCCCCCGTTGAGGCGGCGATAAACCATGTGTGCAAGCTGTGTGAACATGTGTGTAGACAGCCACGCAGCTCTGTGTGGAACACGGGAGGGATGGGGTCACACTGTGCTCCTCTCTCTGCGTGCCCCTGGTGATGGCACTTGTCTCACGAGGCTCCTGTGTACAGTAACGGGGGTTGTTACATGATCATGCTTCCATTGGTCTCAAAACTCTTAAAGGATGATGTACTAAGTCTGAGTTCATATTTGTGTAAGTTTTTTATTTTCTTGATGTTCATGAGGTGCCTTAAGAATTCTCTGTATTTTGGCTTTTCCATGTAAACTGTGGATTAAGCTCTTTGGATGGAGTGCTCATGGAGAGCAAGAGGGTACGATGTGTGTGCAGGAAGCTCACCGAATGTCAGAGAAACTTTTACCCAAGAAAGGGTTCCCTGCGTGCCAACCAGAGGGCAGATGCCACTGTGTGGGTTGGAGCAGGTGCGTGTTGGGACAGGTGTGTGGTGGAGCAGATGCGTGTTGGAGCAGGTATGTGGTGGAGCAGGTGCGTGGTGGAGCAGGTATGTGGTGGGTCAGGTGTATGTTGGAGCAGGTGCGTGTTGGGACAGGTGCGTGTTAGGACAGGTGCGTGTTGGAGTAGGTGCGTGGTGGAGCAGGTGCGTGGTGGGTCAGGTGTATGTTGGAGCAGATGCGTGCTGGAGCAGGTATGTGGTGGAGCAGGTGTGTGGTGGAGCAGGTATGTGGTGGGTCAGGTGTATGTTGGAGCAGATGCGTGTTGGAGCAGGTATTTGGTGGAGCAGGTGCGTGTTGGGACAGGTGCGTGTTGGAGCAGGTGTGTGGTGG
Organism: Proteles cristata cristata; assembly: GCA_017311185.1. NCBI lineage: Eukaryota > Metazoa > Chordata > Mammalia > Carnivora > Hyaenidae > Proteles > Proteles cristata. The sequence continues at coordinate 327,358 of JAESUZ010002673.1, forward strand.
AGCAGGTGCGTATTGAGACAGGTGCGTGTTGGAGCAGGTACATGTTGGGACAGGTGCATGTTGGGACAGGTGTGTGGTGGAGCAGGTGTGTGTGTTGGGACAGGTGTGTGGTGGAGCAGGTGCGTGGTGGAGCAGGTGCGTGTTGGAGCAGGTGCGTGTTGGAGCAAGTGCGTGTTGGGACAGGTGCGTGTTGGGACAGGTGTGTGGTGGAGCAGGTGCGTGTTGGAGCAGGTGCGTGTTGGAGCAAGTGCGTGTTGGGACAGGTGCGTGTTGGGACAGTGTGGTGGAGCAGGTGCGTGGTGGAGCAGGTGCGTATTGAGACAGGTGCGTGTTGGAGCAGGTACATGTTGGGACAGGTGGGTGTTGGGACAGGTGTGTGGTGGAGCAGGTGCGTGGTGGAGCAGGTGTGTGGACAGAAGATGACTCTTATTATCTAGTGCAGTCCGGCATTTGGATAACGGTGGTTAGTAATCATATTTTATGTGCTTCCAGGTGTATATCATGGTGCACATGGATCTTGGTGACCCATACGCCTGTTATAAAATGTCCACATTTGGTCGTCTGAGTGAGCTGTGTGATGTCATACATCTCCTGAGGCTCCAGTGATGTGGGCGTGCAGGGTGTGTGCGTCCCCTCCACCAGAGGTGGCTTTGGAGAAAGAGTGTTGTGTACCGATTACACAACACTCCTGGTCTAAGCTTATGAGGCAGCTGCTGTGTTCTCCCCACCAGACGCATGTGAAAATAACTGTAGCATTTGTGCTGATTATTAAAGAAATATAGAATGACAGGTAAGTAAATGTGTTGCAGAAGAAAATTGTCCATAAAGTGCACCCCGTTGTGCACAGTTCCGAATATATTACATCCCTTCCAGAAATTTCTGTATAAATATAATTTTTAATGTGAATCAAATCTCTTTCATATTTAATATTTGTCTATCTCCTGTAAATGTGTGCACATTCCATTCTGTGATTATACAAGAGCATTATTTTACTAATGCTCTATTGATGGACATTGACAGAACCAGCTGTTTCTCACTGTTCTAAATCATCCTGGAGAAAAGTGTGTCATCCCTACCCACCCCCAGAAAGAGGGGTTATCATTAACACCCCTTCCAGTTTTATATGATTCTTAGATTAATATTAAGATCGCACATCTTTTTTTCATGTATGTTACATATTTGTATGTCATCTTTGGCATTTCCTTGTTAAATCTTTTGGTCTGATATTCAGTTGGGATATTTATTATGGGTAAGAGCTCTATATTAAAGATGTGAGGAGGGTTTGTCAAAAATACTGTAAAATAGGAGAAATCTGGGGGTGCTTAGTGTCAATGACGGAGCTCAGTGATGTGTGGGGCCACTGGCAATACAATGAAAACAATAAAACCTTTCTCAGCATAGGATCCTACCTGACTGAGAAGCAATTAGTTGTAGTAGCTATATTTTCTTTAAGTGAGAATTCCGTGTTTTAGAAAGAAGCTTATTGAAATTATTGCAAGTAAAATGGGGTGTCAGTGCTTGGGCCAGGGTGATGGGTGCTGCTGATGCCTGCCTTCCTGACCCTGTGTCCCAACCCAGCACCCCTCAGGGCTCAGGGGTCCCCAGCACTCCTTTCCATGCACCCTCCAGGGCTCGGGGGTCCCCAGCACCCCATTCCATGTACACCCACAGAGCTTGGGGGTCCCCAGGGCCCCTTCCCATGCACCCCCAGGGCTCAGGAGTCCCAAGCACCCCTTTCCATGCACACCCGCAGAACTCTGGGGTCCCAAAAAGTGCCACATAGATGTGTCCACGATTATTATTTTACAGAAACTACAGTGTCACTCACAAACAGTGGTGACGGGAAGGTAAGGATGCACTTTAATCTTTGAGAAAAAGGAAACATAAGGAAGTTTCTGTATCAGGCAGGTTTGTGAAACAATTCTGTATAGATTAAGTTGAAGGATTGTTTCATTGTCTGCACGGACCTGGTTTGCGTGGTTTCCACGCTTTAGCTCATGGAATCACAGGAAGTTAGAGCTGATTCTCTCTCTCCGCAAACACAGTGACACACACGGTGACAGCTTGGAGCCACTGGCCAGTCAGGTCCCGAAGACCCTGGTCTCAGGCGCATCCAGTGGCCGTCCAGTAGCGGGCTGGTCCGTGCGACTCCCACGGAACCGCAGAGGCTCACCGTGTCCCGGCCGTGGCCTTCAGCCTGTGGGGAGCCCTGCGGATGGAGGGAGGACCGGGGACAAGAACTGAGGGCGCCTCCACGGTCACCCGGCGGAATCAATGATAACGGCCAGGGCACCCCTCCGGGCGAGCGTCAGGACCAAGGCCTGCGGCCGCCGCACCTGGGGCACCACATGCCGAGGGGGGCCGCCGGCGCGAGCCCGAGATCCGGGGGCCGCATCCAGGTCCCGCTTCCCAGGGGGGAAATCCGTGTAAAACAACAAGGATGCTTCCAGAGGGCGCTGGTGGGTCTTCTTGGTCTGACCCTTTCCCGGGGGGTGTGGGCGGCCAGTCCCACGGAAGGGGTCCTGACCTCGTCTCCCTCATGACCTCCCGCTCATCTGGGTCTTTGCCTGACGGCACAGGGGTGCTCACGGGGGTTCCCACCTGCTCCTTCCTCCCGAGCCGTGTCCCCTGATGTCCACGGAACAGCTCATGTGGCGCTCGCAATCACTAAACCCACGAAAACGGCAGCCTGGGGTCACAAACCCGCCTGACCAGCCGGATCATGAACCTTCCCTACTCTCTGCAGGCGTCAGTTGCAACCACTCTGGAGGGAGGAGAGGGCCACACGTGTCTTCCCACAGCTGCCGCCAGGGGCTGGCCCGCGGGGGAGCTCGGCGCGTCCCTCCGGGCTCCCGCGAGGGGCCCCGTGTGCAGAGACCCAGGGGAGCACCGGCGAGGGGCCGTCTGCATCAGCCCCTCCTTGGAGGAGGGGACGGGACCCTCTGAAGGGGCAGAGTCGTGGGGCAGGGCCCGGGCGGATGTGCGCCCCAGGATCTCACACCCCGTCCCCGAAGCGCAGAGGGGCCGGTGGGACGCTCTCCCCCTGCCCGGGCCCCGCAGCCCTGGCCTCCGCAGCCGGCACTCGCAGCCTGCCTGTCCTGCGGGGGGGCTGAGGCACCCTCCGCCAACTCCAGCTGCGCCCCCACCGCCGGGTTTACCTGACACAGAGACAACCCGCGCGGCCGCGCTGACGTTATCCGAGTTCGCCGACAGTGTGTTGTCAGCCGTTTTGTCCACGAAATTAGGCTCCTTTGAGCAGTGCAAGTGGGTTGTGCCTAATTTGGGGCCATGATCATTTGCTATAAAAATGCAAAACCCACCAACATCTCTGATGCATTTAGCACTATTTTACATAGAGCCTTCTGGAAGTGAGAGTCCCCAGAGCAGCTTATCAGAAGGAAAACAACTTCTGAGGTTCAGCGATAAGGAGTAAAAACACTGGCATTTTTGATCGGACCGCGGAAAATTACGGGCTGTGAGTAACCGAGTGAAAAGCTGAAGCGATTTCTGACCGAGGAAACAAAGGGTGTGTTTCTCCCCGCGCTGCTCTCGAGGCCTCTCGAGGCGTGAGGCCGCCGCGGTTGGGCCTCTTGTCTTTCCAAGACGCGCCTGGATTCTCTGGGGGCCGCTGATCAGGGCCCCAGGGCTGCCCCAGGCCACGCTGCGGCTCCTTCGCCTTTCTCGACTCTCTTCCTGCTGTGTCCACCACCCCCGCCCCCGCCCTGTGCACCGTGTTCGCACCCCCACCCCCATGCACCGTGTCTACACCCCAGCCCACCCCCGTGCACTGTGTTCGCACCCCCCACCCCCATGCACCGTGTCTACACCCCAGCTCACCCCCGTGCGCTGTGTTCTCACCCCCACCCCCATGCACCGTGTCTACACCCCCAGCCCACCCCCCGTGCGCTGTGTTCTCACCCCCACCCCCATGCACCGTGTCTACACCCCCAGCCCACCCCGTGCGCTGTGTTCTCACCCCCACCCCCATGCACCGTGTCTACACCCCAACCCACCCCCGTGTGCTGTGTTCTCACCCCCCACCCCCATGCACCGTGCCCACACCCCAGCCCACCCCCGTGCGCTGTGTTCTCACCCCCACCCCCATGCCCGTGTCTACACCCCCAACCCACCCCCCGTGCGCTGTGTTCTCACCCCCACCCCCATGCACCGTGTCTACACCCCAGCCCACCCCGTGCGCTGTGTTCTCACCCCCACCCCCATGCACCGTGGCTCACACCCCAACCCACCCCGTGCACTGTGTTCTCACCCCCCAGCCCCATGCACCGTGTCTACACCCCCAGCCCCGCCCTGTGCACCGTGTTCGCACCCCCACCCCCATGCACCGTGTCTACACCCCAGCCCACCCCGTGCGCTGTGTTCTCACCCCCCACATGCACCATGCGCTGTGTTCTCACCCGTGTCTACACCCCCAACCCACCCCCCGTGCGCTGCCTCACCCCACCCCATGCACCGTGTCACCCCCAACCCACCCCCGTGCAGTGTTCTCACCCCCCACCCCCATGCACCGTGTCGCCCACCCCTGCACTGTGTTCTCACCCCCCACCCCATGCACGTGTCACACCCCAGCCCACCCCCGTGCGCTGTGTTCTCACCCCACCCCCATGCACCGTGTCTACCCCCAGCCCACCCCGTGCACTGTGTTCTCACCCCCCACCCCCCACCGTGTCTACACCCCAGCCCACCCCCGTGCGCTGTGTTCACACCCCCACCCCCATGCACCGTGTCTACACCCCAGCCCAACCCCGTGCGCTGTGTTCTCACCCCCACCCCATGCACCGTGTCCACACCCCAGCCCACCCCGTGCACTGTGTTCTCACCCCCCACCCCCATGCACCGTGTCTAGCCCACCCCCCGTGCACTGTGTTCTCACCCCCACCCCCATGCACCGTGTCTACACCCCAGCCCACCCCCGTGCACTGTGTTCTCACCCCCACCCCCATGCACCGTGTCTACACCCCAGCCCACCCCGTGCACTGTGTTCTCACCCCCACCCCCATGCACCGTGTCTACACCCCCAGCCCACCCCGTGCACTGTGTTCTCACCCCCACCCCATGCACCGTGTCTACACCCCCAGCCCACCCCCGTGCACTGTGTTCTCACCCCCACCCCCATGCACCGTGTCTACACCCCAGCCCACCCTCGCGCTGTGTTCTCACCCCCCACCCCCATGCACCGTGTCTACACCCCCAGCCCACCCCGTGCACTGTGTTCTCACCCCCACCCCCATGCACCGTGTCTACACCCCAGCCCACCCCCGTGCGCTGTGTTCTCACCCCCACCCCCATGCACCGTGTCTACACCCCCAGCCCACCCCCGTGCACTGTGTTCGCACCCCACCCCCATGCACCGTGTCACCCCAGCCCACCCCGTGCACTGTGTTCGCACCCCCCACCCCCATGCACCGTGTCTACACCCCAGCCCACCCCGTGCGCTGTGTTCTCACCCCACCCCCATGCACCGTGTCTACACCCCCAGCCCACCCCCGTGCACTGTGTTCTCACCCCCACCCCATGCACCGTGTCTACACCCCAGCCCACCCCGTGCGCTGTGTTCACACCCCCCACCCCCATGCACCGTGTCTACACCCCAGCCCAACCCCGTGCGCTGTGTTCTCACCCCCACCCCCATGCACCGTGTCACCCCCAGCCCACCCCCCGTGCACTGTGTTCTCACCCCCACCCCATGCACCGTGTCTACACCCCCAGCCCACCCCGTGCACCGTGTCCCCACCCCAGCCCCACTGCCCCTGTGCACCGTGTCCCCCCAGCTCCCCCGCCCCATGCATAGCGTCAGTCCTGACCAGGTGAAGGCATCTAGAAACCCACCCTGCAGATCAGGAGCACGTCCTGTGTCGCAGTCTGGGTCAGGCGTGCACAGAAGTCACGAGTGACATTTCTTGTTTAGAAACGTTGTTTATCGCTTTTGCTTCTCAGAATCCCGCAGTGCCGGCGTAGTCCGGCTTCCTTCACGGAGTGCGGCCCTCCTGACCGTGCTGTGTGTCACCCGATGGCCCTGCCCTGTGTGTCTGCTCGCGGCTTGTTTCTAGTCCTTGCCGTTGGGTGGACCGAGTGGCTGTCGGTGCACAGGACCCACTGCGGCTCTGTGTTTCTGTGTCTCTCAGAGGTGAGGGCCCCCTAGGAGTGGATGGCTCGTTGTGTAGACACGGGCTCACCTTGTAAGAAGCCCCCAGGTTTCTAAGTGGCTCTGCCCTTTGCACTCAGCCTGCACGCAGGAGCGCCTACCGCCGCACATCCTGGCCTCTGCTTGGCGTGGTCCATCTTCAAGGTAGCCGTTCTAGAAAGTGTGCAGCGTCGCCCGAGTTTTAATGCATCAAGAGCAACAACTTCTACGGCCGAGGCCTCTGAGTCCTGCAGTGTGGAAATAAGCACGTTGGTCTGGCTGGTCCACAGCCTCGGGGCCCGACGAACCTGCCAAGTTCACACTAACCTTCTCTTTGGAGGGGACGTGTGTGCAGATTCGGGTCCTCGTGGCCGCCACGCCTCCCTGCACCTGGAGCTGCTCACTGTGCGGTCCGCATCCTCATGGACATTTTCAACATCAAGGCTGCCGATTCTCCATGTCATCAGTCACGCTCAAGCCCTCCGTGTGGCCTCCAGCTTGGTCTCTCCGCACATCGGCTTCATTATTGGTGCAATAAAGGTCCTGACAGTAGTTATGCAAACACCAGCTGTGTAAGGAAGAGCAGAGCCAGGAGCGGCAGAGCCGGACTCTCAGCAGTTGCGAATGGAACTGAAGACGTCGCCTGCGGTCATCGGTCTCCAGCAGGGTCCTGTCTACACATCAAGGAGGGTGAACGGGAGAAGAAAATCGAGCACATTCCAAAGGGAAAGTAGAAATGAGATTTGCAGCAACGAACCGAATAGTCAAAATCATTAGACAAAGGAAGGTACGCAAAGGTGCGGCCGGTCAGGACGTGATGACGTGATGACGCTCATGATCTTAGCACATTTTATCTAAGGAAAGGGTCTGATAAACATACAAGAATACTTTTGAAAACAGATTTTTTAAAACAAAGTTTTACTGGGAATCTTAATATTTGTTGAAGAAATACAAGGTTTTTCCTTTCTTTATCATATTGTATACACTTACGGTTATATTTGTAGGATAAATATTTAAAAGATTAGAAAAACATTTTAATATATTTAGTAAATGACCATATCTGGAGAGTATAAGTAAATACAATGTAAATGATTAAGTGAGTCCTGAATGTTTTCCAGTGGGAAGGAAGAAGCATGTCAGAATCATCTACAGGTCTTTCGGATGTAGGAGCGAAAGCAACGCTCTAGAAGAAGGTACAGCAGGGGCCCCTGGGGACTCAGTTGGTTAAGTGTCAGTCCTCAGCTCAGGTCATGGTCTCACAGTTCGGGGGTTCAGGCCCCACGTCGGGCTCTGTGCTGACAGCTCAGAGCCTGGAGCTGCTTCAGATTCTGTGTCTCCCTCTCTGTCTGCCCCTCCCCCACTCGCTTTTGCTCGCTCTCTCTCTCTCTCAGAAATAAATAAACATTAAAAAAAATGAGAAGGAAGGTGCAGCTGTTGCTGGCTGCCATGACCTGCTGCATGTGAGTCGGTGGCAGGGGTGGGTTAGACCCTGTGCCGTGGACAAGAAGCTCCGCCCGGAACAGGCTGGACGGAACTAAAACTCCACAGGCATTTCCAAAGCTTGTTTCTGTATCAGATCGTGCTTGCTGCTGGGAAATTACCGGTTTTTCTTCAGCCGAAGAAGGCTGAATGTTGGCCACGTCTTGTAGTCCTTGTACGCCAGCACATGCTTACGTGACGTCAGCCTGGTGACGGCGCGGCCTGGGTGCCGGAGAAAATAAATAAATATCTGGAACGTGGGAAAAACTGCAGACCCTTTTAAGGAAACAGAAGAAGGAAATTCAAACAAATTCGTTCAGATGATAAATAAGAGTCAAGAATCTCTGTAATGGCGCCTTCTACACATATTTACTGATCTCCTATCGCCCTGCGCTTTGTGTTTGGAACACCCTTGATTGAGGAGGGCTGTGTCGTCTGCAGGGCAGAGGCGGGGAGGGCTGTGTCATCTGCAGGGGGAGGCGAGGAGGGCTCTGTCGTCTGCAGGGCAGAGGCGGGGAGGGCTGTGTCGTCTGCAGGGCAGAGGCGGGGAGGGCTCTGTCATCTGTAGGGGGAGGCGGGAAACGAATAGGCTGGCTGTCGGCAGTGGTGCCACCAGCTTCCTGGGACCTGAAGAGACAACATTCCCTGAAGGGAACGGGAACCAGGTGTGCTTGTTTTCCACACATTCGTCATTTAATTTAGTTGATTTATTTATTTTGTATTTATGTTTATTTATCTTACAGAGAGAGAGAGAGACAGAGCACAAACAGGGGAGGGTCAGACAGAGAGGGAGGGAGACACAGACTTGGAAGCAGCTCCAGGCTCTGAGCTGTCAGCGCAGAGCCCGACGCGGGGCTTGAACCCACGAACTGTGAAGTCGTGACCTGAGCTGAAGTCAGACGCTCAACCGACTGGGTCGCCCAGGTGCCCCGTTTAGTTTATTTTTTTAAACTTGTTTTATAGTTTAAAAGTAATACATGTTTATCATGGAACATTTGAAAAATATTGACAAGCAAAAGAAGAAAAAAAAATTCCCAAATCTCAACTCCCAGGGCTTAACTGCCACGGACCATTTTTGTTCTGAATTTTGACGATCTTCTCTTGGTGCCCAAGTTTTATGTTAAAACCAAACCGTGTTGTGCAAACCGATACCCCACTCTTCCCACTGACGATATTGGGGACACTGTGCTGTGCCATTTAGGGGGCCAGTTTCATGTGTCTTCAGTGTTTTCTGTTTGGACAAAACAATTTACTTACGAATCCCTACTTGGACTCGGGTTATCTTCCAGCACTTTCTGTGCTGGGCATGAGGGACAGTGTCTGGTGAGCTTGCCCTCCTCGGCCTCTGGGGCAGCTTCTTTCATTCTTTCTTTCTTTTTAAATGTTTTTATTTATTTCTAGGAGAGAGAGAGACAGCGTGAGCAGGGGAGGGTCAGAGAGAGAGGGAGTCACAGACTGAAACAGGCTCCAGGCTCTGAGCTGGCAGTCAGCACAGAGCCCGACGCGGGGCTCGAACCCACGAACCGCGAGATCATGACCTGAGCGAAAGTCGGACGCTTAACCGACTAAGCCACCCAGGCGCCCCTGGGGCAGCTTCTTCTGTAGCTGCTGCCTCGGTGACGTCCCGGGTCCTGTGACGGCCTTTCTCTTTAACACACAGTAACAGTCACGCCAAGTCCCCCGTCAGGCGTGGTGTGCCTTCTGCAGGCACCTGCTGGACGAGCCTCCCGCTGTCAGACGCTCGCTCGTCGCACGCGTGTGTCTTTTCAATAAACACATGCAGAGCTGCCCCTCAGGACGTCTGCTCATCGCGACTTCCTCCAGCCTGGCGGGCACGTGGCCGTAGCCGCACAACCTGGCTACGCTGAACATTCTCGCCTTTAAATTTTTCATTAATTAAAAAAAATATGACTTCATAAAGTCAACTACATATAAACATTAAATGGCTAGATTGTCCTGAAAAGCAAGGAATAAAGGAAGTCAACTTCCACACGGAGTCTCTCAGCCCCTCAGGTTACGCGTCTACTGGAGCCCGGTGCCGGCCCGGGGCACCCCTGCGCGTCAGTCCTCATCGCACGGTGAAGGCACTGGCCCTGGGTGCCCCCCGCCTGCGTGAGCCCGGAGCCCCAGTGCGTCCGGCGTCACAGTCAGTCCACAGCAGAGGACACCGGACCTGGAGGCTGTGGCGCCCACGGGCACCACCCTCGCGGGTCCCCCCAGGACTCTGAGAGGAGAAGCTGTCCACGCAGGCGCGGTGGCAGGTGGACCGTGGGCTCCCGGGTGCCTGGTGGGATCCGGACACAGGTGTCCACCTCCGGGGAGCCCGTAGCCCGTAGCCCCTGCCGCAGGGGTGCGGCTGCCGTGCCGGTGGAGAAGGCGCGCACTGTTTTCGAAGCCTCTCTCCCACGGCCACGGCCACCCAGACGGCGCCCCGCTGTCACCGCCGTCACTCTGTGTGGAGCGGGGGAGCAGGGCCGAGGTTGGCTGGGCCGCGGCCTCGGGCGCATGGGGGTGTGAGCCCCCTCGAGGCTCTGTCAGCAGAAGGAACAGTGTGGGAGGTGAGGGGGCAGGAGACGGGGCTCCGGTCGCCCTGCGCTGGCCGGGGCGGGGTCCACTCTGCCACCCACGCCGCGAGGAAGTGGAACCCTGGCCCGAGGACTCAGCCCCACCTGCGTCCCCGATGCCCGGAGCGGAGCTGCGCACAGGAGGCCCCCGGACTTCCCAGCACAGCAGAGGGCCAGACAGACAGACGGCTCTGCCACCGCAGAGGGTGGGGGTGGGGGCGCCGGATAAAAACGCCAGAAAGAGGAAGAAAACTGCAGCCGCATGGCTGGTGCGGCCACCTGCTGTTTCTCTGCCTGCTGACCTGGTCTCATTAACGGGACGGTGCTTCAGGGGAGCTTTGTGGAGGGGCCTGGACGGTGGGGGGCAGGGCAGGGCAGGGGGGGGCAGGGCAGGGCAGGGAGGGGCAGCGGGTGTTGACGGCGGTATGCCTCTGGCCGAGGTCTCCATCCACAGCCCCCAGGGCCTCATGCTGTCTTCTCCGAGGTCATCCCTGCACCCCACCCTGGAGGGCTCTCCAGGAAACTTCTGGAAATGACGGGTGCCCCTGCCATCCCCTCCTCACACCGTTTGCTCTGACTGTTGACACGGAAGAAACCACGCATGAGGTGACGCTGTTCAGAAGCCTCCAGCTCGTGCCAATGCGTGGGGGCAGGTCCCGTGGTCCATGTGCACGTGTGGGTCCCACCCCGTCCGCCGTCAGCTGCATGCCGTGGGCGAGCTCCTGCGTGGTGACGGCCAGACCCCGGACGTGGGACGTGTGTTCAGAGGTGCCGTAGCCGCTGTGGCGGCGGGCTCCGTGGTAACTAAACTGCCGGGGTGTTTATCAGTTTGGTCTTGTGATGTGCAAGCACCAGAGGCTTCCTGGCAAAGGGGTGCTGGTCGTTAATGACATCACACGCCCCGATTTGGGCGGCCCCCACAGCTTACGCCTCAGTTTCCCTGCGAAGGTGTCGACCGGATGGCAGGCTTGGCTCTGAACAACAGGACGCAGCCGGGACGTGGCGTTCTGGGTTCCGTGGCCTCAGTGGCACGCTTGCTGTGGGGGCGGTTATGGGACAGCGTGAGTTCCTACCCCTAGGCTGCACCGACGGCTGGCACGCAGGGTTAGGAGTCTCCCGCTCCGCAGGGTTGTTATAAACGGTGATAATCTGCCTCCTTCACCTCCAAGAAGATGGAGAAATTATTTTCAGATCCGAAAAGGATGGAGTCGTGGTGCTTGTCGTGAACCAGCCACGAGCACCAAGTGGCTTCGAGTCTCAGCCCGCTTCGGTGGTGGGGTGCCGGGCCCTCGACACTTCTGTTTCGACATCTGTGACCTGGCCCCAAGAGGAGCCCGCCTCGAGTTGTGGGCGTGAAGAGTATGTGACCGAGTGCGCGTGCATCGCACGGCTGAGCACCCGCCCCAGACCAGCTCGTGTCGCCGCGTTAGAACCGGGGCGCGGCCTCGTCTGGGGAGGCTGAACCTCCAGGCGGAGGGCATCGCTGCCGCGGGACGGCCCGCTCCTCGCCAGCCGCCGGACGGGCACCGTGGCCAAGTGAGACGGCCACATAGGGGCACGGGTGCCAACCCACAGGGACAGAGAGTGTGCAGTGGGGGAGGGGCCGGTATGCACACAGGGTGCTCAGCACGGAGAGGGCGGGCCCGACGTGGGCCCGCTGGACGGGGCGGGAGCTGGGGCGCCTCCTGTGTCAGGGCCTGCACCGAGTGACGTCCCACACGGAGGAGGCCTGGGGCGCAGCAGGAGGGTGTGGGTCAAGGGCGGCACGGAAGTGTCGGGTGTGAATCAGCTGCAGGGTGAAGACACCTCCGAGGGAGGAGCTGAGGGAGGGAGGGGCCCCCGAGGAGACGACGCCTGCTGGGGTGTCTGCACGGCACCGCTCCGGGCCGCCTGGACTGGGGGTGTCCCCGGGCCGTACCCCCTGGCCTGAGGGTGTCCCCGGGCCCCCTGGACTGGGGGTGTCCCTGGGCCCCCTGGACTGAGGTGCCCCTGGGCCGTACCCCCTGGCCTGAGGGTGTCCCCGGGCCCCCTGGACTGGGGGTGTCCCGGGCCCCCTGGCCTGGGGGTTGTCCGGCCGCCTGGCCTGGGGTGTCCCCGGGCCCCCTGGCCTGGGGGTGCCCCGGGCCGCCTGGCCTGAGGGTGTCCCCGGGCCGCCTGGACTGGGGGTGTCCCTGGGCCCCCTGGACTGAGGTGCCCCTGGGCCGTACCCCCTGGCCTGAGGGTGTCCCCGGGCCCCCTGGACTGGGGGTGTCCCTGGGCCCCCTGGACCGAGGTGCCCTGGGCCGCACCCTGGCCTGGAGGGTGTCCCCGGCCGCCCTGACTGGGGTGTCCCTGGCCGCTGGCCTGGGGGTGTCCCCCGGGCCCCCTGGCCTGAGGGTGTCCCCGGGCCGCCTGGACTGGGGGTGTCCCTGGGCCCCCTGGACTGAGGTGCCCCTGGGCCGTACCCCCTGGCCTGAGGGTGTCCCCGGGCCCCCTGGACTGGGGGTGTCCCTGGGCCCCCTGGCCTGGGGGTGTCCCCGGGCCGCCTGGACTGGGGGTGTCCCTGGGCCGTACCCCCTGGACTGGGGGTGTCCCCGGGCCGGGCCGCCTGGGCTCCGGCGCTGCCCACCAGCGGCTGAGCCTTCCCGGCCGCGGGCCCGCCTCTGTGGGGCTCCCCCGCCCCGGCCTCCTGCCCCCCCTCCTCTGCGGACCACACGTTAGCCCAGGCTCAGCCCCAGGTGGGGGCTTCACCTGCTGTGCCCCCGTCCCCTCCGCGGTCAGCGGCAGGTGTGCAGTTCTAGCCGTGGGGTCCCCAGGGGCGGGAGCGAATGACGGGGGGGGCAGGGAAGGGGGGACCCTACAGCTTCGTGAGTGGGCGGCTCCCAAGTTCTGGCCGCGGAGACCCTCAGAGGGGCTGCAGGGGCTACGCCAGGAGGAAGCGGCAGCCTGGCGCGAACACTGCGCGGAGCTGCTGGCTGAAGCCGCTGCACTCGGGCTTTATCTCTGCTATTTCCCTTCGGGCCGTGCTGGCCCCGCGGCAGAGGGAAGGTCAGCCCTCCGGGGTCTGTCCTGGAGGCAGGGGTGTGGGAGGAGGGTGGGGGAGGTGCCGGGAAGTGAGGAGACAGCGGAGGGGCCCCCAGACAGGGCAGGAGGCTCCCCCTACCCCCACCCCCTGGCCCGGGCTTCCCTTCCCCCACGGGGGTCTCTCTGCAGTTGGGGTCCGTCACTTGTCCCCACTTTTCTTTACGGTTTTCCCCACGTAGCTTCTTTGGTGTTGTCCAATTCTGAAATGTCTACAAATGCAGTTACGTCGTGTGGTTTTTCTTGAGGGTGACACGGCAGCTAAGAGGTCTCAGGCCACCGGGTCCAGTCCCCTCTCCGTGTCCCCAGGCCGTTTGTCCAGTCCCCTCTCCGTGTCCCCAGGCCACTGGGTCCAGTCCCCTCTCCGTGTCCCCAGGCCGCTGGGTCCAGTCCCCTCTCTGTGTCCCCAGGCCGTGTCCCCAGGCCACGGGTCCAGTCCCTCTCCATGTCCCCAGGCCACGGGTCCAGTCCCCTCTCCCAGTGTCCCCAGGCCGCGGGTCCAGTCCCCCTGTCCCCAGGCCTCTGGGTCCCCCCTCTCTGTGTCCCCAGGCCGTGGGTCCAGTCCCCTCCGTGTCCCTCCAGTCCCCTCTCCGTGTCCCCAGGCCGCTGGGTCCAGTCCCGTCTCTGTGTCCCCAGGCCGTGTCCCCAGGCTGTCCCCTCCAGTCCGTGTCCCCAGTCCCAGTCCCCTCTGTGTCCCCAGGCCGCGGGTCCAGTCCCCTCCGCTGTGTCCCCAGGCTGCCGGGTCCAGTCCCCTCTCTGTGTCCCCAGGCTGCCGGGTCCAGTCCCCTCTCCGTGTCCCCAGGCCGTGTGTGGTCAGGGAGGATTCGCGCTCACTGGGCCCCAGGACCCCTTTGATATACATTTTAGCTTTGGTTGAATTCTGACACCCAGGCTGTGTGACTCTCTCCTGCTCTGCCTGCAGGCAAGCCAGCCCGGCCATGTCTGTCCTCAGGGTCCCCTCGGGGGGCGGGCTTCCGTGGACCCACTGCGGGGCCCCCCACTTCAGGAGGAGGGCCACCAAAGAGACGCCGACAGCACCTGCCCAGGATCTAGGGACAAAGCGGTGGAGAAACCTTCAAGTTGAGACAACTGCTCCCCTGACCCCTGGAAACGGCAAACAAACCCACACGGCGCCACTGTCAGATTGTATCGCGAAGGCTCATTCGGGTGAGGGACCGGGGCGCGGGAGCCGCACCAAGCCCGCCGCAGCTTCTGCCCCTGCGCTGCAGGTAGCGGCGGGCGAGCCCGGCTTGGCGCGGCCAGTCTGACCTGCTTCTCCCAAGTCCTCCCGCCCACCCGGCCCGTCGTCCATTTCCTCCCAGCGGCTCCGGGAGGATGGCAAAGCCGAGCCCGTGAACAGCCCGGGGCGGGGGCCCGGTCCTGGGGGTGGGGCGGGGGCTCGCCCCCTGGGGCGGGGGGCCTCGGCCCCTGGGGGGTGGGGGCGGGGGGCCCGGCCCTGGGGGTGGGGCGTGGGGACCCGGCACCTGGGGGCGGGGGGCCTGGGCCCCTGGGGGTGGGGGCGGGGGGCCCCGGCCCCTGGGGGGTGGGGGGTTAGGGGGGTAGTCAGGCCCTGGGGGGTGAGGGGGTCAGCCCCTGGAGAGCAGGGGTACGGCACCCTGGGGGGCAGGGGGTGGCTCTTGGGGGCGGGGGGCGGGCCCTGGGCACGGGGGGTGGGGGCGAGCTTGCTGCAGGGAGTCACGGCGGACACCTTCCTCTTGGCGGACGACAAAGGGCAGAACGGAGGCTCTCCCGCAGGCGCTGGGAGGACCAGGGAGGCAGGCGGAGCCCCCGAGGGCGCGGACACGCGTTCCTCAAACAGGATTCGTCTTCCCCTGTCGGAGGGCGGTGGGCACCACCCCAGCCCGAGGGCTGCACGGGGGACCCGGCGGCCGGCTGCGGTCCGCTGCCCCGGGCAGGGAGAGCAGGGCACAGCGGGGCCTGCGGGCGAGGGTGCCAGGCCCGGGGGCTCCGAAGGCCGCTGTCCCCGCCGGAGGCCTGGCGCGGGGCCTGCGCACAAGTGGCGCTCGCCTCCAGCAATTCGTGCTTATAAGCACGTCTTGTTTACAAGTAAAGTAAACCAACAGTGGCGTTCCGGTTGCAAACCCTGTGGCCTGAGGAAACATAACGGGGCTGAATCGACACTGGGCACACCGGGCCCCAGGTGGGCTGCACGTGGCCGCGGGGCCCCGGGAAAGCCGGGCTCGCGGACAAGGCTCACCTCGCGCCCATCCCGGGAAGCGTCAACGCAGGGAAACACCTAGCTCGCCGGTGAGGAGGCCGGGCGTGGAGGCCCGGGCGACCCTGCCTTTCTAGAACCAGACGCTTTCCTGCTGGAAAAACGCCCGGAAACGCCGCCGATTCTCCTGACCCCCCAGGCTCGTGGGCGCCTCCACCGCGTCGCCGAGAAGCTGCCCCGACTTACGACAGAGACAGAGGACGCACAGCGCGCCTCGTGTTTACTGCGATGTGATGTGCAAGCAGTGAGATGCACGGTTCCAGAACTGAACGGAAACGCCGTCCGTGGCCGTCCCCAGCCCCCCGGGCAGCAGCCGCACCGCCGCCGCCTCGGGCCTGTGCTCCGCAGCGAACCCCTGCGAGCGGCCAGGGCCTGGCCGGCTGCGCTCGCCTCCTTCCTGCTCCGCGAGGGTTCTGGGCGCTGGACGCCTACGGCCGCGGGGACAACGGTAAACCCCGTTTTCCGATACGTGTCAAGATGAGTGAAGATTATGTTTAGTTATTTTTGAGAGAGAGAGAGAGAGAGAGAGAGAGAGAGAGAGAGAGAGAGAAAGCAGGGGAGCGGCAGAGAGAGGGAGCCAGAACTCAAAGCAGCTCCAGGCTCCGAGCTGTCAGCACAGAGCCCGACGCGGGGCTCGAACCCACGAACCCTGAGATCATGACCTGAGCCCAAGTCGGACGCTTAATCGACTGAGCCCCCCAGGCGGCCCGAGATGATTCTTTTTCTGCCAAAACGATGAGATTTCCGGAAAGTCTAGAAATGGATTTTTAAAAATATACTTATTTAAACACAAAGAAATTATGTCGTAATGTGGAGATAGGAAGCGACTTTAAAGTTGAAGACTCACAAATGCTCCAGGAGGAAAGGTTCCTGCATTGCGTGCAGGCTCCGGTCCGCGTGGCTTTTCCAGAAGGAATTCGCAGAAGGCTCCGGGGAGGGAGCGGGAGCGGCGCCTCGCCCGCGGCACGTCCCCAGCGCCGAGCGCACCGACCGACGCCGTGTGCGCGACAGCCATGCTTGCCGACCACACGCGCACCTGCGCCCCGGGGGGCGCGTCCTCACACTTACGGTGTGTGTCTGGCTGTGATTACCCTCCGCAGGGGCGCGAACACAGACTCACTTCATGTAAAGCCTCACGAGGGCCCTCAAAGCGGGGGAGGGTCTCACCCCCGCTTAACAGGCGGAGAAACTGACGCAGACGCCCTTCGACGAGCATCGGGCGTATCGGGCGGCTCCAGGGCCAGGCCGCTCCCCAAGCCCCGCGCGGAAGGGGCTGCGCGTTAGGGCCACAGGCGGGAGTGGGGCTGCGCCCCGCCCCCCCCGCGACCCCTCCCCACAGTCTCCTGCGCTGAGGCTGAACGTGGAGGCTCCGGACCCGCGCCGTGTCCGCTGCGCTGGGTTTGGGATGCTGGGTTTTCCGAGCACAGAGGGCGAGCAGGAGTCTCACGGGAGGGTGGCACCCGCGGTCGGGGGTGCACTTGGGGTGCGGCCCCGCGGGCCCGGGACCCGCCCCCCTCCTCTGGAAGGGTCTCCCGCCCCTCCCTGGGAGGACACACCCCGGGCCCCACAGCTGCACGTGGCTCTGGGGCCGTGAGACCCCATACGGGCTCGTCCTGAAAATCGGAGCAGGTGGAAAGTGTGTTTGGAGTCGGGCGGGGAAGTCGCTGGGTAGACTCGGCTCCAGCCCTTCCCTGCTGGGTGGTGTGGGCACGGCGCCCCCTGGCGGCAGGCGGACGCTGCAGGCGCGCCTGGGGGGCCGGCCGGACCCCGCTTCGCGCACGTCCCCGCGCCACTAGGCGCCGTCGCGGCCCCGCCCCGCCCTCCGCCCCCCGTCCGCCCCTGCGGTCGGTCCGCCCCGCCCCCGCCCCCGGCCCCCCGTCCGCCCCGCCCTTCCTGCCCTGTCTTCGCCTCCACTCCGTCCCCTGCAGGTTGGGACCCAGGACCAGGGGTCAAGCTCAGGCCCGATAAGAAAGTTACCCCAACTTTGGACAAGTTACCTCGACCCCTCGGCCTCCTGCTCCCCACCTGCGAGGCGAGCGTTGTGTCTGTGCCACGTGACGTGGTGCCACGTGACGGTCGGTGTGGCTCGGGGCCCGGACGAGTCAGTAGCGCCAACCATTCTCCCCCCTCGTTCCCTCTACCGCCCACGTCCTTAGGGACCCTCCCCCCGCGGGCGGGTGGGGGCGCCCAGCCGGGGCGGCCTGCGGGTGACGGCCACCCCGACCCCCACTCCCCCGGCCGCAGGGGTCAGCTGGCAGGGGCGGCCGGGGGCAGGGGTGCGTGGGGACTGCGAGCGCGGGGTGCCGCTGTGACCGAGCGTGGCCAGGGCTCCGTGGGGCGCGGGGCCGCCTGGCCTCTGAGCCGGGCGGCTGGGGAGCCCAGCGCCACGGGGGAGAATGGGGCGTCAGGAAAGGCTGGAGGAAGAACGCACTGGGGGTGCTGGGGGGGAGGCGCATCCAGAAGGGTCCCCGGGCCTGCTCGGCTGTGGGGCGGCTGCAGGACCGGGGTGCAGGCCGTGGTCTGGAAGCCATCAGCCCCGGGGGCGTCGGCCAGGATCCTGGAGGAGGCTGGGGACGCCCGGGCAAGGCGGCACCTGGGGGTGTGGGGGGTGACAGGAGGGGAATCTGCCCCACGGGGAGGAGGCGGTGCGGAGGCTGGGTCACCGCACCCCAGGGTGCGCGCTGTCTGTGGGCTGAGACCACAGGGCAGTGGGTGAAGGCCTGACCCGCAAGCACGCACGCGTGCAACAAACGGCGTGGACAGGGCAGCGCCAGGGGCCGGCGCTCGGGGTGGTGCCCGTGCACGTCGCTGGGCCGAGGACACCCCAGGAAGCAGGGCCCCACGGCGGAGTGGCTGCGGGCGCACGCGGGGCCCACGGCAGGTGCAGTCTCCACCTTGGGGAAGAGCTAAGGGCTCCCGTCGGCGGGGGCAGGTGGGGGCCGGGGCGGGGGAGCCCCCGCGGCTTGTGGCTCCGTTCAGAAAACGGACCTGTTTCACCCACGTGCGGCTGACATCTAGGCGTTGGTTACGACGAAACACTTTAGGGGCCTGCGGACCTCGAGCGCCGCGCACCGCACCCTCCTGCGAGCGGTCCCCTCGCAAGGCGCTTCTAACGGCCGCCCGCGCGTCACGCGTCACGGCTCCCCGAGTGCACGTGTTCTCCGGATTGCGGCGCGCTGCGCGCACAGGCGTGGGGACCGCGCAGACCGCAGACGCCCGGCCCGGGCGCCCCGGTGCCGAGTCTCCCGGGCGATGTCACCCCTTCTGACGGGGACCGGCCGATCTCCGGCGGGGGGACCAGGAGGGAGGCTGACCCCTCGGCCGTGTGCGCCGGATGCACCCCGACCTGCTGGAAGGCGGCTCTGGAGGCCACCCCGCCCCCCACGCAGAAGCCTGCACGGGGCTGACCCCCTTGCCCGCAGACACCACACAGGCCAGGACGGGGCCGAGGGGCTCCAGGACCTGGGCTACTCGGGGAAGCGGGGTCCGTGTGGCCGGCGAGCTGGGGGCCCGCGAGGCCGCCTCCACGGCCCCGGGCACCTGGGCTCGGTGTGTCCACGTGCACGGGCGGGCAGTGCAGCCGCCCCGCGGGAGCGGGGTCACCTTCACGCTGGCCCTCCCGCCCTCTAGCCACAGGGCAGGCGCACTGCGAGCGTTCGGCCGCCTCCCCGAGGGGTCCTGACACCTGAACACCACCCTTCCGTCCAGGCGGCGGAGCCGCCGCCCCAGATGGCAGGTGCGGCTCAGTCATGCGGGCGGGACACTGCTGGGCTATCCGTGCCCTTCACGAGTGCAGCTTCTAGGCGTCACGATTCACTGTGCGAATTAAAATTCCTTTTTTGGTTTGAGGCTCTGGGTGAAAACCCAGCCTCGCTGAGATTGTGCTTAAGTCCGACCCACCCCTATTGAAAGTACGGTTATTATTTTCACTTTTCATCCTGAAAGTGGCTTGCAGACTTGCTGGCTCGTGGCGAATTTCCAGGTTGTTTTGCAATTCCGCTTTATTCACTTATTTTGGGGGCAAGGCCCTGCCTCCCAGGCCGAGAAGGGAAGGTGGAGGCCGCAGTGCCCGCTGCTTTGCACCAGAGGCTGTGGGACGTGATGCGGGAATCCACGTGGTCAGTGGTGACGCACCTGCACCCGTCCTTGGGGCTAGAAAGGGTTTGTCACCGGCCGCCTTTGCCGTCTCCTCTGGGCCGTGAGAGCCGGGGCCTCTGAAGGCCCCCACTCTCCCTGCACAAGGCGCCCCGTCCCCGTGGGGGCCACAGCGGGAAGCCTGGCCAGGTGCTTCCCCAACCGGGAGCCGCGGAAGGAAGGGGGTGGCTTCCAGCCCAGCCGGCAGGGCACCGGGGGCCATGGGGGCTGCCCCTGCCGGGGGAGAGCAAGACCCCGTGCGCCTCTACTCAGGCGCAGCGTGGGCACAAGCCCGGCAGGCTGACCCTTCCCGGCGTCTATCCAGGGGCTCCTGGGGGTTGCTTGCAGACACAGACTATAAATGGCTCCCTCTTTTGGGAAGGATCTGCTCCCTTTTCATGCACCCAGTTGGATTTCTGGGTCAGATCCAAACCCAGGCTGAGGGGACAGTGAGGACAGACAGCAGGGCGGCTCTTCCCGCGTGGTGGTGGGGGGCCGGGACCTATTTTATGTCTGCCACCAGCCCTATTTTATGCCTGGAGAGACCCCCCATCTCTGCTGCCCCTGCTTCTCTCCCTACAGTGGCTGTGGGGGAGGCACCCAGGGGCAGCCGATCCCCCGCACTCAGGGCTGGCTTCCCGGCCGTCTCCCCAGGCCCTGCGCCCGGCTCTGCCCTGCACCCCACTCCTGCTGGGCACCACGTCCCCGTGCCCCCGCTTACGACTCCGGCTGGTCCTGGCCCCGCTGTGCCCGGACGCCCGCTCAGTCCCTGTGCCTCCCCCCCACCCCCCGCAGGAGGAGACCCCTGCTGTCTGTCCTCACTGTCCCCTCGGCGTGGGAGCCACAGGCTCTTCCCTGGGTGGACGCGGGGCCGCCGCCTCCTTCGGCTCCACCGGGGCCTCCGCGGGCCTCACGTCCGGACAGGTATTCAGTGGGGCTTCTTGTCTGCACTCTCTGGGCCCGGAACATGGAGGAAGGGCAGAGGGAGACACCGGCCTCCAGCTCTGGGTGAAAGGCACAGTGAGTGACACTGTGACAGCGTGTGCGGTGACAGGTGGCGACCTCCCTTGGTGGGCACAGCGTAAGGCATAGAGTCGCCCAGTCCCTACCTGTACCCCTGAAACCCATGTCACCTGAGCATCGTCTTGATTAACAATTTAAAGCCCGCAGGATCCAGCCCTGGGGAGTGCAGTGCCGCGGCCGGCCACCAGGGGGCAGCCGCAGACCGAGGGCCGGGCCGCGGGGCCGAGCCGCCCCAGCCCCCCAGCCGTCGGGCGCCGGTTCTCACTGGCAAGGGGGCGAGGCGCCACTTTGTTCCCAAATTCACGTGGGGCCGGAGGCAGGCGGGGCCGTCGGAAACCGGAGCCCGAGGAGCCAGGGCTCCCGACCCCGTGTCCGCGCGGCCTCCGCCTCCGTCCGACCCCTTGACACCCCGCGCTAAGTGTCCCCTGTCCCCCGCGCCCCTCAGCCTGGTGCCACCCTCCGAGGGGCTGCCGCGCGGGGGCGGGCGGGGAGCACGGCGGGTCCCCCCGGCAGCCTCCCTCTGAGGCAGGAAACACAGAAGGAGCAGGAGCCGACTTGCAGGGGCCTCGGAAAGCCTCCCGCTGGTGGCGCGGCCGTGGAGGGTCGGGTCCTTCCCTGCGGGGTGCGCCGGCCCGTGGCCCCCAGCCGTGTTCCGGCCCCTTCTCCGCCCGCCGGTCTGCGGGTCAAGCTCCCTGCACGGAGTGGGGGCTCCAGAGCCCCGACCCGCAGGCTCTGGGGGCCCGGGGGTGGTGGGCAGCGCCGAGCTCCCTCCGAGGCTCCAGGGAGGACCCGCCCGGCTGCCTCCCGGCCCGTGGGCGCCTCT
Organism: Proteles cristata cristata; assembly: GCA_017311185.1. Classification (NCBI taxonomy): domain Eukaryota; kingdom Metazoa; phylum Chordata; class Mammalia; order Carnivora; family Hyaenidae; genus Proteles; species Proteles cristata. Next base: position 348,819 of record JAESUZ010002673.1, read on the forward strand.
CCCAGGCGAGGTCGCTGGATCGGTCCGCCTCCTCCGGGATGCCCCGTCTTCCCTCGGCAGCTTCTGCACGGATGGATCGCCCTCAGAGGCCCTGTGCTGGGACCGGGGCCCCCCTCTGGGGACCCAGCTGTCCCCATGACAAGCGAGGGGCTGCGAGCACCGGAAGCTGGCGTCTGTGTCCCTCCCTTGGACTTGGACTTGGTTTTAGGTCAGAGCCTGGGGAGGCCCTGCAGGGGGTCGCCACCTGGTGGCGCTGTTGTCCAGCGTCCTGTGGCCGCCGTGGGCCGCTTCCCGCCCCCGTGCCCGGGCCCTGGTCCTGGAGGCCGCAGCCCGCCCACCGCCGGCTGCAGTCCCTCCCTGCTGCCGGCGTGGCCCGAAGGCCCATTCTCCTCCACCGGCTCGGAGCGCCCAGGGGTGCCGAGCGAGGCCCCGTGGGGGCCTGGTGCGCACGCGGCTCTGCAGGGTGGCTGCTAGGAGCGCCGCCCGGGTGGCACCTCTGGGAGCTCACTGCACACGTGGGCGGCCAGGGCGCAGGGAGGCTGTGGGGCTCCAGGAGCAGCCGGGGTCAGCACGGGGTCACAGACGGGGATGCAGGAGGTGACCTGTCAGAAGGCGCACAGGTGCCACCGTGCTCACACCTGTGCTCACACACCTGTATCCACGCGTGTGCACAACCTCACAATGTCCACGCGCATGCACACCTGTGTGTGTGCATCAGGAGCACATCCCAGCTGGGGGCACGCTGCAGTGTGGACTGTGTTGGCCCATGGCAGCCCACAGTGTGGACCGTCCTGTGACACCCAGCGTGGACTGTCCTGTGACACCCCACAGTGTGGGCCGGCCCACAGCACCCCACAGTGTGGCGGTTCCCCAGGCTGTGGTCTTTAGGAGATGGAGGTAGAGGAGGCTGGGCCCTGGTTCCCGCCCCCGTGGCCTGACACGTGTGTCGGGGGCCCGAGTCCATGGGGAGGGGTCTGGAACTCTCTGCCGGCCCCTGCATGCTCGCGCCCGTCTCTCAGAGCAGCTGGCTGAGTGTGCACGGCCGCCACACGCTGCCCGTCCAGGTAACAAAGCCCCATTCACCCCCTTGCGTCACTTTTACGGCCGCTGTTGGGCTTCGGCCGCGACTTTGATGTGAACGTTTGCTCCCTGAGAGCAGAGGCCATGGGTCTGGAGCGACAGCCTGGCGGCCGAGCCGGGGGCGGGGGCGGGGGCTCTTCCAGCAGCCTTGGTGGCTGTCCAGGGGCACAGGGCGCGGCAGGCAGTTGCTGATAAGGGGGCTGAATGCGTCCCGAGTGCCCGCCGCGCTCCCTTCCGGCCCGGGCGGGGGCCCGACTGCGGAGACACCCCTCCTGCCCACCCGCGTGACCGGGCGCCTGCGCCGACTGGCTCCCTGGGGCGCGTTCCCCTCTCCGGCAGGAGACGTTTCGTTTAACCGGAAAGATCGGTATCTGCAGCTCCCTTTTCATCAGAAAACTGACAGCATCGAAAGAAGAGTTTTTTATTCCCTTCTAATTGAGGGCTGTGTCTGAAGGCAAACGACTTCAGATGTGGCTTTAGTTCGGCCCTCGTCACTCAGATAGAGATGGGGCAGCGAGGGCACCGTGCGGCCCTGAGCCCGAGCTCCGTTCGCCCGTCCCCTGGAGAAGGGGGTGGGCAGCCGGTGTTTCCCTGCCCACTTTTGTCGGGCTCCTGGGGGCCACTCCGGGGGTCACGGCCGCTGCGGCTCCGGCTGCCCCTTTACCCTCACGCGTGGTCTGTCATGTCACACAGCCCTGAGCCTTCCCGGCCTGTGGGGACACGGGACTGGCTGGCAAATCAACCGTTTCTCCTTATTTTTGTTACACGAGTAAACTTAACTGGTGCTGAGAACAGAGCAGCAGGACCCCTTCTCTGACAGTCAGTTCGGAGGGTCTCTTCACGGTTCAGGTCCAGAAGGGGACGGGCGGGGCGTGGATTTCCGGGGGCGACATGGTGGTCTGGCTGGGGCTGAGCCGCCCGTGCCTGAGTCAGGGACACGGACGTGGGCTGGGAGCCGGGGGTGGACCGGCTGTGGGAGGCACCGGGACCCGGTGGGGCCCACCTGTCCCGGACTGGCGGCCACCAGACCTGATGCTTACGGGCTCGTGGCTCGTCCCGTGGCTTTCTCCCTCCAGTGGCTCCAGCCGCAGGATGTGTGCTCTGTGTTTCCAGACGCACCTTCGTGGCCTCTGCCTCAGCCCGACGGGAAGGATAAAGTAGCCGGTGGCCTGACGCGGACCCTCCGAGCAGCGCGCGCGCCGGGGCTGCGGGGCCTGGGAGAAACTCGACTCCTTCCCACGACTGTCCCTCCTTCCAGCTGCTGAGCTGCCCCGCGTCCCACTTCCTGTGGCCTCTGGGGCAGCGCTTGGTCCAGCACAGCTGTGTGGACACGTGATGAGCAGGGTGTGGCTCGCGGGGCGGGGGACAGAGCCGCCCAGGGGGGACTCCAGGCCCCGGAACGCCCGCTGGGGGCGGATGTCTTCTCCCTCCTCTGCCAGGGGCTGAAGTGGAGATGGATTTCGTTGCGAGGGGATCCCTGCTGTCTGCGGAAGGTCCCCGGCCCCCCGGCGCACCCCCTCCTGCAGAGCCCCCCCCACCGGGCGGCTTCCCTCTCTCGTCCTTCCTCAGGCCACGTGTGAGAGCAGAATCCTGGGCACATCACTCCCGTGTCCCCTTCTGTCCGACGTGCCAGATCCACATCCCCCCAGGCCGCCGCCGAGCCCCCAGGGCTGCTGTGCGGGCCCCAAGGCGGACGTTGCCAGGCTGCGTCCCCCTGAGCCCCCTCTGCGCTCCCGCGCCCCCCAGAGTGAGGCCCTTGGCGAGGTCTGCCCGTGCCCCCAACCGGACCAGCTCGCCCCGGCGGGATCTCTCTGCCCCTGCATGTTTATTTTTGGGGTTTCAAAGAATAATGTTTGCACAAAAGGCTCCAATGCCAGGCCCTGTGAGTCACTGGCTGAAGGGCTCTTGCGTCAGAGGGAAGCCTGTGTTGCCCGTTCACACAACCACAGGGCAGGAAGGAGCCACAGACCGAGCCTCCGGCCGGCTTCCCTGGCACGGCGGGCAGGGCTCCAGGCTCTCCCGGGCCCAGGCTGCGGGTCGGGCCAGCGTCCGGCCCGGGTGGCCGGGGTCGGCAGTGGCGCTCAAGGGCGGGGCCCCGCCAGGTGGATCGAATGTCGGCGCCGTTGCTTTGTAGTTTTGGGAACTGGGACGATCACCTGACCTCCGGAGGGTTCCGTTTCCTTATCTGCGGCACGAACGTCATCGCGGGCCCTTCACAGCGCCTAGCGCCGCGCCCCGCAGGTGCTGGGGAGATAAGGCGGAGGCCGCCAGCCGGCTCCCCTTCTCCGCTCTCCTGCAGCAGAGGGGGGTGGGGGGCTGGGGCAGCCACTTCCCGGAGGGCCCCCGCCACCACCCCAGGCTCGTGCTGCCCTCTCCTGCTTCGTGGGCTCAGGGTGCCTGTGTTCACCCCGAGGCCCGCGTGCGCAGGGGAGTCTGGGGGACAGGGGTCTCCGGCCTCTTTCTGTAAAATACACGCAGCATTTAGACGTGAAGGGAAGTCTCTCAGGATGGAGAATGTGGAAAGTGCGCTCTAAACGGCCGCGGGGGTGCTGCCTCGCGCCTCTGTGAGCTCGCATTGGGGAGGTGACACCCAAGCCGTGGGGCCCCCACACCGAGGGTCGGAATGAGGGTGTCTTACTCGGAGATGTCCTGTGGGTGTTTCCTGGTAAGATTTGGCCGTGAACCCAGTTTTGTGCCTGAAGAGCCGGGCTAACCTTGGTCTCTTGGGAGCTGCCTTTGACATTTGTGGAGGATGAGCTGTGAGGGGTGACGCCACTCAGACAAGACCCAGGTGTGACCTGCCCGCCTCCCCGGCCCCCCATCCATGACTGGCTCTCTCGGCCACGCGGCATCATTCCTGACAAAGTGACCAGGGTCCACCCGGCCCCAGGGTTTGACGCCACATCCCGGCTCCTGGCCCGTTTGGCTCTTTGTGCAGAACGGGACGATGGAAGCGACTAGAAGAAGTGGCGTTCCCTTCTTTTAAGGTCTGCCCTCCGTGTGTCTATTCTGTTTGTAAACACCTTCCCGTCATCGAGTAACAGTGTGCCCGCGGTGGAGGTACGGGAGCTACAGCTTTTCTCTAGGGCCTCGTAAACCCTGGCATTTCTAATCTTTCTGTGGTTACAGTTCAGAAATGAAAGGCCGGTGCCTCCACGGTGGTCTCGGCACATGTGTACGTGGTTAAATGCATTATTTATGTTTTTTAATAAAGGCATCTCTCTGGGTTTTTTGTTATTGTTGGTTTTATGTTTTCATACCGCAAGATGCTAATAATCTGTTGAGTTGAGTAAAGTGCCCATTTAATCCCCAAAGAAAACTCTAAAAGCATTTATCTAAAGAGCACAGAGCGACAAGGGTGTGGGACTGAACGAAGAGGTAGCCCCCCACCCCCACCCCGGCCCCCCACCTTTCCAAGTGCTGAGAGCACACAGGCTCTGGTGCGTTTCTGGAAGACACAGAGATGCTGAGCAGCTTCACACAGGTCGTTTCCCCCCCACCCCATTCCTGGGCAGCCGGAAGCCCCTTGTTCGAGGTGGGGGCAGACCAGCCAAGGTCCCTCTGCCACGCGGGCTTTCTTACCCAGTGCTGCTCGTATTTTCTGTTCTTCCCACCAAACTTCGGTGCATATTTTGGAGGAGGAAATCAGTGAATTCTTTAATACGATGGGTACGTAAAAACGCCTTTGTATGCCCTTGAGCCCACCATGGAGACACTCGCACGCCTGCCTCGGGCTGGCGGTGCCGCCTTCCTGACCTTTCTGCTCTCACCTGCACGTGCTGTTTATCTAGCGGAACCTCAGCATCTGCTGGGCTTTCCCCCTGACATGGCCTCCCCAGGCCACGGGGCTGAAAAGATGTCATGTTGGGGGATAGGGTCCCTGGAGCACTCAGGGGCTGTCCCCCGTGGGCCAAGCGGGGGCTTGCACTTCCTGGATGGAGGCTGAGCATCTCCAGGCCGGACGTCTGGTCTGATGAGCAGATCCTTGAAACTTCCTCTTGCCCTGGAAGGGACCTTTCCTCCGGTTCTCTCAGCCGGAGTTGCCAGACCCGCCAGCACTGGGGCAGGGGAGCCCCTCCCACGAGGTCAGTCTGCTCCATTGCTGACCTTGGCCATCCGTGGACCCCGTGCCTCTGTCTTCCCAAGGGCGAGGGCCAGGGCGGGGCCGCGGGTGCCCGGCTGGCCCTCCAGGGCCACGAGAACTCCTCGTGTGCGTCTCTCAGACAAGCCCGCTGCCCCGTCGCTGTTCCCTCACCCGGCGGACCGGCGTTGGAAACAGGCAACCGCCAAGGCTTTCTGATACCGCTCGTCCGCCGAGTCTCTGGCGCCCCTGGAATACGGGTTCGTCACTCAGAGGAGGCTGACGCGGCTCCGCACGGCCCCGGGAGGCACGGCCCCAGGAGGCCCGGCGTGTGCGCAGGGGTCCTCGCGTTCGGCGGGCGCTGGTCTGTAGCTCGTTCAGCTGCACCGAGGCCCCTCCACCCTCCAGTGCCAGGACCAGCCTGCCCCCATCTGTACCCCCTGCAGAGCCGATGGGGACAGAACCGAGCCAGGCTGAGAGCCCCGGTCCCCACCGACCAAGACAAGCCAAGTCTCCTTTCAGAGATCTTTCTGAATGTGCTCGTGACCCACACCGAGCGATGACACGTGAAGGCAGTTTGCTGGGGGTGATACACCGGAAGATGTCCCCTGTGTCCCTGTCTTGCTGCTGGCCTGATAGACACGGGAACAGGGCAAAGCCTGGTAAATTGAGGGGAGTGCAGCCCGAGTGGCCGGGGGCCCCTCCTACCCGTGGACGTCCTGTTACGTGGCTTCCGCTGGAATAGACCCGAGGGCTCAAAACAGCACAGACGTGTTCCCGTACAGCCCTGGGGCCCAGACCTCTGGGATCCGCCTCGTTGGGTGATGGGCAGCTCCTCCTGGAGGGTCCGGGGGAGAGTCGTGCCCTTTCTGCCTTCGGAAACGAGCCGCGTCCCTTCTGCCATGGGCCAGGCGCCACCCTTCACTCCGCTTGGCCGGCACACGGCTGGCTCTCTTCCATGGTCACATCTCATACAGACTCCTGAGCTCATGGGTATGGCCTGCGGGGCGGTCCAGGATCACGTGACAGGGTCCCAGGGTCCCTCACCCGGTCAAGGCTGCAAAGCCCCCTTTGCCGTGTAAGGTCACATATTCGCAGTTTCAGGGATCAGGGTGTGGGCACCTGTGGGGTCATGATTCAGCCGGACCCACAGGGTCAGTGACCCCCTCAGCGCCTACACTGAGCTCATTCGCAGCTGATAATGTCCCGCCATAGACCGTGCATGTTGAGTCCGCACACACCACCCTCCCAGCCGCAACCCCGGACCGCTCGTGCCTCGAGTCAAGCCTGAGCCGCCTTATTTCGTGTTCAGTGTAATTTTTATATGAGTGCAGTGGACACGCAATGTTACCCTAGACACAGGTGTATGCACTGTGATTCCGTGAGTCACACATTAGGCTGTGCTCACCACACTGCAGCTGCCGCCGTCGCCACATCACCACACGACACTGTCACCGGATCATCACTCCCTGCCCTGTGCCCGTGACCCACCCCCCTTGTTCGCAGGCCTGGGTCTCCCTCTGCCCTTCCCCTGTTTGGCCCTCCCCCACCCCCTACCCCTGGCAGCCATCAGCTTGTCCTCTGCATTTACAGGTCTGATTCTGCTTTTTGTTCATCTATTCATTTGTTAACTTTTTAAAAAATTTTTAATGTTTATTATTTTGAGAGAGAGGGAGACAGAGAGTGAAAAGGGGAGGGGCAGAGAGAGAGGGAGACACAGAATCCAAAGCAGCTCCAGGCTCTGAGCTGTCAGCACAGAGCCCGACGCGGGGCTTGAACCCAGGAGCCATGAGATCATGACCTGAGCCGAAGTCAGATGCTTAACCGACTGAGCCACCCAGGTGCCACTGTTAATTTGTTTTATTGCAGCATTAGCTACGATAGCCAAGATATGGAAGTGATCTAAGTATGCCCAGACAGACGAATGGATAAGGAAGATGTGGTACACACACACACACACACACACACACACACACACACACACACACACACACACACTGGAACATTACTCAGCCATAGAAAGAACGAGATCTGCTGTCTGTGACAGCATGGACGGCCCTGGAGCAGATCATGTTAAGTGAGATAAGCTGGACCGAGGATTCTCGTTTAGAAAGTTACCTGCCTCCAAGGTTTAGACTGAGGGCACCGACATGACAGTGACCTAAGTCATTGGGAGGAAATTAAAGGGTCAAATAAAGGGGCCACGATCACTTGCTGTGGTCACACTGCGGCAGACGTCCGTCTGTAAACAGGCGGCACCGAACAGGACCCGCGCTCGTGAATGGCAAGAAACTCCACGCGGAGTCTGCTGCCCACGTGTTTTCCCTGGCACTGTTCCCTCCTCCCAGAATTGTGACCGGCTCTGCCCATGGGGCCTACGCTCTTCGGTTCCAGACTCTTTTTTTAATTTTTTAAAAATATTTTTTTTTAAATATTTTTATTTATTTCTAGGAGATAGAGAGAGTGAGACAGCGTGAGCAGGGGAGGGTCAGAGAGAGAGGGAGTCACAGACTGAAACAGGCTCCAGGCTCTGAGCTGTCGGTCAGCACAGAGCCCGACGCGGGGCTCGAACCCACGATCCGCGAGATCATGACCTAAGCGAACGTCGGACGCTTAACCGACTAAGCCACCCAGGCGCCCCTCCTTGGTTCAAGACTCTTGATGGCTCCCTCCGGTCAGCAGGCCTCGGGGCCGTCAGGGGTCGACCAGCACTCCGGTCCTCAGGGGCAGTTTCTGCCTCTGCCTCCGCCTGCACAATGTCTGACCATGGCCCAGACCTCCTTCTGCGCGTGTCTCTGAGCCCCACAGACACCACTCATCATGTCCTTCCGCAGACGTGAGCTCCGTGAGTACAGTGTGTCTTTCACTGTTGCTGCCGCAGGGCCGGTGCCTGGCTCCCGGGAGGCATTCGGTGATGGTCGACCGAACAAGTGCTAAGTGAGGGAGACAGCCCACCCCCCGAGTCCTCCATGGGGTGCTTTCTCCTCTCCTTCCCGGCGCTCATGCCCCTGACATGACGTTTCCCTCCTGTACGAGTCCAGAGCGCTCACCTGTTTCTCACCCTCGACTGCTCGGGCCGCACATTCTTGGGCATGTGTGCTGGGCACCTTGGCCCTGCTGTGAGCTCTTTGAAGGGGAGGCACGTGTTAGCTGATCTGTGACACCTGGACCCACAGCAGTGCTTGGCCACGCGAGACATTTGGTTGGTGGTTCCGGAATAGACAGGGAAGGAATGAATGCAAGAGTACCCGGTGCTTCAGTCAGAGGCTCGGTCAAGTTTATCTGACACTCAACCTGCATTTTCCATGTGTGTGTGCACGTGGGCACAGGTGTGCTTATACTCATGTGGACGCCAGGAGCTCTAAGAGCAAAATTCACGTTAACACACTAAATGTGACGGAAGAGAAATCTGGCGTTATCACAGAATGGCACAACTTTCTGTCATAAGTTCTTGGCTCCTGGGGACGCGTGGGGTGGAGGACAGGCTGACCACGGCTCACCACCTACATTCTGGGTTCCACACTCCTCTGCCTCCAAGATTAAATCTGGGAACTTCACCCTCAAAGCCGTGTATGAAGGTCAAAGTCCTCAAGCCTGGTGAGTGGATGTACAAAATTCTAGAAGGGACTTCACCTGAGGTCCATGAACTCCCCTGTCTGAGAATCGAATGTATCAGACGGACCACGACAGCCCCCAAGGCATACGCTGCGTGCAGGCAGCTGTGGGAGGCCTCCCTGCAGGCGCCACGGGTACAGACACGCCTGACCTGGCCTTGGACGTGTCCCATCGGGATTCTTAGCCCGGCATGCAGCAACAGGGCACTGACACTG